>VXBH01008033.1:567786-646774 GCA_013400035.1 Rynchops niger
ATTATTTCCATCATTTTCGGGTTTTTTATTTATTTTATTATTTCCTTGGTGCTTTTTTTTTTCTTTCTATGTTAAATGTGTCATGGATTGGTTGCATGGAGCTCTGAGGTTGCTGTAAGGCATTTCAAGAAAAGATGTACAAATACTCAATTTAACACAATGCAGCCCCTTCCTTTTTGTGAATGGCATTTTGCAAGATAATTTTTTTCTTGGGGGGGAAGGTTGGGAAATAATAAGTTTCCATCATACCTTTTATTTTAAATACTTTAGTGAATTCTCTGTTGCCGTTATATTTAAACATGAACATCAAGGCGTATCTGGCTGTGCATGCATGAGGAAAAAGTGTACTTCTACTTCATGCTAAACTTTGACAAGAAAAATCACGATAAAGAAGAAAATTATCGTTTTATGAACTAACCATTTGCGAAGTAAGTCATTCTCATTCAGTGATGAGTGTTTTCCTGTTATAACCCAACCTTAATACGTCCTGTACAGCTTGTTTATACTTTTTGTGTGATTCGTATATTTCCTGGCTATTTTCAGTATCAGTGAATAGGTCTTTATGATACATTTGAGGTAAATATACACACGCTGTGGGTTACTGTTGTCCAAAGCAAGCCTTAATGGTGATACGTCAATTGCTTGTTAAATCCAAGTCAGAGTGCTGCTGCTAGGATGTTGGGGATTACAGATTGTTCTCCATTAACGTTATCTGTGTTTTGATATGAATTTGTGATGTGATAAAGAGCATGGAGGTGAATAAGCAAATGGTATCGGAGTGTAAACCTGTTCATGGCCTGGTTTGCTTGTGAAGCAAAGGAATCACTGCAGGTAAACAGCAGTTGGAATTAATTCATTAAATTTAAACAGAAAATATTACATATGACATTATGGCATGTTCTGGTAGCATGCTGCTCTCGGGTAAAGGTCTTTCAACATCGTGTCAATGCTTTTATGTTCAGCTGATGGAAGTTGTGTGAAAATTTACTTCTCACCTTTTGGTGAATTTTAGTCTCCATACTTTTGCTGCAAGATTTGCTTTTCTGTATCTTTCAAAAGGTACTTAAATTTAAAGTACACCTTTGTGGTTTTACGGATTTAAAGGGAGAGAGGTTGAAAAAATGGTAATACTTGAGATAAAATATTTTCACAAGTGTGCTTAAAACAGATCTTCCTTTTTTCTTTTGTTAGCACCATAACGTGATCTGTTGAATTTCGATGCTTAAAATAAGCCGCCACATTCTGTGTGATTTAATAAATCTTGCTTATTTTCCAATGTGAGAAGCTGTAGCAAGATCACCATCAGGTTACTTACATGCCATGGGTTTTATGTATGATGGGACAGATCTTTAAATGCTAGGCTACATTAATTAAAATGTTGTATTCCTTCGAAGTCATCATTTGGAACGTGCTATATTTGAAGCTTTAATTTTCGTATTTCTTTGACTCTTCATGAAGGGCTGAGTTGCTCCATTAATGACTGAAACCATATTTGGGAGAATTTGGCTGGTATGATGGGATGAGGCAAAATTCACAGAGAGTTTTATACAGGTTTAGTGCATAAGCCCATAAAGGAAGGGGTTACACTTCAAAGCTGGACCGTGAAATATCCTTTCTTATCAGAACACGTGTGATGCCATGTCTGTGAATGCAGGGAATGTGTTTCCATCTCTGTTTTCAGAGATCCTGGAGGGTTTTTTTGAGGGTTATTTATTGGCGTGGTTGTTATTTTGTGGTGGTGGTTTTGGCTTTTAGCTTTTTGAAATCTCCTAAACAGCTTTTGAAGAGCAAGCTTCTTGGAGAAATCTTCAGATTCTTATTAGGCAATTCTTTAATTGCAGAAAGGTGTGCTTTAAATGCACTTGTGGTGCAAAAACTAAACATTGAAGAGCCTCAAAGTGTGATAGTTTCTCCTGGCTGATAGTAGGTCTACAGGTTATAACTAAGATACTGTTTTTCAAACGTAAGTTGTTCCATTCTGCTCACACCTGAACTGCTTCATGATGAGGTGGCAGTTCACTCTGGTGTTTTGTACTTGAAATACCAATTATGATGTAAATTTAAAGGACTGTTTATTGGGTCAGCCTCATCTGTGCACAGATTTAAGGGGTTCTTGGCTTGTAAATGTGTATCCCTTGTCTTTTAAGCGCAGCATTTTATTTGGGATGCCTTGCTTGCAAGATCAGAGGAGCAGTTTCAATATATAAGAAGGAGCAGTCAAGACTAAATAAAACTCCCTTAAGGTAGCTTTGAAATTAGAAGTCATTTAACTGGCTTCAGCCCAGTCATAACAATACTTGTCTCCCCATCGCTCCTTCACCTCAGCCGTAAATGCTCTTGGAGGTTTATCTGAATCCTTGCTTTAGTACCTCTAAACGGAGGAACTGATCTGATCACAGACTAATGCTGGTGAAGGTGTGTTCTCATCTATTTCCTTGTCTAGTTACTGGGAAATTTCAAACTAATTGTATCTGTGCAGAGGCATGAGCTTTGGTTTTAATTTGGAAGGGGAAGGACCGTGTTGTAGAAGTAACCTTTGTGCTTTTAAGTTGATGATCAGGGTTTTTTTTATCTGCTACACTCTCATTTACAAATGGCTGTCCGAAATGTAATAAAAACACTTAAAGATTATGATGTTAAATATTTGACTTTATGTGGAAATTCCAATTCCATGTTTTTCTGATTTTAGTAATAGAAATAAGTTCTTGTGATTTCAATCTCTTTCGGTGTAGCAAAAAAACTTCCGCTTATTTGAATAACACCTATTCTCTTCTTAAAGTAGTCTTAAGCTGCTCTTAAAAGTTCTGAGCTTTGACTTCGCATTTACTAAATGAGTTTAAGTATTAAATTGCTATTGAAAATCAACAGCTAGTTTTGCATCAATAAAATATGTTCCAGACAAGCTTGCCCAATTTGATTATGCTGGTGATTTTTGAAAAGGGTAAAAAATAGGTATGTAACATACATCTCTAAAATTAAATGCAACAGTGAACAAGCATGCAGAAAACTAAGAATAAAGTAAAGAATGTATGTTTGCTGGTTCTGGGGTCTGTATTGTTTCATCTGATGAAGTTGTTGGGATTTTCTTATTACTTGATCTCTGAAGTGTGCTGTTCTTGGCTTCTCTGTGTGTTGTGTTTCTTGTGTTGAAAGCAATGTAGATAAAAGTGAACTTCTGTGAGGTGACTTTACTTTTCCTTGTCTGTTCCAAATACCAAATAATTAAGAAATCATCTTTTTCTTTTTGTTATTATCTGTACATCTTTTTTCTTTTGAGAGTCTTGTGGCTTTGATACAGATTGATTTCATATAAACAGATACCATTTTCTTAGCAGGTTTGGGCATCGTTTTCTGTTTGTTTGTTTTTTTTTTTTTTAAAGAATTAGACAAGTGTTTGCTTCTCTGATTGTACGTGAAAAGATCAATTGCTAATGTATTTTCATTGGGTGTTATTTTTGCCAGTGACTTTTTCTTTGTACTGGCCAAAATCACAGTGCCTTTGATGGCAATGTGATGGCATCTATGAGAGGAGGAGGATGTTCCAGTCCATTTTCTTTTCTAGGGTGCTTTTGTAAATACTGCCTAGGCACACCTCTCCCAGCCCTTAGATTGCTGCAGCAGAAACACGAACCTTTGTTTATGAGCATACATATTATTAAGACTATTGTAAGAATCAGCTGGAGGTTACCACTTTGTGAAAAAGCTCTCGTGAGCTTTTGGGGACCAGCCATTCCGTTAGCTTCAGTGAGCTTTTGAGTTTTAAGCCTCAAAAGCTTCACTGGGTATTTATATTCCTCCTTACCGGGAAATTTCCAAAATCTTTATTAGCATCTTACTATTCTTCAAGGAAGAGAGTGTTTCCTACTTGTGACTGTATAGCCAGAGGTGACTGGACTGATTGCTCTTCCCTGCAACAAGCTCTGATGGGTGAGGAGGCTGGGAACCCCACCCTTTTGGAACAATGTTTTAGTGGCGGTATTGAGCAATTCTACTGTGGGAAGAGTTTTTCTGTGTCTAAATCTGTCCAAGTAGAGCACCTCATGATCCCCAAAGTGATTTAAAATACATTAGGGAGATGAATGGAATGTAAAGCATACAGGGTGGCATTTTTCAGCGTAGTTTTTCATGATGCAGAGGCGAACATTTTTGTTGTGTCACTGAACCAGCATTTCATTTAGTCAGGTAGCCTGTGTCAGGCAGTGCCAGATGTTTTACAGGAAGGCAAGCTGTAATAAGGCTTCCTGGGTGCCATGGGAGGAGAAAATAATTCTTCCTAATCTAGTTGAAGATCTTAATCTCTGAAGCACACATCTACCTGTGCGACTTTATTATAACACATGTATTTTAATGCTAATATCTGTTATTATGTTATTTTATATTAAATTATTCCCACGCATAGAGTACTATCCTTAAGGACATTTGTTTGCCAGTGAAGCAGATATTGTCTTTGTGAGGACAAGAGTTAAGCTTGAGGCTTTACCTATTTTCTTCAATATCTTTCTCTAGTCAGTTTCTCCGGTTAATTACCTGCCCAGAAGCAGTATGTTTGCCTTCCTCCATGTGTTAAGAATGTTTTTAAAAATGTTTTTCAGTAGTATGGAAGAGGGCTGACCTGCGAACATGTGGTTGCCCTTTTTTATAATATATGTGCTCTTCCTGTCCTTCAGCTTAAGTCATGGCATGCTCTTGAGTTTGACATAGATTTTGTGATTTAATGTTGGATACATTTGCATATTTATCTGCAAGTATTTGTTCCAATTGCAAATTACCATAATTAGCAGGCTGTTGGCGCTCTCTGTTAAAATTGAGTCCATTCAGAAAGCTCAGAGTAGTAGAGAGCACTCATAAGAGTGTTACTTTAAAAATATTTGAAAAATCAGATTTTTGGTTAGGTGTTTTGTTTTGAAGGTTTGGAGCTTTTGTTGTATTTTCTTTCTTAGTGAAAATCTGAAGAGCTTTCAAATACCATTGAGAATGAGGACTTTGAAACTCATTGTAACGAGTGTTGGTTGGTAGTAATTTATTCTAACAGATTAAACTAGATTTGAAATTAATTTTCCTGGCAGTTCATAGTTAAATTATCCACAGCAAATATGATACAATTTTGATGATGCCGCTTCTGTTCTGCTTTGCAAAGGACTTATTTTCTCTCTCCATTGTGACTCTTGTTGCTCTTATGAAAGGAGATTCTCTGTGTAGTTTATATGTGGATGGGCCTTAAACAAATTACATCAGAATTTGAAGATACATGCATTCTTCTTGTTATCATTAAAGCTTATTGCTGGTGTTCTTAGTGGGAGGTATGCACTAAAAAAGTTAAAATTGTAGTGCGTACTTTAACATATTTCTACATGGAGGATGGAAGAAAAGGAATTCCAGTATACTCTGCTGCTGTTCTTGTCACGTGCTTCAGAAAAATGTCCTTGACATGTAGCTTCGTAGTTTGAAGTGATACTCTGAACTGAAAAATGAAGCTTGTGGAAGCGTAGTCATTTATTCCAATGGACACATGCCCCAAATCTGGTATGTAAAATAACTCAGGGAAGGCATGGAGAATGAAAAAGTTGTTTGCATCGTCCGTCATCTCAGTTTGACCAAGCTCAAGGGTGGGGGGAAGTACGGAAGAGATTTTTCTGTCCAAACTCCAAGGTTATTGAGCATGCCTAAAATTATAAATCAGTTGAATGCATACGTCCCTCGGGAGCTTCTCATTTTCTCTCATTATGTTTCAGCGGTTTTGCTACTTTGGCCTGGGCCCCTTCTCTGCTTTCAGATCTCTGCCACTGAAATGTTAACAACAAAGGGCTTCTTGGGGACTTATCTGGCTACCCCTTTACTGCTATTTTCTGTCAGAAGGTGCAAATTCTGGCACTAATGTGTACTTTTAATTTGTGTGTTCACTTAACTGCAAATTAAAGACTTAACCGCGCATCTGAACAGCTCTGCTTTCGGAATTGCTTCTGTTGGGAGAGAAGGGAGAACCAGACACAGGTGGAAATGCAAGCCGAATACCTTTACTCCACTTCCATATCTGTGTTCTGGTACTGAAATATGGATGTGGTGGTCTCCTCCTGGTCTGAGACAAGTTGTGTTCCCTGGTAATGTTTTACTGCTTATGACCAAATCGTACTTCCAAATGAAAGCTTTTTGTTCAAATATGAAAACAAGGAAATAAGCACAATGGTAAACACTTAATCTTTATTGTAGCTTAAGTGGTAAACACTTAACCATTATTGTTTCTGCCTGTTCGTTCATAATGCTCTACATAGAAAACATTTTTTTATATATTTAAGTGGCTTGCATCTGTCCTCATTGACAGCGAGATAGAAATACGCTTGTTCCTGGAAGAACTGAGGCAGAGTATCTGAGGGTTAGTTCTGCACCTAATCTCAAAAAGCTCTCTTAGTCTTAAAATCTAACTAACTAAAAAAGAAAAAAAAAAAAAAAGTATTATAATCTGAAAGTATTACCATATGTAGATATGTATTTGTCAAAATACTAAAAATTATTTATTCACTTTCTCTGTTTAGGACTAGTGGTATGTGAAGTCATCTCTGCTTCTTTCATTTACACTTGTATGATTCCAAGGTTTGGGGGTTGTTTTTGGATTTGGTTTTGGGTTTGTTTTTTTTTTTTGATGGTGAACTTTTTGACTATTGCTTGGAAGATGGGAGAAGGCTGCATTTTTTTTTTTTCTTAATTTAATGGGGAAGTGTCTGATCTGAGAGGTTGAAATGAAAGTGAGCTAAATATTTTGCTTTACAAATGTAAATACTGCCAAAACAGTGCTTTTCATGCACCTGTCCCTCATTTGACCTCCTGAGAAATGTAGGTTAGGGTGTTTCATATGTCAGGGTCCAGTGTCCTCCTTCATATACATTTATTGCACATTTATCGTATGCTTTGTAAGGATATTATGGGGATTTTTAAAAGATGATGTGAGAAATATAACTCCCTTTGTTCCTTGAAAAAGGTTAATAGAGATCAATCCCCTAATTTAAAGATGGTAGTTCCTCTTGTATAATTCCTTATTAAAAACAATTATGGCTTGAATTTGAAGGAACATCTGCTATGTTTTGGAGAGGTACAGAAATCCAATCTGTCTGTCTTTTCCTTGTGCGTGTTGAGCTCTGTGTGTATCTCTGTGTGCATGTTTGTACAAACTCCTCCTCTGTTTAATCCTTGTATTACGAGAAATGTCTTGTGTGTGGTATCGGAGGGAACAGAGAACTTGTGTGACATGGTTTCAGTATTTTCTTCTGGGGGGCCAGTTGTGCTTTTATCCAGTGTAATTTTCTGGATTGTTGTCCGCTTGTTCTGAAATGTATTGAGCTTCAGCTGTTTGAATTAGAAAACTCGTTTTAAAGCTTTGCAGCCCTGTTAACGGCCATTGCATCTGATTGAAAACTGCTGTATATATTCTGCTGAACTGACAGGTTACTTAGTTTCCCTTGAATCTGTTGCTTCTATAGGTGCCGCTGGGTAGGAGCACCAGCTATAGCCAAGAGTAATATACTCAAGAGCCGGGAAAGGGGAACTTATGTAAATTTGAAAATATATCTTATCCCTGATTAAGCTTTTATTCTAATCCAGGGCCTCTTTAGTGGAAATGGAGAAGCATAAGTTGTGCTACAGCATATATTTATTTTTTGTAAGTAGGGTTTTTTTTAATCTAGAGAATGATAGTTAATATGTTGAGCAAGCTATTACAGATAAGTGCACGAACTGTTAGTTTAGGTTGGTTGTATTTGGTAGAAAGGAACTTTGCCTACCTGGTGATTTGAGGTAGCTTCTACTACGTGAATTCCTGACCTTCTGTAAGCAGCAAGTATTTCACAGGAAACTTGGAGTTGCAGGCTTAATTTAAAAGACAACACCCAAACCTCTCAAAAAGTAACAAAGTAGACTTTACTTAATAATGGAAACGTGATGCTGTGGATGTTTGCTGGTCAAGATGAAACTTTTTTTTTATTTGTTTTTACTGTTAACCGAGACTTTCTACACTGCTACAACAAGCTAACATCCTGGTGATGCTTTCCAAGAGCGTCTGGCATCCATGAACACAGAATTAATTTATGCTTTGGCAGTCAGTTTCACCTTGAATGTAGAGCATGCTTGTTGAAAAAGCTCACAACTGGTCATGGAGTTTCTTTTGCTCAGTTCCAGCCAAATCAGTCAATTGGGTTGTCAACTGGACAGCCTCTCACCCCATCCGAACCGTGCTGTGTACTTCTGCATCAGTGGAAAGCATGGCTGTGGCTACATTTCACTGGATGTAGAACTTAACCTCTGACTAAAGGTGGGTTTGGGTAATTATGTGCAGAATGAAAAACTTCAGAAGCTGAATGTTTGCTGGATGGAGTATGTGCATGAATTTTGACAGAGGTAAGGTATACTGAAGACTATATCAAACCCTGATGGTAAAATTAGTTCAGGGTTGTTGTGTGTCTAGTCTGCAGGCAGTCTACAGCCCTTCAGAGCAACTCGTCCAATCCTCTGGCCTCCAGCTGGTAGCTCTCCTTACCTGTGAAACTGTTAATTGATTTGTACAGCATTATGGGCAATGCACTGGGTCACGCGGCAGAAAGCTATCTTCCACTCACTCTCCTTTACCTGCGCTACAATGAATGGCGTACCTTGACAAACCTCCGTGTAAGTGGAAGAGATAACACACCTCTGCTGTAAAGTTTCATCATCTCAGCACGTGAGAGGAAGAGAAAAATAAACTTAGAGCCTTGAAGCCTGTATTTGTGGCAAGCAATCTATTGCATGTGTTTTCAGAACTTTGTTCCTGATTTAATTACAGTCAGGAACTGCTTACTTGTAAATTTTCCGCACTGTGAATGCAAGTGTTGCAGCAACAGTCACGTTGCATATTCGTGTTGCTGCATGAACAGATGGGGTTCCTACATAATATCCATATTTGATGATCTGATGGGATTTGCCAAGCCTAAGCTTTCATTTAAATTTTACCCTCGTGGAGAGATAGGTTTGTGATTTAATCAGTCAAGGGAAGCCTTGAAGTTATTTGTGTTGTGTAGCAGATTTCAAGCTAGCACTTAGGTATGGTTTTGGTTTGGGAGACTTCTTGTAGGAATGGTTTTAACAGGCTATTGCTCATTAGAATAAATAGTCATCAAAATGAAAGGTTTCTCGTGAAACCTTATTAATTTAGCTGATTTTATTCATATGCTGGAGTAAGTGAAGATGTGTTGTATATTCAGTTAAAACATCATGTAATATGGACAGAGTTCAGTTGCTGTGGTAGCTGCACGGAGGATTTTGTACTGTAGGGCAGATGACCTTCGGTTTCCCGTGGGGCAGGTTATTAAAACTCACTTTATGACTTGTTTTCCACCTTTTTTGTAGAAAGACTTCAGAAATGTTGTGTCTCCAAGATGCAAGTAAATTTCGGTACAGAAAGCAACCTTCAAAAACTACATTTTTTGGTTATTTATGAAACACTATAGCTATGAAAATATAAAGCTCACCTTGGTGCTTTTTATACTGTGTATACTGCTTTTAAAATTAAAAAAATGAAACTTGGGTGTAAGGTGGATTGCTTGGTATTTGCTTTCTTTAGGCAGCATGGACAGCTATGAAATTGTGGTTAGGATTGCATTGTTACATGCTCATGGGACTAAATGCCTTGTTGATCATGGCATAAAAAAACCCTTTTTTTCAGGGCTTGTTAGTATCACCACCCCAAAAGGTGTGGAGGGGAAGGGTTTCCATCAAATTTCTGCATCTTTCCATGGTACTTTTGCTGCTATTCATAATTTATACTTAGTAAATTTTAGTATGTTAAGAACATTTCTAGTCACTCTTTTCAATGAAAGCCTCCCAGGGGTCTTTTAATACTGGAGAAGTGTATAATTTTTAAGATGATGTGTACTGGTGTTGGATGAAAGAGCTTCCAAAACACAGTGCCTCTTTGTGCCTATAGCACTATATGATCTTTCATAGCTGTTATGTTTTGGGGGAAAGGAAGTAAAAAAAGGCTGCTGGTGTAGCATTCTGTGTGTGTGTGCGCGCGCAGAAAAAGATTCGGCAGAGCTTGTGTGTACCCAGCCAGCTTGTTTGCTGTACGAAAATGTTTTGTGCTAAAAGACCTATTAACTAAAGCAATTTTACTTGTAATAAGGGCAAGAATTGGCATCTTTAAATTTTTATTTGTGGTTAACATGATTTATCTATCTAAATTAAGTAATAAATTGCTTTCAATGCCATGTTAATCAAAACATGTTTACTAATGAGATTAATTTTCCCGGAGTAGAAGTTCCTTATGTGTGGTCCATTCCTCCTCCTAGGAGATGTGTGTTAGTATTACAGGTGTTTTGGGGACCAGATTGATAACTCAGCTAGCCTTGCACGCCAATGGTGGGAAGCTCAGCATAACTCAGAGATGGCTTTAGGAAACCTGAAGTAAGCGGACAAGGACTCATGAATTAGATGCATTTCAAATCTATACTAGGTGGATATTTTTTATTCTCAAAATCATGAGGTTTAACATTCCATCATCATTTTTCAAATTAGTTTGGTCATAGAACATTCTTGTAGCTGTGTAAATCTCACAAAACTGTTAAATCTCAACAAAGTTCATACTCCTTTAAGTACATGATACTGGAAAAAAACCCCCAACATCTCCTTTGGCCGTTAAATAGGATTGATTGCCCTCCTTCCCCTTTAAAGAGGGTTGATTCCCCTCCGTCCCTGTCTTCTTGCTTAGATAGTTTTGAATGATAGGAATGGTCATTTACCAATACTCAAAATTAAAGTGAAATTTTACTAAGGTTGGTTTGTTTGTTCAGTGGTCTGTTCTTCGTTTTCCTGTTCCATGTAACAGGTTCAGCCTGGCTAAAACTGATACCTTCCACTTCCAAATCACATTTATCCACTCTCAGACTTCTACAGCATGAGAGGACATCTGAGCGTCTGTCACCTGGGGTTGGCCTTAGGTGAAAAAACGGGAAATTAGGTGCATCCAAGGTGAAGCTGAGTACTTCAACAAGAGTAAACAATCTCATTCAGTAATCCAGCTCTACTTTAAAATTAACTGGGGAGGCGAGAGGCTTAGGTCTTTTTGTTTACTGAAGATAATTTTGTACTGTGCTCTTTTATTTGGAAGATTTTTCTGATTTACAGCCCAAATTTATTCATGGACAGTGTTTGTGCCTAGGTTGTCCTTCACTGAATTCTTCATCTTAGAACAGTGGATTTATCAAGGATGATCTTATTTCCTTTTTTTTTTTTTTAACAGCTATCTTCCTTTAGCTTCCTTGTATATGATACTGTCTGTTATGATGGCTATTCTTACCTGTGCTCTAAGCTAATTTGTGTATGTGTGTGTAGAGATATGTAGAGATAGATACCTATATGTATGTGGATGTTTATAATGGGGGATTGCAATTGACCGGAAAAAAAAAAATAATAAAATCAGGCGAGGTCTTATGAGTGGCGTTAGTAATCACCTGTGTCTGCATGGGAGGATCTTGTCTGGTAAATTCCAATGTTTATTTACAGTTTAATTTGACTGATTCTGAGACCAATACTGGAGGAACTTCTTTAGTGATTTCCCTTCAGCTTTTCCTTTCATCGCTACAGTTCTTGTCACCCCTTTTCCCAGTTGCCTTCCAATTTTGAAGCTAGTTTGGTGATCTCCATTTTTACAAACCCCCGGATGTCTCATGTTCTTTGTTTCTGCATCTTAAACAATGGAGCCTTGCAGGAGGCATTGATTCCTGCTTCGAAGAACTCCTCAGAGTAATGTTTTAGAGGACTTACTGTACCCAACCAGTAACTGATATACAACGATGTAGGTAGATGCTTTTTTCTTTTTCTTTTTTTTTTTATACAGTTTCTCAAGATGGTGCATATTTGAGACCTAAGTCAAAACCCAGTTCTTCCCATCAAAAGGCGTGTTGTTCAGTTTCTGGCATTGTAGCTTTCTGCAGCCTGCCATTAATCTCACCTCTGTGCAAGGTCGAGTGGGAACTGCTGTGAAAATAGCTCCATGAAATGAAGCTAAATTAAGAACAGTTTCTGTGGAGTGTTGACTTTTGTTTCCGCTACCACAGATGCGCATCTATTCAGGAAAATGGCTAAAGAAAATTAAAACCGTGCAAATGTACTTACAGCAGCTTAGTTCATTGTTCAAAGAAAAGTTGTATTGATTCACACACTAAATAAACTGAAACACTTTCAAAATGTTGGTAATCGTTGTTGACGGGTTTAGTCGATAAAATAATAGTGTGTAAAAATAAAAAAAACACAAAACAACAAAAAACCCAAACCAAGTAAAACCAAAACAAAATGCAAAAAAACCCCCAAAACCCTGCAATAATCAATTGAAACACTTACAATCAACAGTAGTTGTGTATTTAGCAATACAGATAAATGTGAGAACTAACTGAATTTTGCTAACAAGTGTAAGCGATCATGAGATCAGTACCTGGCTTTGCGTCTGTCATGTGTTCTTTTCTACACAAAAAATAGTCAATTTATTAAAAACTATATGAAATGGGTTGTCAAACAAAAATATTTATTAGTAATAAACCAGAAGACTTCACATAAAGCCACATGCTGGTCAACATAACCTTTTTTTTAAAAAAAAAAAAAGTAATGTTTTATAAATACAGGAGGTATGTATTTAAATGAATGGAATATTAAGCTTCCTTCTTTTTGTAAATATTTAGCTTGATTGGTTTAACTTTCTATAGTAGAATTGTGTCCCTTGATGTTGGCTTTGTTACTGAATAGATCTTAATAAGGATCAATCAAAAACTGATGCTAGACAGATTAAAAATCCAAAACACCATACAAAACTCCTGTTACTTTTAGTAAAGTGTTTTGATAACTTATTGAGATGCTCTGTCCTGGATTGTCTTTATTTAGAAGGAGGAAGGGAAGGAGATCTCTCAAAGACAATACTGCTCTCTTATAGGACATTTTACAAGCTGCAAGACATAGTTCTACAGAAAGGAGGGAGTGGGGGGGCAGAGATAATAGCTTGTTTCCAGTCTTGAAATAAAAACAAGAGGTATGAAAAAAGTCTATGGTAATTCAGAATTAGTGCTGGCTCCTTTAGTAAATAATAAGATACTACAATCATACCAAGTTAATACTAATATTATCAGACTTCAGCAGCAAAAGTCGACTGAATCAGATGCATATTCTTTACATCTCTTAAATATTGAGCAGACCATGCAAATTCTATATAGAAGATAGGATTAGGGGCATGTGATGAGAGCTATATACCATTCCTCTCAAAAATCTTAGTAACACGTCAAAGCTCAGATATCTGAAGTTGACCCACCTGAATCTGTATTTCATAGCATAGTTAATGAATAATCTCAGCTATGATTGGAAAAAAAAACACAAACCCTTGTATATTACATAAATGCATTTTCAGTGTGAGATTGACGTACGTAACACCTATCTGAATTACTCAAAGTGGCTCCAAAATAAGAGGTGAAAACCCCAACGATTTTCTTCTTAAGCAGACAGTGTCAGCTCCTTTGAGAACTTTACTAATTTTACCCAGGTGGTTTTTAAGAGATCATAATATGTAGCTATATAAAATTATCTGTGTGAATATGGGGTATTTGCAGACTGGATTTACTTCTGGCCTTGCATGCTGGGATGCACAGAATGCAAGTCCTATGTCTTTGAAGGATCCCCCCCACAATGTTATTAATATAGCGAATATTTCTTTGCCAAAAAAAGAGCGTGTGAAGGAACTGTCAAAGAAGCTGTGCCTATAGACTTGGTGTGAGAACCTCTGTAGATGATGTTGAAGCTAATGTGCTTTGTTTTGCACCTGTGGCAGACTTAACTGCCTATAGTCAGGAAATTCCACTGGTGGGCAATCATTTTCAAGTGCTGTAACCCAAGTGTGTTTAGTCTGGTACCTATATCCTTAGGAACTTCAGGTGGGATAATAGAAGGGTGGGGACAGTTTCAGAATCTTGTGATACTCCTATAGCCTTCTTGTGCCCACGTACTCCACTTTGTTTTGTTAAGGTATGAAATAGCTGCTGGTTTGAGAAATGTTGTTCTCAAGTCTGATGTTTGAGAAGGTTTATAAAATAGGCCTCTGAGTTTTGGGGGTTTTTGGTGGGTTTTGTGTTTAGGTTTTTTTTTTCTGGATTGAAGTGTTTGCACCCCATCTCTATGAGATGGGGGCCCTTATAACCTCATTACAAGATAATCTGATTATTTTAAATGCTGTCTCTTTCATGTTGTTTGCTTGAAACGTGCTTGTTTTCTTTTACTGTGTTATGTGAAGAGTCAATGGAACAAAGGTTCTTGCAGTTAAAATGCCAGAAAATCCTCTTTTAAAGTGCATGCTTATTTGACTTGAATGTGCTTAGGTTTTGGATATATTTCAATTTGGGCATACGTTTTGACCAAAGTAATTTCATGTACAGCATTTAAGCACCTTAAATGTGCAGTTAGTGCTACAGCAAACTGTACTCTTATACCGCAGCTCTTCTTGAAACCACAGATGTTTTTCTCAGCTTAGGTTTGCTCTGGCTTTATTTTGTGCTCTTCTTCTTTGAACTCGAGTCTGCTCCAATACTGCAAATATACCCTTAGCATGTGGTCGTGTTTTCTGAAGGTCGCTTTTCTTTCGTGGTAACTTCCCTAGCAGAAATGTATGCTGCTTTAGTTTTAATTCAGCTTTTCTGAATTTCAGTTTTAACCTGTCTATAGTCATGTAAAAATAATGTGTGGTGCCGCGGGCTCTTCTGTTTACCTTGTGTGAGTATGGACCGCCTGCCGGTTAGAGGAGTAAAGGAAGCATTGGTATAGATAATAGTCACCAAGAGAGAAAACTTCATCATTATTTTAAAGGATTAAAAATCTGGAGGGCAAAAAGGCTGGTTATCTTACCTGGAAAGTGCAATGTTCATTTAACCTGGCTTTTCTTGGTAGTTTTGCCTGTGCAAGAAATTAAAATACTGTCCTGGCATCCCGTTATTGTAGCTTAAGAGCTACAGAAAAATGCATTAAGAAAAAGTGTCTGCTGATTATAGAGTGTTCGGTAGTAAACTATTAAAGGTTTATCTTGAATGACTTCACATCAAAAGATAAAGCAGAACAAGACTTTGTGATCTAGATAACTCTTAATTGCGTATTAACACTGATACCTTTACCTTATTAATGTGGGAAGATTATTCATATTTTCATGAAACAGCTCAATAAAACGGCCCGCCACTGCTTCAGCCTGATTCTCGTTAAATAAATTGACGTTCTGTGGTGGATTGTTGAGTGACAAGCATTGCAAATGCACTTGAAGTTTTCCGTAATGACTAAGCTTTCTTGCCTAATATAAAAATGAAAGTCTGCGCAGGAGTGAGCAATGTTGTCAAACCTGTCATCGAGTTCTCAGAGTTGGTTTGAGTACTTGTAATGTTCTTCCTTTAATTGACTTGGAAATTTGCAAAGGTTGATTATAAAAGGGGAAAAGCAATTTTTAAAGATGGTGGGAAAAAATTTAGCTTCATAGTTAACTCTGCAAAGTTTTATTGCCTGCTTATAGCATTTGGTTGAAACATTAATTCATCATGTTTCTTATCTTTTTGTGGGTGGGACCAAATAACTTATTGAAGAATGTACAGTCCTTTGAGAGTGTTTGGAGGTTGAACTGAAAAAAAAAAAAAAGACTAAAAATAAATCCTCTATGCATTTGTTTGCTTTCAGTCTGTTGTCATTACTTGCCTTTCACTGGTTTTCTTACTGTCAACAAAAGGAAAAAACACCCCAATAATAGAGAAGTCTAAAATGGAAACTTTCAGTGCTTTGACAAATGGCAAATAGCAATCACTGTAGGAGTTCGGTAACAACAAGTTGAAAACTTAAAGTATTTCAGAAACTGTAGTTTTCTTGAAATCTTAATCTATCTCTGCTGCAGGGGTGGTAGCTAGAAAGCTGAAGCCTGCAACAGCTTAGTAAGAACTTCTTTTAATGTCCTAGTAATCATCCGTGGCAAAAACCTGTGGAGTTTTGGGAGCCCAGCAAGGTGAGGCTCTGAGAAGAATCCATGCTGAACTCTCCTTTGTCTGATCTTTGCATTCCGTGCTCCAGCATAATCCCCCGTGTCTGTCAAGAGTCGAAGGGCAGGGCAGCGGAATTGGTGCCTGTGATAACAGCTTTTTGCTGCGTTTCTCACCAGCGTCGTGGCCAGCACGTGGTGCTGCGTTTCTAGTATACGCTTGTGGTGGGCTGTGTTTGATGGAATCACAATGATACACGATTCCTCCTCTGAACTGCATTTTTCTGATTCATTGTCTCAGCAGAATTAACTTTAAGGAATAACTTGTGAAACTGTTGGATGTATACAATTGCCCAGTGCCAAGGCGAGATGGGGAGGCAGTGCTATTAAAATGTCAGATGGCTGTCTTGTACCCTCTGCCAAAGAAATTGCAATAAAAGACCAAGTATTTCCTTTAACACTTGATTTCTGATGTTTCTTTTAGGAAATAGTGTATTATATTTTTCACTCTTGTGTACTTCTCCAATGGTTCCCCTTGATGTTCAAGAACTAAATCAGGAACCAGATAATTGCCTTTGGGAAGACTATAAAAATTCACAATATAGAGGGCTGATTTCAGAATTGTCTTTTGTCTTTTTAAAAGATGAGCAAATGATTGAAATGGTGTTAGTAATTCTGTGTATGCGTTCGTAACACTGCATCCTGTGTCAAACCAAGCATAGGATTCCGAGGATGATCCCTTCACCAGCTTCGGCTGAATCCAAGGAGAGTGTAAATTGGTCAGGATGTGGATCAGATCTGTACTGTAATGCTGACAGGTGACTGTAAAGTCGTCATTTCCATTCGTACATTTCTCAGATTTGCAATGACATTACACAGCAAGTGACCACTGGAAGTAGTCTGTCAGTGTTTTATCCCTGTTAACACTGGAGCCGATAAGAAAATGGCAGGGTACGTCACAAACATTTTATGTATGTATAGCATTGCTGCTGCTCATCCAGGTGATGCTGAGCCAAATAAAGATATCTGTAACTGTTCTGATTGCTAGAGAGTATTTGATGATTCTAGTAAATGGACTCTGGAAAGATTTTTCAGATGGTTTGTTTAAAACTCCCTTTTCATTCTACTTTACTCCCAGTGCTAAGGACTGTTTGTCTTGCTGCTCCTTCTCCAGGGAATATTGGGAAATTGTGCCAAGTGACACTTTTCCACTAAAATCTGGCCTATATCCAGCCAGTCATTCTTAGACCACAGAAATAAAATAACACCTTCAACTTCTTGACCTGCATTAAGTTTTAGATTTTTGAAATATTTGCCACCAGGCTGTTTGATTCATGATTTGCATAGAGCTTTCCAATGAGGAATTTTAATTTTTGAAATGAAGAACTGGAGCTAGTATCTTCCCACCTCTAGAATACTAGTAATACAGAAATCTTCTGTGTTATATGGGATAGTCGGTACTAGCTTGGAAAGAATTACTACTTCAAGAAAGATATATACACTGTCATTTTACCAAAGACTTTGGTGGTAGTGTTTTAGTGTTAGTGAAATTTGATACTACATAATGTTAAGAATTGATTTGTGAAGTGGTGAAATGGTGTTATTTAGGAAACTGTAGCTCCTAGTTCAGCATGGTAACTAATCCTGTATCTTGAAGCCTGCGAATAATCCATGGGACTGAATGTACCTTAAGTCTGCTTACATTTACATACTGTGCTAAATCATAATTTCAAATCCATTTCAAACCCAGAATAGTGATTGTCTTGTTTTGCTCCGTAATTCCACAGTTCTAATAAAAACAAATATGTACTAGTATTACAGGTAGTTAGTGTATGTGATGGATTTGGCAGATAATGCCAGTTGGTAGTTTGAGTAATTTGAAATGTGACGTTATGTTATCTCTATAGCATATGGGACAATTACCAGGGTAATTTAGACTTGATGGACATTATTTGTGTTTACTATAAAAATCAAGAGGCAAAGAAAGCTAGCATGCAGTTTATTAATGACACAACTGAGCAATTTATCAATGATAGAACTGAGCATCTCTACTGTTTTTTTTTTAATATGTAATAATACTGAAAATCTTATTAGAATGTGGCCATTAACTAAAAAGCCATGTGGCAAGTTTGCTGTTGAGGGGAAGGAAAATAAATGAGATTTCTGTCCTTGGACCTTAACTGATGTTAGTTGTCCTTTCCACGTGCTCTTGTGTGAATTTTCTGTGCAAGCTGTACACTGATTACTGGTTTGATTAAATCATTTTCCTGTTAAGCTTTTACGTCTCTTTCTTACCCCTCCTTTTGGGACATGGAGGGGAGGAAACTCTTTGCACGTAGCACTGGGAAGCAGACATAAATATTTTTTAATGATTGTGTAATGTTTAAGAGAATAACAAGCAAGATATGCATATTTGGAACCTTGCTGGTACCCTGCTTCAGTTGCAGCTTCTACAGATTCAGGTATAATCATGTTAAGGGTCTTCTACAGTGATATGATGAGTAATATTTTTCCTTGCTGCTGATACGACACAAACATGACAGTCCCTATAAGCTTCACTTATAAACACTATTATATAAAATCCATCAAAAATTTGAAAAGGCTGAGGTGTAGTACCAGAATGTCTTGTTCTGATTTAGCATCTCTGAGTTTTGACAACACACAGAAAGGAAATGTAGGCTTCTATTTTACTCGAAGGTGTTTCAAAACCAAGTGATTAAAAAGTATTTTTATCTTCAGCAACGAACTCCATTCTGATGTCGGTGTAATATGGCATTAACCTGTGTTACTTCTTGGTCTTCATGCCATATGCCGTAATAAAACATTCTTGAAATGCAATAATTTTTATGCCATTAGTTGACTAAAAATAGCATAGAGCACCATTCAACATTTGAAGAGAATTAAATGATTTGATCGAGATTAAAAACTGAAAAACTGATGTTTAAAATATTAAGTATTTTATTACTGGGGGGGAAGGGTAATGGTGATGAAAGGTGAAAGGCTGTTTTGCTTCTTGTACTAATTTTGTTACATTTTGGCACGCTGTATTTAAAAGGACTGTTTGATCATGTGACCACAAAACATCTTTCTTTAAACAACGTTATTTTTGACATAATTTTTCTTGAGAGTCAGGGAATAATGTGCAGCTTAAGTGCAGCAAAATACTCGTTTGAGAAGCGAGCCGTGCTTCTGCCTGGGATGATGTATTCTTGTGTGCAGTGAGATTTGTCAGTGACGCAATTACTGTGAGTGAAGGAGGTGTCGTGCAGTGGAGATTACCAAATTGACCTCCTCTTAATGAGAGTCTTGACATAGGATGCTTGCCATGGTTCCTAGCTTTCAGATGTATTGCTACGGAGATGCCACGTGTTTTCCGTGAAATACACATCTTGCAATGCATGTTCACCTTTCTCGATGTCTTTGTGTGCTCCTGAAAGGGATTATCTCTCTCTGATAAGCTCCTTAGTTGCTCTGCATAGGCCTCTTCCTTCACAACTATTCCCTCAAGGTATTTATAGGTACAGCATTAGCAACGTATGCCTTCTTAAAGGGCTGAAATGGATATTTGTATAGGCTTTTACAAGTGTATTTGTCTGGTAAGGAAATGGAACTATTGGGTGGCTAAATTCTGCAAGATGATCCTATGGGATGTTTGTTTCTTGTAAGCAATAGCCCTGCTAGGTTTTTTTTTTCCACCCCTCTTCCTACATTTCTACAGTCTGCGTGAGACAGAGGTGGCTTGTGAACATAAAGAAAAAGCAGCAGGAAAAAAGAGCAAATGGAGAGGGTGAGGATGGCACAAGAGTGTGGGTTTTTTTACTTACGATGTTGGAAAGCTGTGAAAACATATATAGCTGCTTCACGTACCTTATGATGCTTTGCCATGACACTACAGAATCAACCTTCAAGGGATAGAAAATGTCCTTGTGCTGCACAGAATTACCACAAGAACACATTCATTCTAGGAGGCAGACTGGAACATGAAAGTATATGTTTAAATTTACCATCTCATCACAAGAAACTCTTTGGAAAGAGGACTGTTTGCATTTGCATTCAAATCCAATGATGCTTTTCGGATGGACAGTAAAAAGCACATGTAAAAGATAAGAGCAACAGTCTCTGAAAAGGCTACTGAAACGAAAAGCAGGGGTTATCACTTCAGTTTCCCTTGAGAAGTCTCCCTCATGTAGTTTAAGGTCATTTTCACATGAAATATTCAGGCTACCGTTCCTTCCATATTTAAGCGTGCCTGTAAGCTATCATTAGTTACTGCATACATGTACAAATCTTTAGAGGAAGTTCTTCAGCTATTATTTCTGTGCATAAACTGTTCTTCTTAAGGAAATTGCCAAGCTATTAATACTTGGTTATTTTAAAGAAATCTATCCTAGCTGCTCTTACCTTTCTGGCAAAGCTGGGAAATATGTCTAATCTTTTTGCCAAAAGCAGAAACGTCGTTGGCTCTTTAACTTGTTTTAAAAGCAGTGGTGTAAGAAAGGCTTCAGTGATGCTACCTCGTAAATAATTTTATGAGTTCTTAGACTTCCCAGCATGCTTCCTCTTTATGAAGCTTTTCACTGTTACACAAGCAGCCTTGGTCTCCATTATTTCTCTTGGGATGACAGAATATCACTGTGTAACAGAATAATTTCAAAGACGACTAGTGAGTTTGGATAAAATAATTCTATTAGTTTTATTCTTGTAAACGAAGATAGGTATCTCTGGGTGAGCACCTTGTTAACCTCACAGATTTGGACATGGGTAAGACAGAAAAGCTCCTTTTGGGGTAATTGGGTGAAGTAGAATCTTCTTCTGAATAAGTCAGGAGGTGAAAAGATTTGTTAAGTTTTGGAAATTTCAGAAGTGCAATGAAACACGCTGAGTGAGCTCTTCGGCTTTGGAAGAGGAAGGGAGCAGAAAAACAAAACCAAAAATGCAACAGAAAAAATAACAGTTCCTCTAGAGGAAAGTGGACAATTGAAAAACTTCCTCAAGAAACTTTGATATCTTTTGCCCAAATTGTGAACCAAAATCTTGCTGAACTGCTCGTGGAGGAAGGTGAATGGGAAACACTGTAGTTCTCACGTATCGTGGAGGAACTGAATATACTTCTGAAGAGGAACAGTCGTCTTTTCTGTCCAGGCAGAATGAGTTCTTGACTCCTTTTAAATTTACAGGAGAAGCTGCTCTATTGTTTTATTACTATTCTTCTGGATATTAAAGAAGAGATTTTACCTAGCCTGAAGGAACTGAATAATAAATCTTCCTAGTCTGTCCTTCGCTCAATCAAAACTTTTCTCTCTCTTTCTCCTCCACCCCACCCCCCACACACACACACCTTGGGCGGGTTGCGCTTACAGGTCATAAAGAAGCACCAGCCAAATATAAACCAAACTTACTAAGCAGAGCAGAGGAGTAACACGTTCATCAATAGTTGTGTTAAAAAGAATGTAAATGTTTTTAAATTTTCAGTGCAAGTATTGAACTGTGTGATTCTGATACCTAGTGATTGAAAACTGCCAGTGTATTCACTATAGCTGAATGATTGATTTAGCTTTGTAGGCTTTTTTTTTTTTAACAGGTTCTCTACCAGAGGCCTTTTTCCTTAATTTGAATAACTAAAATTTAAACCTTTACATTTTTTATGCATTTTTATCCTACTACTACCATACGCATTCAGTACTAGCAACTGTTCAGGTTGAATGACAAAAAAAGTAGATAAATAGAAAGTCTCTCCAGCTCCCCAAAAGCTTGGTCAAATACAGGCAAATTATCCAGATATTCATGATAGTTCATAATCTAAAACGTAATAATTATTGCTTAGAGGTGGGTTGTTTTTTTGTTGGGTTTTCTTTTTCCCCTCCTGGGTATGATCGTAATGTCATTTTCAGCAAAGCTACCTTAACGAGTCTTCTAGCCTTAATAAAAACGCTCCTCACCATGGTCACTGTACTGGCGGTTTACTGATGTGCTAATTTCTAGAGTCATCTAAAGAGCCAAAGAACTTTAACACTGAGTGAATGTGAGTTAGACAAGCTTTACTGATCAAAGGTTAACTCACTCTCTGTTAAAGGGGCTCTTTCTTGGTGGCTCCTGGAATGGCTTTTGAGCTTAAGCCCTCCATGTTTCAACCTGGTCTGAATCTTTGGGTGACATCCCAGTCCTGTTGATACTTGATTTGTCTTCATTGAGTCTGGATTAAAAGTATTTTGCTTTTGACAGTATTTTTGCCCTGGTGTTTTTCCTTTGAATCTTTGCTGTTTTCTTTCACTGTTGGGTTTATCTACTGTGTAGCAGTAAGCACAGCCAGTCCTTCCAGGTTCTTTTGCTGCGTGGTGTTTGGGTTTTTTTCTGCAGCTGTTGACTTCAACTTCCTTTTAAGATTTTTGCAATGAAGTCTTTTCCGTATATCACTCAATAAGAGATGACAGTAAGACAGCCTTTTTCCTCTCTGTTTAGGTTCTCTCTCCCCCCTGGTCTCCCAGATACAGAGAGGAAGACACCTGTCTACTTCAATGGCATATCAGAACTGGTTTTGAAAGCCCATGGAGTATTACTTCCAAAAATTGGTGTAGCTGACAGAGCATTTGCACCAGGGAATTGTCAGAGAGGTGCATAGAAAACCAGTTTGAGCAGTTTGATGTACTGCAGCCTGTGTTCACAAATAATTCGGTAGTAGATGGAAAGTTTTAAAATGCATGGACATGCAGTGTTCAGTTGCTATCAGAACACACGTTTTATTTTTATCTGTTATATTTCAGATTTTTATTTTGGATTTTTAGACCCATTAGAAAAGAGATAAAGGAGTAAAATCTTGTTATTGATGAATAGACAATTTTGCTCAGTCTGGAATCCGTTCTTCTGCATCCCGTTAGACCTTTTGAACTATCTAATTTGAGCTATAAGCAGAAATATTGACACATGACCCCTAACTGCAGATATGTTAAACTTAGATATGAGTGGGCAATTAAAAATGTATCTTTAAATAGAAATGCTGTCTGTACAATATCCAGCTCATTAAGCAAACTGTCAGACTGTAGCCTGGAATTCTCTTTGCTGAGGGAAATTGGAAATTAAAGCTCTTGAAGTAGTTTAATAGCAAATAAAATAGAAGTGGGGATAAGGAGGATGGAAGGCGTGAGTCTGAAAGAGGTAAGCATGTTTAAATTTCTCAGGTTTATTAAAGTAATTTAGAAGCGAAAGGCTGTACTTCGAATCTTCTGTTAGAGATGGCTGATATTATCTCACGTTATTACGCTCTGGACAAATACTTAAGGGGGGGAGAACCTTTATTAATTTTACAGCAATTTAACCATGCAGTAGTGAGATTATGTTACTCTCTTACATGCTGCACCTTCGATATCTTCTGTACACTGAATTCTCTAGCCTTTTCAGGATGTTTCATGACATCGGGTAACTTAGCCAAGTGACAGAGGTCTAGCTGTATCCCAGGTAGAGCTGTAGTGGTTCAGAAATACAGCGTGGAAATCAGAAGGGGTTGGAGGATGTTAGTTTGCCTGAAGAGCTACATGGGATCTGGAGAAATCAGTAACATTCAGCATGAGGCTCTATTTCCTGTATAACTTTGCAAGCTGATGTTTTCCTGTTAGGTGCTGAACCTCGACTTGTTGGTTAATTCTGTGGAGCATCGTGTTTTTTCTTAGTGAGATACCTAATTAAAAAGAATGTAGTCTCAATGTGTTCTGAAAAACGTTGCCTAGTGTAATCCTTTATGAAAATCGCGAGAAAATGGGATGATGGGCTCTGTGGACTGGTGTGTCTTTACTGACAAGTTGGTACAACGTGTTCCTATTAAAACAAACAAACCTTAGTTCCTGCTTTGCTTTCCTGAGGTAAACTAATATGTTATATATAGTGATGGCTCTTCTCCTTCTGTAGTTGAATGAAGCGAAAGTACAGTTCCTAAAGCCATCGTACATACAGTAACATAAAGCCAGCCCCAGCTGGGGTGGTGTTGGGCAAAGTTATTTCTTCTTACGTGCGCTCTGCTTCGGCTGTTGTACAGCGTGGCATAGTGAATTCAGATCGGCTGTTGCTATTTCTGTTTGGAGCTGTTGATGGATTCCTACGGCAGAAGAGCTTACATTGTCCTGGTGGTTTCTTCTCCACTGAAAAAACAAGTACAAATGCAGAGGGAAATTTGAATAAAGGTGTGGGGGCTTTTTTTTGTTGTTGTTGTTTTTGTTTTCCCTGTGGGATTTACCAGAGCTCTCTTTGGGTAGCAGCAAACAAAGCCTTATGTGCGGAGCTTAAAGCTATTTGGGGGTTTGACCCGTTGATCTTGCTTTCTGCTAAGTTGGGATGAACAATTAATTGGCTGTAGAAACCTGATAAACTTCCAGTTGCTTAACAACGTCAAAGCAAACAATAACTACCATGTGTTTTCTCTAAGCTTGTTTGTATTTAAAATAGCTGTGAACGTGTCAAGTGGGGACATGAATAAAATGCTGTCCAGATAAACTACTTAGATAATTAAATTAAATTGAATTTTAAGTACTCGTTTGTTTCATTTGATGATGTTGCATTGTGTAAACCTATGAATTTGGGGTTTGTACAGCTGTTTCACTTACAGCAGGACCAAAAGGTCAGCTTGTGTTCCTTTGTGGCGGTCTCCTGTTTATGTATGGCAAATGTCAGATCAGATGTTAAAATGCTGGTGCAATGCCAAAGGTGCCCAAACTTCTCACCTTTTGGAAGTCTCCCGATAGGTTGAAAACGATGAAGAAAATTAGTAGTTTAATAATGTCTAGTTACGTACATACTTTATAGTAAATCAGCATTGTCTAATCAAGCCACAGCTCATTTAGCTTGATGAATTAAAGTATTAATTCTGTAAATAAGGAAAATACTGGTCAATGCAATGTGATTAGTGCGTTACAAACAGCTCTCTTGCATGAGGGTTGCCAAATTAACTGGAAAACCTTGTCATTATTGTATTTAAATACAGGAAAAAGAAGGACTAATGGTAAAAACTTAAGTATAGAGCCAATGTGGCTGAAAGCTTACATGAGAACTGAAATTTATATACAGTAGTTGATTCCCTCCATTATCTATGGACTGCTGTGTACAAAAGTAATGCAGTAATACAGTGCAGCCAGCAACTTGAACTCAGTTGTGCACTGGAATGAGTTTCGGGCATGTTTTGGCATGTAGGCGGCTTGTTAGTGTCCAGTTGCTGTTTTCGCTTCCAGAAATGTTGGTTGGCTTGGTGGGGAAAAATTATGAACCTCCAAAACTATAGCCCTAAAAATGTCTGAAGTATATTACATTGTAAAATAGTTGATGAAAAATAAGTTATGGCCTTGGAAGGGGTAGGCATTTTAACTGTGCTGTTTACATGGAGTAAATGAGCCCAGAGAGTTAAATATTGACAAAGAATATTTAAGACCTTACTTGTAGCAGTATGTGCATACAAGAGTATTTAAAATAATGCCAATATGAGCAAAGGTTGGTTAGTGACGTGTAGCTTAGAGAAGTTGTATGTGCAAGTGAGAGTTCAGGTCTACCTAGGAGAGTTCAGGTGAGCTGACCAGCCTTGTACAGTAGGAGAACTTCAGCTTGGGACCAGTTTGTTCTTGGATTCATTAGTCTGGAGGGAGAAATAAATAAGTAATTATTATAATTAACCGAGTTATGTAGTTTTTGTTTCCTTTTGGATCAAAGGTTCCTTAGCTGAAAGTGGATCAGAATATTGTCCATTCTGCTAGTAGCCAAAGTAGATTTTAAAAATTATTATAAATAAACCAAGAAAAGAAGGTTAGATGAGATTATCATTTGTGACCAGTTGTGAATTAGTTTGCATTTCAGACACTTTGNCTGTCTGTCTTCACCTAGGCATTACGGATGTTTAAACTTGTATCCTTATTTACTTTCTGTGACGTTTATAAAGCAATAGAATGATAGGACTGTTCATGGCCCTTATCCAAATCTATTCTAAAATTAGAAGTTTTGGACAGGCTAATTATCAACTGTCCTTTGTAGCAGACCTGATAATTTAAATGTGTACAAATTACTGTATTTTAATCCAAACAATGAATAAACAATTTGGTTTTTTTAAAAATTCTCCAATATTTCACCAGTGTTATAAATGTTTGTGTCGGTATAATAAAAATTTTTAAAAGGGGTAGGGAGAGATTCCAGTTTAAATGAAAATTCTATTTTTTCCACTTACCCAAGAAATGCTTGGCTTGCTTGACAGCAAAATGCATGTGATTTCTGAACTACGAACTGTGATACATTCAGTGGCTGCTAATGAATGCTTTAGTAACTGAGTTGTGCTTAATTATTGTTGTTAAAATTATGCGTTGCTGAAACTCTCAGTAAGTTTGTTATTCATTGTAATTTTGTGTATCGCTTAGATTAATCTCCATAGTTGCATACAAACGTGTCATTTTTCAGAAGGATTTTAATGAGGTAAGCATTTTTCTGAGATGCTGAGAAACACTCTTAAAATTCATTTATTTTAACTGATGAGCAGCAGTTTATAGGTATACTGTTTATCTTAGTTATATACTGCTGTTATTGCAAAGCATTCTTCATCCCTGTAGTTCATGTTAGCAATTGTAATGATTAATGTATCGGATAGCTTTTCAGGTTATTAAAAGAGGATCAGCGGTGTTCTTTTTCCCTGTATGAATTTAAGAGGGCTCCCCAAAGGAAAGGCAGATCTTGGGCCATTTGCAGTTAATGCAGGTAGCAACTAAACAGTCGTGTTCCGTTCAGCCTCCTACCGAGATGTCACTGCTAGATGTCCAACAAAACTTTCTGCACATCTTTTCTAAGGCATAAAATAGATGCGGGTCAGTCAGATAGTGGCTGCTTCAGGCAAAGCATTGAAATATGTGGCTAGAACAGCCGTATCTTTTATGCGGTGAGGAACGAGACCTTTTTATGACTCTTCGTAGCTTTTTGACTGGAAAATTTCAGTATCTTGAACGCTTGTTGTCCTAGTTCTGGTCAAAAATGCCTATTTCCACATATAACTTTCCATGGGCCTTGTCTGCAGAGTGGTCCATTGCCAACATTGCACAACATTTTTGTCTGTTGTGCTTTTGTTAGCAGAGAAATTGATTTTTAAGCTCTCTATATCTTTTCGTGTCCTGGTAGTGGTTCCCCCTGTCCCCCCTGTTTAGTAGTTAATTTTCATCTTCTGCCAGAGTAAAGTTGTTTGATTAATCTGTTTGATTAATTAAATATATAAAATAAATCTGTAATTAAATCAGTCACATCAGCTGACCCTACCTCTCTGTTAGTGTATTTCTTTCATTTTGGTGGTAGTGCTGCGTACCTTAAGTGAAATTCTGACTGAATTATAAGTGGCTAGGCCTTATGGCTTTTTAGTTATTGTTGGCTTGCCTTATTTTACCATAAACAAATGAATAAGAAGTATATTTTGTTCCAGTTGAATGTTGGTCTTATTACTTAAAAATGAAAACAGACAGCACTGTTTGAGTTGTATTATTTTACAATGAAAATTTCCTAGATAGTCAAGTTTGGATTAAAGTACTTATTACAGGTTAGCTGTACATGAGGTTTTTTTGTATAATGGTTTAAAATTAATCTGTAGCAGTTAAGATTTGTTTTCTACTAATAACCTTGTATTGTATGGCATCAAATAAAACGGGCTCATCTTCTATACTAATGCTTCTAGGTATAAATAGAGGAGTTAACTGCTTGTAATTCGTAGCTGTTGGTTAGCCAGTTAGCTGCCTAATCTATGGCTCACCCCTCTGAAATCTGGGAATTTCTGTGTGTGACATCTCCTGAACTGCAAGCTTACATTGAACCAAAGTCTCTTTCAGTGTAGACCTTGGTAACAGCGGTTTCATGTGTTTGGGGTTACCCTCATGGTGCTGTACCAGGCTGCTGTGCTTCCTAGGAAACGTGTCATTTTTCTGCAGTGGCTTTGTAAACGAGTAGAGTGTTAATCAAGGATGTGAAGGGGGAATCCCTGTCAGGGTGGCTGGAGAAACAATATGAACATACGTGCATATACAGCCACACACACTTTTCATTTGTTTCATTCATCAAACTCTTAAGTCTGTATAGTTTTATTTTTTTAAAACCTCACTTGAAATTTAGTTAGGAAGATCACCAGGATAAATTTCTTACGTTGAACTGCCTCTTGTAAGGAGACATCCAGGTTGGACGGGGATTGGAGCAACCTGGCCTAGTGGGAGGTGTCCCTGCCCAGGGCAGGGGGGTTGGAACTGGGTGGTCTTTGAGGTCCCTTCCAACCCAAGCCATTCTATGATTCTATGGCTTTTTAGGAGAAGCTATGAACTTCCAATATTTAGTAGTTGTATTACTTGAGTTTTAAGATGTATCATCCCTGAGGCAATGCGGAAGGGTTTTTTTTCCCCCCCTCTCTTTCTTAACTGAAGTTAAGTCTAATAATTACTAAAAGAGACTGTATTACTTCAATGACAGCATGCAAGTTGTGCTCAGCAATTTCCGTGCTGAATAAGCTTGTTTCATACTTGAACGTGAGACCTTTAGGGCGCACCTGGTCATAAATTTGCTGGTGGTGGTATTTTTTTTGGAGAAAATGCTTATTAGTTGGAAGTGTGACACAGGGAGTTCCTGGTTTAAAATAATTTTTTATTTTGCTAGGCAGCTTAAAGCTGAGGCATTCTTGTCATCTGAAAGATGACGCATTGCTGATGTGGTGGGATTTAGGGGTCAGTGGTGAGTGGATTCAGAGGCGGTTGGGAGAAGGTGAGCTGAGGAGGAGGGATCCCTTCCTTTTCCTTGCTGGCAAAGAGCTGAGTTCCTCTCGGGCGTGAAAATGAAACCGGTTGTAATTGCTGCAAACTACCTTCTCCTCATTTAGGATGAGAAATGGGAATGGAGAATGGAAACAAAGAGGAAGATCTGTGCGTGGGCAGTGATCCCTAGAAGCTTGTGACGCGAAAAAAACTTCGAGAAACTCTGTGTTACACGCTATGTGATAACTCAGAAGCGTTGACACCTTCCCAGCATCCTCGGAGAGGGTGATATGCTGTGAATGAATGTACTTGGGAATTCAGCTGGTTTTGATAACACAGCACTTATTGTACATTTACTGGAAGGACTCAGACACATGATATTGAAATAATCCAGCATCCTGGTGGAGGGATGCTGTCATGCATTTGTATTAGTCTATAAATAATTGTTGTTTGGATTTGATTGCTTAGAGCTGATGGTTAGTCTCCAAGAGGCACTATGATTTTTTTTTTTCTTTGTTAACTGTCTTCTGACTTCACCAGTCATACCAAACTAGAAATGTATTTAGTCATTAGCTTTTTTAATTAGAAAAATCAGATCAAATAAAATCTGAAAAGTAGGCTTTCCTTTTAGACCTGATTTCTCAAAATCCTCCCAGTTGGCTCTCCCCTAATATCAAAACACATCCCTGAGTATCCATATGGATGGTTTTCCCTCATAATTAATTTTTTTTTTTTCAGAATGCTTAGTAGTGGAAGCAAGGATCTGTAGGGATCTCCGCACCTTTGGCTAATATCTGTGGATAAAATTGTCTATGTGATCGAGTCCTCAAATAGTGTTTTTCTCTCTGTACTTTAACATGGCTTCGGAAAGTTCTAAAATCTGTCTGGTTTTACAAGTGTTACATAGCCATGTGTAACAACAGTGAAAGGAAGATGGTCAGGAGAGCGGGGAAACCTTCTGTTGATCTAGCCATGAAGGACCAGCGGAGCTGCTCTGAAACTGTTGCCCACCTTCAAAACTGCTGCTCTTCCTTCTTGAAGCTGGGGGCAGGAGCTGCTTTTTCTCCAGTCTTTCAGTCGTCCATCGTTTATCCTTTAGGTCTTTGGGCACTTTTTTGTCGGTCTCTGCTTTTTTTCTCTCTTATCTGCCTGTCCGTGTCTGTGGTCCTTATTGAATCTTTTTTGTGGGGATGCATTTATTTATTTATTTATTTATTTAGACACACGCTCAACTACCGTGTTACCTGAAGCTCAGTAAAGTCAGGCAGAAGTGTCACTTGCCAGTGTAACAGCTGTCACTTGAGGTTTTTAAGTGTAAAACATCTGGCAATAGGAGAGTAAAACCATCTTCAGGAGAATGGCCGCGTGTCCGGTCCTCCACTTTTTCCTTGTAAATACAGCTGGGTAAGAAGTTGTGTATCAGTCACGGTGCAGTGCAGGACGTTTACTCTGTAGGTGTTGGGAGCGTTAATTCTCCAGAAGGGAAGGATGGCTGGGGAGGCAGCTGCAAGGTGCACAGGTGGAGTGAGGCGAAAACATGTGATGTGGTCTCCTGGTAATATTTGATCAGCGCTCGTGACCAAGCTTGGTACGTGGAGTCAACCGGCCGTGCAGCACTTCGTCCTGGAAGTGCTTCAGATCACTCTTTGGTGACTTGATGTGGTCGGAAGGATGAGAAACTTCATTTCATAATTGTAGACAGCTACAATTAGTTATTTTTCAAATGGAGTACTGTAAGTGGGGATTTAAAAGAGATTGCATTTAAAATCATGTGTCTGTTTGGAGCTTATCTCACCTTTCACTATTTAATGAATAAGAGAATAACTATTCTTAATTATTTACCAATTAGATTGTTCAAAGGGAGATTTGGTGTTCATAACTCACTCTGAGCACACTTGAAGTTGGTGAGAGTAATTTGATTAATATTAATCAGTTTTGAATAAGGCACGTTAACCAAGAATGCTATTTCAAGGGGCAGTAAATACTTCTCTGATACTTTTCACTCCTGTTTTTGCTGGAGGAGTTTATATTCAAAACTTTGTGGTTTTCTGTGTGCATCAGCAGTAAAAATACTAGCCTGATTCTTTCCTTGCTATAAGGAGTCAGTTGCACAGACAATGCTATTTGCAGACAGAAACGTTAAATAAAGACACAATTTTGTTTTCTGAAGTTTTGTTCTTGGTAATAATACAACTTGATTTTTGAATTCTGGGATGAGATTGCATTTCAGAAAAATGTTAATTCTGCTACAAAGGCTGTGTGGGTATAGAAGTGGAGAGAATGCAAGTTATTTTGTTCCGTTATTTTTTATAAAGCTCTTCTTGAAGTAGAATCAAAAGCAATAACATAAAATGTGCCATAGTATCTGCGTTGTTATGGTACCGAGTGGAATGCTCTCCTGGTTATACTTAATGCAGATAATTACTGGATTGAATGCCTTATTTCTGGCATTAAATCTTCAATTTACTAATTGACGCTTTCAATTTTGAGCATGAAGTCAGACCCTAAAATCCAAATTTAGATTTCTAAATCTGTGGCTTTGTTTCTGCAGTGTTGAAATTCCACATTTTTGTCAGCCATAGTCGGGTTTGAAAAATGTGTAGGTTGTACTTGCAGTATTTGTGAGAGTCAGGAGACACACAGAGGAATGCATAAATAGGCACTTGACCAGTATGACCTTTATGGAGAAATATGGTTTTGTAAGTACTTGCTGTCTTTTGTGGATCTCTGCCTTGAGAAGAACTACCTCTAAATGCCTGTGTTGGTGGCAGAAAGTTGATCTTTTGCAAGTTTTGAAAAGATAAGTTCTATTTAATGTATTTGGGATGGTGTGTGAGTCCCTGTGTGCATGAGTATTTAAATATATTCCAGGTGTTACTATGACGGTACAGTGTGCCAGGGTGCCCGTGTGAAGCTGCAAACTTTCGCTTGTTCTGTGAACCTCCGTAACTGTAAAGTACATCATATGCCTTTCATAATGTGTTTTCAGCTACGTTATGAACTAAACTCTCCGTGGTGTTCAAATGACAGAGAAATGCTGAGAGAATGGAAGGAAGCTGCCACTGAATGGTTCTTTTGTGGAACCATTAATTATGGTAAAGAACATGGGGGAACCTCCTGAAACAGTAAGAAAAAGAGCAACATCCCTTCTTTCTCCACTTTTTCATCCTGAATTTTGGATGGGTAGACATCAAGTAATAAAACACTTGATTGGGGAAAAAAAACTTTGATTTTGTGAATTAAGATGTTGAGGCTTACTTGGAGATGTGTTTGGCAAGAGCAGAGTAGAAAGTTTGAGTGCAGTTTGTGGTACAAAAAGGTGGAAGAGGCGGGAGAAAGGGAGTAAGAGGGGTGGTAGAACCTAAGGTAATGGGAAACAGTGCTGCGGAAGGATGCTGAAACTGGTAAGATTTTTATCTGCGGTCGGTGATATTTTTTTCTTAAATCTCTCTTGTGATTTCAAAAGTAGCGAGTGTTGGGTTCCAAAGATCATTTGCAAAATATCTAACTTGCCTAAAATACTATGTTCTAGAGCAAAATGATCGACCCGAGAATGTAGGAAGGTTCAATTATTTTTGCAACGAGACTCAAGTGTCATGGATATTTTGGTGCCTCCCTTGCAGTAAATGATACTGGGAACTCAAAAGCATCTGTGTTTTCTGTACCGGAATGCTCAGCATTTTTCTCTCGATTCTGTTTTAGTTTCATTTGCTTGAGACTTCAAGCTGTGAGTGCTTACAAGTCCTACTGAAGTATTCCAGTGCTTCTGTTTCAGCCTTTTAGCGTATTAAAATGTTCCTATGGGTATATAGCTACTGAAAACACAAGCCTCATTAGCACATTTGTGTTTTGCTTTTTTGACAAAGCAATTGCACATTTAAGTAATGCGCTATTCGCAGCCAAGCTGCTAATTTTCATAATCTATCGAAGATGCTAAGTGGATAAAAATAAACGTGTCTCTTAATCTTAAAAGATGAGTAGCTAAAACTGCACATAGTTGGTGGCATCTTCTAAAAACGCTTTTTTGCTTACACCTGAAGCTGTAAAATAGCTCTTTTCAAGAGCACTGTTTCTGAATTCAGGCTTCCAAATCACTGGAGTTGGGAAATTTTGTGGTTTATTGCACAATTCACACATTCATGAATATTGCAATCAGATACTTTTAGTATGGAAACTCCAGTATTAAGAGTGGTGCAACCTTCTTTAAAATAGGTACCAAAAGTTGTTGCTTGGGGAAAATAATTTATTTTATTGCAAAACAATGAGAAAAGTAGGAAAGAAATGTCACCGCGTTACCAAAACTGCAGTTACACCAAGGTTGCTGAAAATGCCCTTGAGCTAATGTATTTTTTAAAGGACCGCTTAGTGCCATAGGCAATCACAGTAGTTTGTGTCACTGAAATAATGTAGCTTTGCAACTGTTCTATTTTAAGTTTTTGCTTGAGTTTTTAGAGATTAATTTCCCTGAGAGAAAACTCTTGCTTGTTTAAATTCTTAATGTTTGGGCTTTTCTTTATGTAAGATTGTGTGTTATGGTGTGCATCTACTATGCTGTAGAAACAGCGGGGTGAGGGTTGGGGGAAATGTTTGTGTGTTACATACATATGCATATATAATCCCAGGTTTTTCCCTTCAAATTCATTATGACTTGGATATTCTCTTCATGTTTGCCAGTGAAGCGACTCAGCNCATATATAATCCCAGGTTTTTCCCTTCAAATTCATTATGACTTGGATATTCTCTTCATGTTTAGAAGAGGTTGAGATATTTCGCTGCGTACTGTACATCTAAGGAGAGACTGATACTGTCTGTGTTTGTGCTTTCTGCAGTTCCTTCCTAATGCTTCTCAAAAGCTGTTTGTCTAAAGTGATTTTAAAGTTTAAAGAAATAGTCTGGGTTTTATGATCCATAATTAATTTGGGTGAAGTACCTGCAATATCTGGGGAGGAAGCACGCTCCTTGGCTATACTTCTGTCACGTTAGCCTGGAGCCTGACTCCAAAAGGGTTGTTCAACACTATTAGCTGAGACAACAAGAAACCTAATTTTACTCAAGCTGGAAAACTTGCCGTACCAGATGGTTGAAACAGAGTTATGTTGTTCTTTTAGTCCAACTAAGTGGATTTGTGGGATTTGCTGTTGTGGGATGGGTTTAGTGACAAGTTGTCAGACTGGCGCTGGATGACTGCAGTGTTCTCTCTTCCACTGCGGGCAGGTGGGAGTATTTAAGCTCACACAATGAAAAATCAGTTTCACAGTGGGTGCAGGATCTGTAATGCCTGAAAACACTCCTCTTCTTAAGACTGCTCCAGCTCTAGTTTGAGGTGCACAGGAGAAGTGGAAGCCATTCAGTGGTAACTGCTTTTAACACTGCAGTCAAGCACTTTTTAGATTTGTTCATATTCTCCATGCTCTTGACACATCTGTGGTTTGCTTTTGCCTTTTTTTGCCTGCTTCTGACGTTCGAGTTTGCATTTCACCCTTGCTACGTTTGAGTTTGCACTTCACCCTTGCTCAGTCATTTCGTCTTTGCAAATTCCACATCCCTAGCTGCTTCGTGCTTGTATCACTGTGATGGTTTAAAACACACTACAACCAGAGAGGATTTTCAAGGTTGACTTTTTTTTTTTCTACTGTAGTTAATCGTTATGAAGTACAAATTGCTATATCTTTGGGCCTGTTACGTTCTGAGAGTGTGGCATTCCGTATTAAAAAAAATGAGACTATAGAGCAAAAGATTTTTTTTTCCCAGGGAAATTCCAGTATGGTGAGAAAAGCTGTTACAGGCAAATAGCTTATTCTGATTCAGAGAGCGGTTGCCTCTATGTAGGACAAGTCTTCTGTGTCGTTCCTGGGTTGAAAATGGCTTCTGTTTTTTGGGTTGGGTTTTCGTTTTGTTTCGTATGTAGTACTGAAGCTCTGAAACAGTTACGGGATTTCCTTTCTGTTCTGAATTACACTAAACCCTGGAGAGTGGAGCAGAATAAAAGTTCAGGTTAGTGGTTAATTGCGACAGCAATGAGCAAGGCAGAAGGGTTATCGCTCAGCTTCCTTCTTTGAAGATCTGAACGTTAGATTTGCTATTTGTGAACCGACAAAACTTTTTCATAGAAATCAGTGATACCGTCAACCTGGAGTTTTGCTAATAGTTAAAGCTCAGCACAATATTATTGCTCTGGCTTCAAGTTAATTTTGGCTAAAAGTTCTGTGGCGCTGTTAGATTGTTGAAATGTAGCTCTCTGTGTTGCTGTCTTCTACTTAGTGGAAGACTATAGATAAAATACTCTGTCTTGGTTTTTGCTGTCATTGACATGCAGAGAATAGCTGTTATCTCTAGAAAAGGATTGGTTTATTTTGGGTGGGGTTTCTTGTGTTACGGGTTTTTTTTTTTTTTTTTGTTGGGGTTTTTTTTATAGTAAAGGAAATAGCTTGTCATATTATTAGTACAGGAGGAATAAAGAACTATTATATTTTGCAGAATGGAACACAGTCTGTAAAGCTGTTTTGTCAAAAGTAAGCATAAGAACTCAACTGCTAAGTTTCATATCTGTCATTTTCCTTCCTATCACCAATATTTTCAGTGCCTATATAGAAACTAGATTAGAAAAAAAAAATCAGTGTCTAGAAGAATACTTTGCTAAAATAGGTTCCTTTACTATTGTACCCTGAAAAAGCCCTTTAATAGCAGGAAGCAAGTGGTGCTGCTGTTACTTTATGTAGGTTTCCTAATGAATCTTCAAGCTTTCTGTCTCTTGAGACAGATCTGAATTTGTTTTGCCTCTATATCCACAGCTTATATAGTACTTCTCATGAAGCGTTGGTTTTTGTTGTTGTGTTGTGGATTTTTTTTAACCTGTATGTAGGTTTGTTTGTTAATATAGGACTGACATTTCTAAATGCACGAAAGCGGATGTAGGCCCAAAGCCTGTAGCTGTGAAAGGGAAGCCCTAGGAATGGGATACAGGGTTGTGCCCTGCTTTTTATAGACCTGTTCTAGCTTGAGAATTAAGACGAAAATGCAAATCTTGCCTCTGCAATCTGTCACTTCACGTAAGAGTTTTGCTATCTGTCTAGCTGATAACGTGTTTCTCGTTTTATCTTGAGGAACTGGGATCTAAATAAGAAGTACCTTTCTCCTTTTGAGAGAGGTGTTTTCACAAACTTTATTTTGTAGAGAAATCGTAAATTAACTTGATTGTGACTCCTTCCTACTATAGGACCTCAGGCTGTTCACAAAAGTCGGTTGCAGATAGATTGTACAATAAAGTGCTTTGTGGTAGGAGTACAGGGAATCTTACTGGTTTGGCACTGAAACCCAGCAGGCTTCTGTATTTGCTGTGAAACCGCACAGTAAATTTTAGTGGTCTTTTCACTAGACTTTGTGCTCTTATTCTATACGGATTGTGATTTTTTTTTTCTTGGCCCATAAGGATTCATGGACAGTGACGGAAAACGGCACACTGTCTCTGAAAGCCTGGCAAAACTATTTCTGCTATGCTTACATGGCCCTTGCGAAGGTGAAGCCTTAATGTTTCTGTTAATACAGTGACAATGCCAGTTTTACACTCTGGCATAGTTTCTATACAGCTCTGTTGAAATGGTCACAATGTGACTGTTTCAAGGCTGGCTTGACTGGGAACAGCCAGGGGTCAGGAGCGAGGGCTACTGTGCCGAAAACCTTGACTTAAATATAGCAGTGGCTGATATTTGCAATTCAGTGAGTAGCGTAATTTGGCCATTGTGGACGATGAGGAATGTTTATGCTCCAGAACAAGATACTGGCTAGTAATGGAAGAGTCAATTTCCTGCCTCTGGATCTTTAAAGGTCTAAAGAATAGCATTTACAGTCTAGCAGAAAAGTCACTACGTTTCCTCTCCAGTTTATATCTTCTTGCTAGCCTTTGGTGCTGGCAGCGTATACACCAAGGTACTATCATTCTGTATTTGAGGCATGAGAGTCATTAACACTGTTCATGTGCCTGCAGTCCACAGAAATTAAGATATGTCAGAGTTAGAAAAAGCTTTCCCCACGTCTTCAGTTGATGTAGCTAGCTCTCTCAAGCCATACATTTCAGTAAAAAAGACACCGCAGGTAGTTTTCCTCTTCCCTCAGCCTAGCGTGTTTCTAATTTACTTGAAATAAAGCATGACAGAGTGTCAGTGGCTTCAGCCAGCATGCTGAGCCTTCAGCCACCGCTCACCCACGTGAGGACTGGGAGCACAACTGTGGACGTGGGTCTGCCAGTGCCTGTGTGTCACTTTCTACATTTAGGTATGCACAGCCTACCCATGCCTTTGGGGGCTTTGTGGGTTTGGGTTTGTTCTGGTTTTAACATTAATCAGTTTGTGGATTGGGAGTTTAATTACTTTATTAGTTAATTCTCTGATGACACAAAACACTAACGTAAAATAACAGAACACTAGTCTGTTTTTAAAGGCAAGACTGTCTCAGTGACCACATGGGTTAGTAAAAGAAACCTCTATTAATTTGGAATTTAAAGGTGTTTCTTCTAAGTATTTCATACTTTGATTATATGATATGATAGATAAAAAGATGGGCTTAGTTTTTTATTCTCAATAGGAACGTTGTTTTTACTGTTTGTGTATTTCTGCTGATGGTGGCTGGAATTTTTTTCTCTTCAAAGGCCAAGACGATAATATTAAGTATTTTTATCTCTTTCCTTAGTGGTTAGTGCATGCTGAAGAAACTGTATGCGCAAATAGGAAGCCCCAAAATACTTTTAAGTGTAGCTTCATTTTTGCAGCTATCTGACAATCTTAAGTGACAGTGACATTTGGTTGTAGCCTGATCCACAAGGTTGAGTAAAGAGACAAACCCAAGGAATCCTTTTTTGCGAGAGAAAAGTCTTCATGTTGACGCCTTTGGGCTCAGTAGTGTGTTGTGGTAGTTGCACAGGTCACAGATCTTCACCGGTATCTTTGGAGAACATTTTAAAAACAGAAGTAGCAATTGTGGAAATACTCAAGAGGGTTAAACCCAATAAAGATAAATGAACTAAACATGGCTTCAAAACATCCAATTAAAAATAAAAGGCAACAGAAGGGTTTTTACAAACCCTGTGGGAGGAAAAAGTGAAGGCAAGCCATGTTCAATAAATCTTTTAGGCTAGCCTGTAATATATGGAAACAGTTTACTTTGTGCATATGTGTTTCTTTTACACTGTACTACTGGTGCTTCAATTGATTCTTTTTAAATAAAATTTTAAAAAAGCAGCAGCTTGATTTCTGGCTGCCTGTAACTTGAGGAGAGAGGCAACCGAATAGATGATTTTCGGTGTCTCAGTGTTATGTGTATGTGCTACCTCTGGAGCCAGTTTGTGGTGCTGAACAGTCTTTTGGCAGCGGACACAGATACTGATATTGTTGTGGTAAAAGCCAGATTGTGGGATGTTTGAGTGAATTTTAATTAGATGGGAAACAGCTCCAGGAGCCAAGTTTTTGTGGCATGACTCATAATTTGCGTGCCGTGGAGCAGTTCCATCAGTGAGAGTTCTCCCAGAATAATGACTACGGTGGCTGGCCCTCAGCCAAGGAAGGGTGCGAGTATCTGGCTTTGTGTGTTTACCGAGGTGCCTCTTAGCTCTTCTTTGAGTAAGAAAGAGGTCCTCTAAATTCGTAATTTAAAAAAAAAAAAAAATCTACCTTTTGAAGAGTGCTTGTCCTTGTGCAGGACAAAATTCAGGACTGTGCACGTATCGGTGTGGACATTGTTGTGGAGGAGATAATTGTGCTACTGATATTTCCAGTCGTAATCGAGATTTTGTCGCTCTGTCGTACCTCCAGGCCACGGTTGGATTCTCACTATTTAGGCAGCGTAGCACAGGTTTTACTTCTGCAGTATTGTCAATGTGGGAGCCGGGTGGATGAAGACCGGAGACAACTGCGTTCATACATGATGCATAATAACCTTGCGCCCAGTTCGGCAGGAATACAGTTGATGAATCAGACTTAAGGAATGTGAAAGTTAGGCCATTTGGAGTAATGTTTTCCATGGCACTGTCACTCCGTCCTGCTGCACAGCGTTAAGGGAGTTTGTCGTACTCGTTATGCAGAAGGGAAAGGGAGGTACGAGGAAGCTATTTAGGACTTGCTAATTGTGAAAGCTGCTTTACCCCTAGTGTGCTTTAAAGATAGACAGCTAACTTAAAGTGTATTTGGGCTAGACCGGTGCTGCACAGCATACTCATACTTTATTATCGTCAATATATTCATTTAAGCGAACATCAGGAGCAAAGATGGAAACAAAGACCTCACTTTTTAAAGGGAAATTTTCTGCTTATTTGCAGACACTCTCCCTCTGTGTTGCCTGAGGAGCAAAAAGGGGGCAGATTCCAGAGGAAAATCTGGTCAGCTGGATTTGCAGTAGATACTGCCGTATGTTGTATTCAGTAGGTACAACAGTAAGTGCCAAAAATCAACATCCGTCTACACCACAGTTTGGGAGTTCAAGGTTTTTCTGCTATCGGCCTAATCCTGGTCTCCTTGACAGCAAGATGTCTTGTCATAGTGGACATCCATTTTAGCTAAATAGATAGCTTTCTTTGATGTGTAGCGTGTAGTTACCTAAGCAGTTAGAAAATGGTGTGATGTGTAAAGGTGTGGAGTGATTACAGTTAATTTGGAAATCTCAGAGGAGGAAATTCATGGCAGATTAGTCAGGGTGATGTTAATAAAGTAAAATTACCTCAGCCTTTCCTCACAGAAGGGATGATCCAGTCCTTTCATCATCTTTGCAGCCTTTAACTAGACTCTTGCTAGCAGCTCCTTAGCGCTCTCATGCTGAGGAGCCCACAGCTGGACACAGCACTCCAGGTGGGGCCTCACCGGTGTGGAGTAACAGGGAAGGATCCCCTCCCTTGACCTTCTGGCAACACTCCTAATGCAGCCCAGGATGCCATTAGCCCTCCGTACAGGGGCACATTTGTCACTTGTGTTAAACTTGGCGTCCACCAGGACCCCCAGGTCCTTTTCTCCAAAGTTGCTTTCCAGACAGTTGGCCCCCAGCAGCACGTCCTGATGCCTGGGCCGGGTCCTCTCCGGGTGCAGGACTCTGCACTAGAACACCCCTTGGTGAACACCACAAGTGAGGTTCCTGCCAGCCAATTTCTCCAGCCTGGCTCATTTTCATTTTCTGTCTAACAGTGAAGTTCTAGTCGGGGCTGGCATGAGGACGTTACCTAACTGAAGCTGTGATACTGGTTGGGGGGTGGGGAAGGAGTGTTTACAGTCATGGAGGTGGAAAGGGAATTACAGCTTGTGGCTCCATGGTTTGGATGCTTAAGAGAACACGTTTGGATTCTCGTCCTCAGGACCTCATTTGGTGGGGGTGGCTTTTTTCCCTCTTTTTACTGGTTAGTCAAAGTTCAATATGTAGTCTTGAGAGGGGGAAAAAAGCAGCAGCAGAGATACCTCTGTTTCTTAAGTAAAAATCATGGTTGTCAGCAACAAAATATTTTTGCCTTTTGCTTGCAGTTTCTCGTAACCTTGATGTTGATTTCATTTTTGGTGGAACAGTGAGAGAAGTCCAGCTCAAATAGTGCCCTTCGACTAATTAATACACAGCAAATCCTTTTTTCCTTTGGGAGTGCTCTAGCTGTTAATAGGTGAAATACCAAAGCAGAAAAAGTTAAAGAATTCACAATGACATTTTAAAAATTGGTAGGTGTTAAATATGGTCTAGAAAAATAAAAGTGGATCGGGTTCATCAGGTGGCTTTGCTAGCAGTTTCTAGAGCACGGTGAGCATTAGGCAGGAGGTGGGGCCATCTTGGTGCCTCAGTCCTTTTTTGGCCTTTTAAATTCTGCTGCTGCACAGGTAGGGAGGCACCTGGTTGTCTCTAGGCTTAGGTAGTGATTTTCTGAGGTAGCAACGGTGCAGTAAGTCATCTTTGTGTCTGGCCCAAACTTTTTTGGCTGGGCTTTAAGGACTTGTATTATTCTGACCAGCAGAGATGTGACAGAGGTGACGCTGAGCTGGGACCCTGCCCTGTCTGCAGCAACAGCCTTGCTTTAGAGGGTGTTTAGATCTTCAATGGAAGGTGAGCACCACACCCTAGGTGCCTTAAAGTAGGAAATCTTGGGTAAGAGGGAAGGTTGCTGAGTGGTTTCCACCGTGTAAGACGACAGCAGAGTAAATGGCAAACTATTTGGTCTTAGTAAGAAGCTTATGAGAAAATCCCCAGTAAAAAGAGAACCTTTAAACTGGCCCTGCCCGTTTTTGTATCTGATGGCTGCAGAGGATCCCGGTGTGATACAGTAGTGGTTTGTCTTGGAGGGGACTGATTTTAAAGAAATTTGTATGAAATCTTCCTCACCTACCAAGCTTTTTCTCTTGTCCTGGCAAGGTTTTGTGCACGTTAGTTCAGTGGCAGCTCTGCTTTTAATTACATCTTCAGCTATTTCCAGTTAGAAAAAGTTGGCTAAAATATACCTAACCAGGCTCACCCCTCTCTCTAGGGGTAGTAAAGGGAAAATAAAAAAGGTGTGTGTGGCTGAAAAGGGGAAGAGGAAACATGGAAAACTAAAATTTTAAAATATACATGTATTTCTTTTAAAGAGAACACAGGTATCTTAACTGCACCCCATTATTACAACGTCCAAAAGAGGACTCGTAAAAAGAAGTGTTTTTCAGGGCATATTTTCAGTTTAGGGGCCCTTATCCCTTGGAATGATTCTGTAGATTGGCTTTAATCAGTTCTCCCCCTTCCCTCGTAGCACTAATTAGGAAAAAGTCCGTTAATGACTTATTCTGGAGTTTGTTTTATAAGCTGCGTTCTTGTCACAGAGTTGTTCTCTCAAAGTCTGTAGGCAGCTGAAAAAAATACTGCCAGAGGTTTTTCTGCCCTGGAAACTGGAATATGTCCAGCTGTGGGACAGGTGGGGAAAGGCATTAAAAAGGAGATTTGTGTTTGAAGCTGATGAGCTGTATTGGGAAGAGGCAAAAATTGCTGAGATTTTCTTTTTGCGTGTTATCAGTGCTTTCTGTGTCAGTTCTCCCGGATGTTTTAGAAGCAAAGTGAAAGTGCTGTCATCCTTTCTCTGTGCCGAACTACAGAGCGTTTCCATCTCTCAGAGCTCTTCAATACGCAGGCTGGCTGTGAGCTCTTGGAATTAGCTGAAAGAGCTGTGGGCAAATACGGTATGTGAGTAATGAATTTCTGTTCTATAAATTTGGTCTAACAGTAGTACTGTTTCCCCAGTGCTTTGCCAGCAATTTAATTAGAAGTGGCAGTTTTGATTAAATAACACAACTGGAGCCTGAGTTATTTCCCTCCTCCAGTTCCCTTACTTTAGTTGCAGAAGAGAAAGGGTTTTCTCTACTGTAGATTCAGTTAGTGCAAAAATGTGTATAGTAAGTAACATATTCACCTGTACCACGGAAACCACATTATATTTGCTTGTTTAATAATAGTGGTACATAACATTCACAATTTAAAGCATCTCCACTAAGTAACTTTTTCAGATATGCAGCAGATCCTAGAAAAAAAAAAGGGGGACGATACCAGAGGCTGACACTTAGATGGAATGGGAATTGAACAAAACACCAGTTTTTCTTGTTGGGAATAACCTCTTATCTGGTTGAGAGTTTTTCTGCTGACTAAACTGAAATTGTTCCATTTGACTCTGAATTATATTTTGTTGTTGCTGTTAAGGTGTGGTTTGGGCTGCATTTTTGGGGGGTTGATCGTGGGGCTTTGTTGGTTTGGGTTTTTTTGCTAGAGTCCTGTGCTGTGATTTGTCAAAGACATACTTGCATCAGTGATGATGAGGGCTATAGAACACCTCAACTTTACCATCTCTAATCAGAATAAAATTCCTGACTTAAAGTGACAGCATAAATGTTTCGAACAAATCATGTTGCTGTAAATATATTCTTATATACTTATTTTCTCAAAATCATCAGGCTAATCAAATTCAGTAATTTCCCAATAATATTGATTACTTTCTTGTTATCTTTTGTAATATAATGAAATACTGTGCAACGATTGCTGTTTAAAATATTCCAGTTATATCCTTTCAGACAGCTAATACCAACAATGTTCCCGTTTTACCCTTTCAGATGTCTGCTGTTAGTCGCTGTGCCAGCATTTGGAACCTCTGGAATATTAGCATATCTTCCCTAGGGTCTTTATTTACAGAAACAAGGACTAAACATTCATTACCTAGAATGGCCTATTGACTGTGTTTGTTTTATCCCCGAAAGCTGAGTGCGATTTTAAAAGATTGACGGTGTCTTTAATGCTGAAGTTGTACCAGGGATGAACCTGACACCGTGAGAAACTGAAACGGGTCATGTGTTCTTTTAAATAGTAGGATTATTGGGTTTTTCTCCTTTTGACAGCTTTGCCTCACAGCTCTGTTTCTCTCGAAGATCTTTTTTATTTTCCTGAAGTGGAGAATGATTTACTTAGCCTGTTCACTTTGCCAACAGAGAGATAACGCAGTTTTATAGTGTTTCCCAAGAAGCTCGGTGGCTAGGGAAAAGGCTAGCAGCATGGGAATTAACACTACGTGTGCAAATACCCAAGTGTTAGGTGGTTTCATAGTGAGGAAAAAGCTGAAGTGCTTTTAAGCAGGTTCCGTGCAGCCGCTGCCCATTAAAGAGGGTAGCTTGCCTTGTGGGACTGCCTGCTTGCAGGCTAGATGGCTTAATCTGGTCCAAGATTTCTAGATTCTTGCGGTTCCTTTGATTAATCTGCTCGATATAATGTGTGGCACCGAGTGCGGAAGCTAATGAAAGCACGCATTTAAGTGAGAGAGCTTGTTTACATAGTAAACCCCAGAAACTTGTCAAAAGGAGAAGTTTAAATACCTGGTAATGCTTGCTTTTACTTTTATTTCTGTCTGTCTTGAAAAATCCTGTTTATTCTCTCCTCACCTTAATTAAATAAACAAACCCTCAGACTCACTTGCTTGGGAGCATCTTCTGTGGAAAGAGTGAAATTATGGCAACTGTTGAATCAAGCAAGCTATTTAGGCGTGACTGTCTTACTAAAATCAGACAAATGAGGAATTAGGAGGCAAAGCACTTCGAGGATTTGTTTCAAGTATTGGAGGCTTTTGTGTTTTTATGTTTAGTCAATTATGGTGGGTTTGCATTGCTGTTAGAAAATCAAACTGAAAGAAAGAAAAAGAGATCCATTCAAACTCAGTGAAAAAAAAATCAGTTAATACAAATTAGACCACTAACCTTCAATAAAGGATTCACTGGTTAGCGTTGACTGAAATGACTTTGGTGGTACTTTAATGGTAACAGCAGTAATCCTCTGAGATTTATTTTTTTTATGAGAAAAGACTCTGTTTGGATACTATCTTTTAGTGGTATGTGTTTGCAAGACTAATAGTTTTTTTCAAAAAATTGCTCTTACAAACTCAGTGAATTGAGTTACAAGACAGTGATTCTAAAGATAATGTGAAGGTGATCCACTTCCAAAATAAGACCATACTCCTGGAGGTTGGAGGTTGTGGCATCAGAATCCTGCTATCAAAGATTGCTGTAGCATAAAGTTTCAGATGGTTAAAACCTATTCACGCGCGTGGTATTTGAGGAGGAGATTTGTTATTTTTATGAGCAAAGACTGAGCAACTCGGCAGAGTAGAAAAAAATTAATATGGTGGGTTAGTCATAAACCACTTCTCTCTTAAAATAAGTTAATGGAAGGAAGATAACCAAATTACTATTTAATGTGGGTCTGCTTTTTGAGTTTATTATTATTACTGTTTTTGCTTTTTATGGGTCATGTAGAAATAAATACCTGCTTTACTTATGATTTGTTATTTGGTAAATACTGAGGTTTAGTCATTAGTAATTACATTTTTATTATTGCAATAGTATCTCTAGTCCTATAGTACTAGTACAGCCTACTGTTATTTTGGAAGAAATATTCCTTTTGGCATGTGCTTATGTATTCTTAGCATTTCTTTTTGTTATGAAAAGCTTTGGCTTTGATGTGCTTAATGAATTTCCTCTGAGTCATAATGATAGTTGCCAAACCATTGTTTTTGTTCTTCTTGGGCTTGATTCTAGTTCTGCAGTTGTTTCCTCCGAGGGGGTTAAAGTCCATGAGCTTTTATTAAGATAAATGTCAGTGATTTCAATTGGATTTGCATAAAAGAAGCCCTTAGTCTCTGGTAGAATAAGCCATGTGTAATGTTTAGTTTTAAAGTAACAGTGACTACAGGAAATGTTAGAAGTAAAAGTTGACCTTTTCTGCACAGTGGAATTTCTGCCTTTGACTACTCTTTTCCCTTTTCTATTAAATATGGAATACTGTAGCATCCCGAAGCGATCAGGGAACTGAACGTCCTCACTGGTTATTTTCTGTTAAAAAAAAAAAATTAAAACTTCCTCCCTCCCAAACAATGAATGCAATATCTTGTTCCAGAAATGACATCAAGGCAAAAGCCGGTGACCATTGATACGCTTTCTAAAAATAAACATTGCCAAAGTGAAGAACTTAAAAGTCAGAGTTCAGAACTTGTTCTTTGCAGCAGCTTCAAAATCAGTAACTTACTCATGTCTGTCCAAGGCAAGTGGATATCCTGGGCAGTCATCGTGACTTGGATGTCTTGCATGTAGTAATTCCTCGTTTATATCAAAATTAGCTAGTGTCACTAGTAGGTCATGATTTATTTCAAGTTAAAAATCACGTGCTACCGTAGTTTACATGTTGTTGTAGCTGACAGTGGTTTCGGGGTTTATAAGAAGTTTCTTTATTTTTCTTTTTACTATTAGACAACATTGTTTTATCAACATTTGGAGGGAAAATGAGGATGTCTCATGTATGTCTCACAGCATTATTTTAGAAACCTAGATACTTGAGGGGGCCTCCAAAATTTTCGTGGTCAAGCAGAAGTCTGTTCAGAGTTTACAGTGCTCTTAATGGATTTAATGGGTTGAACTGTTCCTCTTTAAGCTGGGGTCCGTAGGACTGGCGTTCAGCAAGGCATTCAAGTATGTCCTTAGCCCATCCCTCTCCGGTGAAGTATTTGAGGGCGAGCAGATGCTTTAGAGCTTGTCGGACTGCTGAGTCGACGCCTGAAATTCCAGGCATCTCTTCTATATGATGTATTTTTCTGAACTTACTTTCAATTCCTAAGATTATTTTTTTGCCAAATACTGATGTTTCCTGCGAATTTACGGCAGTTTTCTGCAGGAAATGAGTTTAGAAATGGGAAAAATATTTCCCTAATTATTGTTTAGATCGTTCATTCAGGAGCGGGTATGGAACGCTCATTCTTGGTGCTGGTGTTATAAACGGGGTATGTGAAAATATGTGGGAGCAAGTACTCAAGGAGTTTGTGTTTTGCAGAGAGACTTCTCTTCCTTTTGGCTCGTCGGAACGTAAGAATGGAAAACAAAACCTCTATACTTAATATAACAGCCGTCAGACAGATGTGTTATACAAATTAATAAATTTATCAAGCTGTATTCAAAAACAACCAGTCATTAAGCTGCTCACTAAGTTCGAAGTGTCCCCCTGCATGGGCTGCTGTCCTTTCCCATAGCTCTACATGCCGACTCGCTTGTGCTGCATGTGAAATGCTTTTTATTTTTACTACAGGCATTATTGACTGAACCAGGAAACCGAATTTGTGATTTTTGCGAATACATCGTATAGTTTTCTCACACCTATTAGCACATGGGGATCCGTAGAAAGGCTTTCAGACAGATGCTTCATGGAACTAATGTGCTGATTCAGCAGCGCTTTGTACTGACAAGTGATTTCGATATTGGTTTCACAAGCTGAATGTATGAGGCGTTTAGAGTTTTCTTCAAATTGCTCTCCTTTAATCTCATTCTCCACACCTGTCAAATTGTTGGTAAACACGCTGAAACTCCAATTGCTGAATTGTTACATATTCCTCCGTAAAAATCTGAAAAATGGAAGCTGCCCTTTGGCTGAAGCCTGTTGTGCTAAAGCAGTCGTGGTGCTTTTGGTCCGTATGCTCAACTTTAGCTCCTGCCGAGAGTAAGCAGAGTCAGCTTGTGTATTCTGGAATATAACTGGTCACATTTAACGTCTGAATTACTCAAATATGAATCATGACTTAAGCCTAAAAAAATTAAACGAACCAGCAGAAAATATAAAATAGGAAAAAATGAGAAATAATGTATGCACTCTGATATTTATCAGCCAAAATAACAAAAAAAAATTAGAGGTGCAGTCTAAAATTGAGAACCAGAAATGAAAGGGAGGGCAGCAAAGTAAAGGAAGATGTATGCAAGATGAAGGATGCCCATTTGTTGAGAGAGGGAAGGGGAAAATGCGGAGAGCAAAGGGCTGCAAGGACAGAATGTGAAGAGCTTTCATAACATAGGATATAAACATCATGGATGCATAATCTTTGCAAAAAGGGACAAGTCAATTAAGGCACTCGAGGAGGGTCACCTGGCCGAAGTGGTGGGTCTGAGGTGCCAGATGAGGGGAGAGAAAGGTTCGGGGAGGCTGCAGTGTGTGAAGGAGCAGCATTCCATCCAGAGGTGGGAAAACAGACTGAGGCAATAGGGAAAAAAAGTGGTCAGTCTCGAAAGAAGCCTTTTTGTTCTGCTTTGAAATATGCTCCGTCTTGCACGTAGGGTTGTTGCCAAAACCAAATTGTGGTTCAGAAAGAGGAAGGGTTGCAGGAGATTTGGCTGTCGGTTCGAGGAATTTGCAATTTGAGTCGCAAAGGAAAATATACTGCTGCAGGGACAGAAAGAGGCGGTAATGAGAAGTTTGAGAATGTACAGTACAGCGGCTCGTTGGTCTAGGGGTATGATTCTCGCTTAGGGTGCGAGAGGTCCCGGGTTCAAATCCCGGACGAGCCCAGCTTTTTGTGGCCAGCAGATGGAGGGAGGTGACTCTTCCCCACTGCGCGGCTCTGGGGAGACGCCACCTGGAGTTCTGTGTCCAGCTCTGGGGTCCCCAACATCAGAAGAACATGGACCTGTTGGAGCAGGTCCAGAGGAGGCCGCAGAGATGCTCAGAGCCTCTCTGCTGTGAGGACAGGCTAAGAGAGTTTGGGGGGCGGGGAGGGGGCGGAGGTCAGCCTGAAGAAGAGAAGGCTCCGGGGAGACCTTCAAGCCTCTTCCAGTCCCTAAAGGGGCTCCAGGAAAGACGGGGACTAACTTTTTAGCACGGTCCGTTGTGGCAGGACAAGGGTTAATGCCTTGAAACTAAAAGAGGGAAGATTTANCTCAGAGCCTCTCTGCTGTGAGGACAGGCTAAGAGAGTTTGGGGGGCGGGGAGGGGGCGGAGTTCAGCCTGAAGAAGAGAAGGCTCCGGGGAGACCTTCAAGCCTCTTCCAGTCCCTAAAGGGGCTCCAGGAAAGACGGGGACTAACTTTTTAGCACGGTCCGTTGTGGCAGGACAAGGGTTAATGCCTTGAAACTAAAAGAGGGAAGATTTAGACTAGATATAAGGAAGAAAATTTTTACACTGAGGGTGGGGAAACCCTGGCCCAGTTGGCCAGAGAAGTGGTCAATACCCCATCTCTGGAAACGTTCCAGGTCAGGTTGGACGGCGCTCTGAGCCCTAATGTAGTTGAAGGTCTCCCTCCTCATGGCAGGTGGGTTGAACCAGATGGCCTTTAAAGGTCCCTTCCAACCCAAACTATTCTATGAAAGGTGCATTCAGGTTTTCCGGTAGATCTTCCAGGAAGATATATTAGGGAGATGGTACAAGATGCAGCACTGGACAGCAGATCAGAATAAAAGAGGTGATACAGAGGAGAGAAGATGGGACACACAGTAAACAGTTAAATGTCAGGTGAAGGTGGGTTGGCAAACAGTCGTAGGTGACTTGGTGATCAGACTTGCACTTGCTGGCTCTCAGGGCCTTTCTGTTTGCATTGGCACTGAAGGGTTTTACAGCATGTTAATTTCAGTAGAGGTACTCTTTATATAATAGCTAAAATCTCTCTATATATAATGTCTATATATAATTGTGCATATAAAACATAAATCTTTATATTATTTTAAATAGTGGAGATCTATCTCCTCTAACCTGATAAGGGCACTTAACCCAGAAATAGGTAAAATGCGTATAAACAATAACTACTGCTTCTTCTCTAGGGACTGTTTTAAATTTGTTTTCACTTATGCCAGTGTGGCTGGCTGGGACGATGCAGCAGTTGCAGACTTTTACTAGTGCTGCCCTTGCTTTTTTAAGTCACTTCTCTCTGAAGGGTGAAGTGAATGAATCGCCATCTGGCCATTTAAATCCACAGCAAATTGGAGTATAAAAAGGGGGGGGGGTAGGCGGGTAATAAGGATTTATTAGCTTGACCTCAGCACCATGTGAATGCATGCTTTTAAGAACTGTTTAAAGGTTTCCAACATTTGAGTAAAATCCGGTCTACATTCTTACAATCATTTTGTTGGTCTCTTCTGTCTGTTCATTTTGGACATCATTAAACACAAATCATATTAAAAAAAAAGGCAAAATCTTCTTGGCTCAGTGCTTTGCTATTAGTGTCACACGTTCTCTTTACTCCTTTTGTCACCTCACTTGAAATCATGTGCTCCTCAATTTCAGCAGCGGTGCTAGAAACAGAAGAAACAGAGGAATATCCTGCACTTTTGTTTGGTCACAGTTGTCATAGAAATCAGGGCTAAAGTGTCTTTATGAAGTGGCCCGAAGACACTTGTACCATCTCTGACTCTGTAATCTGTGCTTCGTAGGTAGGAATGAAGTCTCCGCATCTATCTATCAAATGCGCACACACTACGAACGCTAAGATATTAACACAGAAAGAGCGTGGGAAGTGGAAGAAAGCCCTACAGGAACATTACCCATCTGAAAACTTCTGTTGTTGGCGGCCTTCACAGCTGAGCACAAATATGCCTTTTGTTTTCTTAATGCCCTGGGGCAGAATTTGAAAATCAACAGGTGTGGTTTTTATGCATTATTTTTCAAAGCCTCTCAGATTAATATATTTTGCTTTTCCTTGATATTCAGAAGCCTGGTTGAATAGGAGCGTGTATGCAAACATAGCCACAGAAATAACTGGAGGCACACTCTGTGCCCTGATTTCTGGTCTGTTGATGCTTTTGACCACTGGCCTAATAAAAGAATTGGCTCTGCTATTGTTGTTGCATACTCTTATCCATTATGGACCCGGGTATCCATGGAAAAGATGTCTTTATAACAGTGAACGCCTGGTGTGTGCTTCTGTTCGGGAAGCATTAGGAGGGGTGGGTCAGATGAGTACTCTTGGTGTCTTAATTGCTTATTAAAAGAATGTCCCACTTCCTTTGCTATAAATACTAGGAAGAGAGTAATAAGTGAAGACTGTGTCTTCGGATGTTTCCCCAGGAGAAGGAAGTGAATGCTAGAGCATTTGTTTTGAAAAAGTGCTTTTGGGAATTGAAGGATTGTATTCCTTAGCATTTCACCTTCTCTCAGAGTTGTGGAGGGGCTAAGTGAGGTTTATAAGTGAGCATTTCTGTAGCATGAACTCAGTAATGGAAAATTCAAAGGGCTGCGTGATGTACTGTTATATGAATAAATGTGGTTCTTGTTTACTCTTATAGGCTCAAAGTGAGTAGGTTGCAAAGTGCTAAAGGTCTGTAAATTATCTGTCAGAAAAAAACAGCTCAATCAGGGACTTGGTAATGTTGTTGGTCGCCACAAATGACTTGAGCTTACAGAAACAATCAGTTCTAAGAAATGGAACTGGACTGCTTCCAGAGCCTTAATACTTCCTCAGAGAGAGTTTAAAAAATGTCTTTGGTGCAGTAAGATTGTGTATAAACTTCATTCCTAGACTTAAAGCCAGTCACCTTTGCAACACCATTCCTCTTACACAATATATCCTTAAACCACAAATATTTACATTCCATGATACCTAGAATTGTAGAATTGTTTGGGCTGGAAAAGACCTTTAAGATCCTCAAGTCTAACTGTTAATCTAGCACTGCCAAAACCAGCACTAAACCGTGTCCGTCAGCACCACATATACACGTCTTTTAAATACTTCCAGGGATGGTGACTCAACCACTTCCCTGGGCAGCATGTTCTAATGCTTGATAAGCCTTTCGGTGAAGAAATTTTTCCTAAGATTGATCCTAAACCTCCCCTGGTGCAAGGAGGCTGTTTCTTCGGAGAAGAGACCAACTGCCCCCCCCCAGTTACACCCTCCTTTTCTCCAGGCTGAACTCCTCATAAGTCTTGTTCTCCAGACCCCTCACCAGCTTCGTTGCCCTTCTCTGGACATGCTCCTCAATGTCTTTCCTGTAATGAGGGTCCCAAAACTGAACACAGTATTTGGGGTGCAGCCTCACCAGGGCCGGGAACATGGGCATGATCACTTCCCTCTAATAATGGCCTTCTTGGCCACCTGAGCACACTGCTGGCTCGTATTCAGCCAGCTGTCGACCAACACCCCCAGGTCCTTTTCCACCAGGCAGCTCTCCAGCCACTCTGCCCCAGGACTGTAACGCTGCATGGGGTTGTTGTGACCCAAGTGCAGGACCCGGCACTTGGCCTTGTTGAACCTCATCCCATTGGCCTCAGCACATCGATCCAGCCTGTCCAGGTCCCTCTGTAGAGCCTTCCTACCCTCAAGCACTCCCACCCAACTTGGTGTCGTCTGTGAACTTACTGAGGGTGCACTCAATCCCCTCATCCAGATCATTGATAAAGATATTAAACAGAACTGGCCCCGATACTGAGCCCTGGGGAACACCTAAACAGGCCAAAATCTGCCCTTCAGAAGTCCAAGGTAGCAGTTTCACTAACACTCCTTATTTTCTAAGAATCCAAAACTCTATCATTTCATGATCCCCATGCCCAAGACAGCCTCCAACCATCACAATCAAAACGCTCCCTAGCATACAGGGCTACCCCACCGCCTCTTCTTCCTTGCCTATCCCTTCTGAAGAATTTATAACCATCCATTGCAGCAGTCCAGTTATGCTAGTCATCCCACCAGGTTTCCATGATGTAATTATATCGTAGTTTTCGTGCTGCACGATGGCTTCCAGCTTCTCCTGTTTGTTACCTGTGCTGCGGGCATTGGCATAGATGCACTTTGGTTCGGCTAAATTCCTAATTCCTAGGTGACCGTTCTTGGGCACTTCTGTGGTTTCATCAATAAACCTTGCATCTTTGCTGTTGCGTAGATTTCCATCCCTTGTGTCCACTGAAGGACCTCGCTAGCATCCTGTCCCTTGAACATTGATGTGCCACCCCCAGGCTTATCTCTAGGGAGCCCAATTTCATCCCTTTCCCCCTTCAAATGTAATTTAAAGCTCTTCCAATGAGCCCTGCTAACTCCTGTGAATACTTCATTGTGGTCTATATAGTTGTCGGAGAAGCTGACAGAATCCGGGTGGTGGTGATGGGGGTGGAAGTTGTATTGCTCTGTTAACCTGTGCGTCTCTCCCACTGAGTTACAAAGAGTTGGTTTGCATAACTGCCAGGGAAAAAACACGTAGAAAGAATATGTCTGCTGTTTCAGGTCACCCAGGCATCACGTTTGACATTTTGGTAGTACTGAAAGGTAAGCTTTCTTTGATGCTTTTTCCCCACCCCCTGCCCAACAGAAAATTTTGCAGCTTTGTGCTTTTTTGGCCTAGAATCCGCATACGTGGAAGGGGTTTATCGTAATCTTAACATCTTAATTATACGTATATTTACTACACGTAGCGCATTTCTTTCTCAAGGGAGAGCTCAATTAACTTTACCCGTGCCACTGCATTGTAGCAGCAGCATCTCTAGGCTGGTTCCAGCCAGTCCTTTTTGTTCCTCAGAAGTGAGAGGGCAAAGTTTGTTTGGACAACCTGTGTTCCCATCAGGAATTGTGGTCTGCCTACTCTTCCCGTGTACAGTCAGGTTCTGCCACTGCTGTGGGAAGAGGGCAGGAAATCTGCCTTTTCCTGGCACTTCATGGTGTCCCAGAACTTCTACTTTGGGAAAATACATTCTTTTGAATGACTTAATAAAAAAGAAGAATATGGGGAACCTGTGCAAAGCAGGAGAGGTCCTGGCCTGAAAGCCCATAACAGCTCTAGATGTGGTTGCGGTCTGGGGTGGGAGACCTTCAGAGCGGTGTGCTTGTGGCGTGGCTTGGAGCGTGTGTCAAGGACTATGCTTTGCACAAATCGGTAGGGAGAGTCGCAGCCCGCTTACGTGCCTCCCTTTCTCATGCTGCTAAAAGGTTGGGTGATGATGTCCTACCTGGCAACTGAACTGCCTCGGAATTACGTGGAGCATGGCTTAAGTTTCTACCAAAGGGCTCGGTCTCCTGAGCAGGCTTCGAGCTCTCTACATGCCATCAGCTCAAAGACCTTAAGCACGTTTTGTCTCAGGGAAAAGTCTCTTCATCTCTCTTGTTAAGATAAAAGAGCTTATTCTGGTGAGATTTTACTGCCCAGAGGTTAGGTTCTGTGACAACAAATGTTTAAATTCTAATAGAAACAACAAAAGCACCAAGGGGGAGATTTTAATGCATTACAAGGTTTCCTTTTAATAGGTGCTTTGTTTTTTTGTGAAGGAAACTGAGTAAGAGAAAATCGTTTTTTAGTCAAAATAATACTAAGGCCACAAAGAAACTATAGCTGTGTCCTGGTGCATCCTGTTGTCAGGATTTCTGCAGTCATCTTCTGATTTCTGTGGGAGAATGTAACAGGGCCAAGGGGGTCTGGGGTGGTCTTTAAGGTATGGAATCTGAAGAGTCTCTTGAGGCTTAAAACTCCTTGTTTACTTCCCATTTAGCTGTCTGCAGAAAAACGTGGGAAAAACCTGAAAAGTGTTCAACTGTGGTGCACAGAGTAGGAAGCAGCTTGTAGAGACCATCCTCAGAAAGAGTAAGCAAGCTGTGTGGGAAAACATACGTTTTCTCACAGGGAATAATAATATATCCAGTCAATACTGGGGAAAAAAAGAAATATACAGACAGTGGAAGGGGCTAAAGATATAAAAGTTAGCACTGGGAGATGCACTTGCACTGTTCGCTGGGGACTGCAAGCTCTAGTAAAAAAATAACAACAGGAAAAGCACAGAAGTTATTACAGATTATTGTTAGAAAGAGGCTTTGCTTTGGCGAAGTTTGAATTTTAGATACCCACGTTGATAGGTGGTGAGCGGTGGACATTGCAGCCATGGCGATGAGCTCAATTGAGGTGGTCAAGGCAGGATCAGCCCTTTGGATTCAGAATCATGACACCAGTAGAAGAGATTTATACTGAAGGCATTAATTATAAAATGTATTATGACTCAGTCCAAAAATAGGTATGTCTGTGTATGTACTTTTTTGTAAAAAAGCGAATTTTGATTCCACTTGTTATTTTATTTGCCTGACTAATATAAAGACAGTCTGATTTTCTGATGCAGGCATCATAAGTTGTAATATGAGATTCTGGCTTATTAGAATGTTGTCATATGAATTAAGATCAGTTCAAGCCTTCACATTTATTCAGCCCGTCAGTACCCCAGCTTTTACACATCCATATTCTGTTTGTTGCAAGTTCCACAGAATTTCATTAGTTGTTGTAAAGGTTGAATTTTTCATGGTTCAGTGCATTAGATTTTTTTTTCTTTTTTCTTGGCTACGTGTCACATTAAAGTTATTTGTGGCTGGCTGCAAGGTTTTTTCCATCAATAAAACTGTATTATTCTCATTGCTACCTTCTTCCAGATTGTATCAGTGTTTCACAGGCTGTGATCTTTTTCCAATCTTGATAACTGCCTGTTGCTGTGACAGATGCCACTGTTCACAAAGGGAGACTTGCTTTCATAAGATAATCTAGAATTTGTAGAACATGCCTTATGCATTTGCTTTGCTGCTCTTTGAGCTTCTTATTTGTATTTTTCACTTAATTTTCTTGCAGCTTCTGGTGTAGACAGTGTAGGAGACCTTTCGGTAATGAAGTGTAGGTAATTAAATGAGAGCAAAGGAAGCAAGTATATAAATGTACTTACGTGTTCTGTTCTTATTGTATGTTTGGCTTTAAAGCTTGGCTTCCTCTTACTGATAATCATTTTTCCCTTTTCATACTGACAGGTGAACACAGTTTTAGCTGATGAATTACGAGAGGAATTAACTTTTTGGTTTTAGTAAGTGACCTACTGTTGAATTTTCCTCTGAATACTGTTGGAGCATAAACGTTCTATGCTAGATGCTATCACAAACTTTCTCAGCGTTCCTGGGATTTTGCCGCCCGCGGCGTAATTTCTCTGGCTGTATTCCTCACGGCAGGACGCTTCTTTCCTAATCGACTCCGAATGCAGCGACACACCTTCTCCCGCTTCGGATGTTTGGGAGCTGAGCGCTCGAAGTATTTCGGTTTGAACTGCCCTTTGGCATTCACCTTTGGATGGCCAGTAATTGAAACCTGGCTGAAAACAGGGTAACAGAAATAGATATTTATCTCCAGCCTTTGCAGTTGGATGTGCTTGGTAAATAAGCTGAGCAGAGGAAGGGAGGAACGCAGTAATTCCTCAAATACATAATAAAAACATGCAGACTTTAAAGGCGAGTTGTCATCTGGGGTACTCCACAAGGTTACGTTCGCATTTGGTTCCCCCACAAAAAACTTACGTACAACTTACTCAGAAGGTTTCTGACACTCCTCTAACAACGCTAAGGTTTGCTTTATTTCTTTGGAAGTGCCACTGTCCTCTTCTGGATCTTAATGTCCACTTAAATCCTTGGCTCAGGGAATACGTAATGCTCTTTCTGCTGCTTCACGGCACAATGTGCATGGTGTGAGTTATCTCCATTCACTTAGCATTTCCTATTATATAATGGGTATCATAACAACTACTCTGATACAAGCAACTTAATGAGGTAAATGCAGAGAGCTCGGTGTTATAGTTTACATGACACCAGATACCACCGAGTTGGCACTACGCTAGTTAAGTTTGGGGTGAAAATCTGGGAATATTATGCAGTCAATAATAATAATAATGATGTAACCTTCATATATTGCAGTGCATATCTGAGGAAGATGATTTTATTGCGATTTACAAAAATATCAGGCGTACTTTTTTAATCAGTGCGGTTATTGTTCTTAAATCATGCGATAACAGTTCAGCCTGTCTTCATACCTGAAAACATTCGGCTCCAGTTATTTGAGCACACTGTTATGTGTATAAACAAGAGCTAAATGTGAACCCTATCTCGGCATGGCCTGCTCCTTATGCTTTTGTTAGAACGTGATGGTTTTGTGAATTATTCCCCTGTTTTATGGCACACTCTGAAGCCGTCTCCACAGGCACAGCTGCCTCTGAGGGAAGACTGTGGGCATACGACATGCGGGGCATGTCCTTGCTTTGATACCTAAGCTGAAAGTGTGAGTAACGATTGTATTTACTAGGTGCTTTTAATTGGCAGGCCTTATGATGCAAAGCCTTGTCTCTAAGCAATAGTATTAGTTTATGATGGAAATGTATTTTTTTCGGAGCAATTTCCTAGCTGAAGCATCCGAGTTAGCAATACGAAGCAGTAAACAAGAAGAATTTATGTAGCCGAATAAATGAAGTGCATTGTTTGGTTATGGTGGCCGTCGATTCAAAGAATTTCAGTACAGGAACATGTGCAGATACCCTTTATTTTTTTTATGCACTTTGATGCTAAAATCTCAGTGACGTCAGTGGGAGCCAAGGGCTGACAGAATCTTGCAGGTTGACACTCGGTAAGTTGGTTTTGGTTAAATGAAAGAGCTCCATCTAGTTTATGCTCTGTCATTTGAGAGTTTATTTCCCCTAGTAAATTGTGAAGTAATATTTACTTGTCTGGGTTTTTTTCGTCTTGTTTAATTTACTGTCTGTCCATCAGGCGGAAGTTTTCTGTCGTGTTTGTCATGCGCTGTATGGGTTGGTAGTTGAGATTGCCTTGCCCGGGTGGTCCCTGACAGCTCGCTCTAGTATGATATCAGTTAAACAATCAATGAAAATGTTTAGTGTGTGTAATGTATATGTATAAAGTATATGAAATATATATATATATATGATATCAGTTACATATATGAGAGAGATATATATGATATCAGTTCGTAAGCTGTAGTATAGCAATTACTAGCAAAGAAATGTCTAGTGTTTATGTTCAAGGTCGGAGATGAAGTGCGTGGTTATATCTGTGTTATTCCTGAAGAGTCAACATAGGATGAATATGAATTCTATTCATACTCTATTCTATGAATACGTTTCATAGAAGACTCTCAGGCCCGTTCCAGGTTTCCAGCTATGCTGGGTAATCCGGTAATACAGATTGAAGTGGTACAGAATAGCCTTTTAAAGCAGTGCACCAGAGACAGACGTCTTGTGCCAAATGACCAATAGTCCCTTGATTTTTTTTTTTTTTTTTCCCCCCGAGACACTGGTCATATTTCCATGTTTCTTCTAAACTAGGGTTAGTTCAGTTTGTGTTTCAGATCGTCTCCCTGTGTGCTGTGTGTAATACGGCAATTGGTGAGCCCATGATTAAGTTACAGCCCAAGCTGATGGGCATGAAGAAGCTGTAACCGAATACGTCTGTGCTTGTGTTTCAAACCTGCTGCAACTTGAATTTAAAAATCTTAACATAAAACCTCGGTAGAAGAGTTCAAGTTTACATAAGAACTTTGCACTTATCTTCCTGATTTTTTAAATATTTTTTTTTATAGGTTGAATTTCTGAAATTTAAAATTAACTCTTCTTTTTTGTGTTTTTTTTTTTTTTGTTTTGTTTTGTTTTGTTTTTTAAATTAGCAACAAAGTAAACACGCAAGAGGGTTAAGCTGACAAATTTTCTCATGCAGGTGGCACAGGCTTTGAGGCCTGCCAGGGAATTACAATGGTTGTTGCCAAGCGGTGACTAGCTGAAGAACTATACCTCTGGGCAGCGGCCTGCATACTTCTTAAAAGAGTATAAAAATAATCCCAACTATTAACCTATGTAGAATTGATTCAGTTGTTCTTATTGTTTAAGTTGACTGAAAATATTGGGAAGTAGGAATTCTAGAAAAAGTAATGAAGTTTCGTGTTTTTTCCTTCAGATTTCAAAAGCATTTTACAAACCTGAAGTGATGACTCTTCTAAAGATGGGGTTTACTTTTTATATTTTATTTTAAATCTATTGTTGTAGTTTCTCTAAACATACGTACCTAACTATCTAGATACTTTACAGGAATGATTAAGCTTTGCAACTTTCTTTTAACATCTGATGCTAAATTATTGACTCTGAGTTGTCATCCGTAGCAACTTTTTCTAAGCTTGTTCATTTCTTAGTGTTTTCAGAACTAACCTTACCACGCAATTGTGACACGCGATAATTTTATTTAAAAGTTAAAGCACTGTATTTCAATTGTAGCGTATTTTTTACATCCCAAACACTTGTGTTTTCCCAAATCTGTAATTTGGAAAATTTGTGATGCTTATTGTAGTTGCATCGTAGTAAATCTTGCAATTTAATATTCACATAATTTATTTAAAAGCATACACTTGTAGCAAAAACAAACTGAGTTGTGCTGCATGTCTCTGTGGGATTCAAAAAGTCTTGGAAACTTTTCACAAAGAATATAGTATTAAAAATGAATGAAAAAAATGAAAACTGCTAGCTTTTCATGTGTTTTATTTGTGTATTTTTTTAAATAGGAAAAAAATACATGACTAACATCCCTAACAGGGGAAAATGTACAGAAGAGCTCCCTTCTAATTAATTGATATTTAAACATGCTTAAGCTGTGTGTTACTTGCCTTTAGAAGTTATTACTCTGGCTTAATTATTTCAAACATACTGCAAGATAGTGCTCATTTTTCTGATACACTGAAATTTATTTTTTTTCAACGTACGAAGTCAGATTTGCAATGTAGAAACCAAGTACTTGGATTTCTCTGAGCAAGTATATTTGCTATATGTTTCTGTATTTTTTTTTTTTTTAATAATTCTGCCTGTAGAGGCTGACATTTTGCATTGCGGCTGTTTTTTCCCTTTATTAAAGAGAGAATTGCTAAAGCAGCAGAACTCCGTGTTTGCTGTGATCTCTCCTACTGAATCGGTGCCTATTTTATCATTATTTGACTTTGGAAATCTCTTTTACTTGCAGAGAATGTGAAAGTAAATAATGTGTCTTTTTATTTAGTTTTACACTATATATTTCACTGTCAATGTGCTTGTATTTCCTTTTTTTTTGTTATTACAACGTTTAAGTGTTACTGGCAGCTGTGTCCAGGCTATTTTGATGTTTCCTTGACATTCATACCCAATAAAATTTTTGCTGTCTTTTTATTCTTGCAGTGTTTCTCTGATTTAGATTCCCTTTCGATTCATGAAAAGGCCCTATACGAATGCTGCTTACGTTTTCTGCAAAAAATGATGTCTCCGAGCAGTCCAGTTATGGTTACTGCTTGTTTTCGCCTTTTTATTTTTTTCTTTTTTGATGTTTTTCTTTACACCTCAGGTCTGTGTTGGTGCCTCGCCAGCCAGTTTGTGTGTGAAACCTGGTACTCTGTTCCTCTTGGAGCAGGGCTTTGGCGTCCCTCCCCTAGCATCCCTTCTGCTGGAAGGTATACTCATGTCACAAATACAGATTCGCTTGGGTTTAACGCACAAAATTAGGTGGATAATGACCATGTGTCCCTCCCTCCCCTGTTTCTTGAAGTTGTCCTGATTTTATTGTTGTAGTTGAACAACTGTAATTTCTACAGCACTTCTTGCATTCAAATTCATTGCTGTTTGACGATGACCTCTCTGTTGACATCATTAATTGTGCTTACTGAAGTCTTTACTGATTATGCCTAAAACAGTTGGATGGATTAAGTAAATTACCAAAAAAAATACTGCTCGTTAATTGAGGACAATCACTTGATATTAAGTTGTCAAGGTCTGTCAGGAGAGCCGGAGACTTAGTCTATCTCTTCTGTTACTATTTGATATGATTTAATAGTTTGCTTTCCAAATATACGTGAAATAGGTTGGTCTGTCTTGCTTCCCCCTGGATTGGTGTGAGGTTGTGCTTTAAGGAGCTGGTTCGGAATGTTTGGGACCCAGAGCTGGCTGCCAAGTGTCTCTCCGCTCTAAGGCTGCGTGCTATAGCCAAAAGTTGGCTAATATTAGACAATTGTATTGGCTGCTTTTCTACCTCTCCAGAAAACCTTAGTATTCTTAGCAGCCATAGAAATTATGTTGCAGAAAGGATAAATGCACTGGAAGTTGAAATTACAAGATTACAGTAGGCCATAGCTGGCTATTTTTATTATCTTCAAATTACGTATTTTATTGCCTGAGTTACATCTGTGTGTTTTATATTGCCTGACACTAGACATTTTAACACACCTGAAGACCTTCTGGTGTTCCCAGTGTAAGTAATGTATGCATTCCCCCCCCGCTCTCTCATGTTTTATATAAAACAAGTACTACATTGCTTAATGTTAATGAAAATACAACAGAAGTAGTTCTATAAAGTGGTGTTTGGAGCAAATATTATACAAGCACCTCTCCTATGAGGACAGACTGAGAGAGTTGGGGTTGTTCAGTCTGGAGGAAAGAAGGCTCCGAGGAGACCTTATAGTGGCCTACCAGTATCTGAAGGGGGCCTACAAGAAAGCTGGTGAGGGACTTTTTAGGATGTCAGGTAATGGTAGGACTAGGGGGAATGGATTAAAACTAGAGCTGGGTCGATTCAGACTGGACATTAGGAAGAAGTTCTTCACCATGAGGGTAACAGGTTGCCCAGAGAGGTGGTGGAAGCCCCATCCCTGGAAGTGTTCAAGGCCAGGCTGGATGGGGCTCTGAGCAATGTGATCTAGTGGGAGGTGTCCCTGCCCACGGCAGGGGAGTTGGAACTAGATAATCTTTAAGGTCCCTTCCGACCCTAATGATTCTATGATTCTAAGTGTGCTATGTGGAAAAAAAAAGAAGAAAAAAAAAAAAAAAAGAAAAAAAGATAAGCTTAAGTAAAATGCAGCTTGATGCAAGTAGCAGTGTTTTATTTCCAGAAGTGTCATTAAGGCTTGGTGGTGGAGAAGTTGTGCCCTTCAGCCTGCTGCTCTCCCCGAAGGTTAAAAAAAGAATCAAACGGCCGGGAGAGGGGGAGCCAACAGATGGTACACCTTGGATCTACATGTTCAGGGTGTCTTCAGGTTAACGAATAATCAGCCCGAGAGACAGATTAGCCCTGCTGGGAAAATAATAACTGCTGGTCGCGAGTTATGGGAAGTTGCTGTGGCATGGAACTGTGGTGGGAGCTGGCACTCCGTTGAGCCGTCTGCCTGGTGCACTAGGCATAATTAAAGCAGGGAACAAATAGGATTTAAGGTGACGCTAGCGGTTCAGGTTGTCCTTACCTTCATGAATGTTGTAACACGGTTTATTGCCTGATAATTATAGGTCATGGCATGAATGTTTCCTGTTCTTCCCAGTGAATCGGCAGCTTGATTTTTCTGATGGAACAGTGCCTGTGGTAGTCCATCAAAGAAATGGTTGGATGCAGTAGCCTAATTCAATATTACAAACAGGTTGAATGTAAAATCTGAATGGATCTAAATAAAGCAGTATTTCTTAAAGATCACATCAGATGATGTAATTTTTTGCTTCTGTAAAGCAAATACACTCAATTATGTTAATCATCGTACTAAAAGCAACTCTTTTGCTTTCCTTTGTTGCAGATCACCAGAAACTGGAAAGAGAAGCTAGAATCTGTCGCCTCTTGAAGCATCCCAATATTGGTAGGAACATTTAATTGCTTTAGAAAACTGGGGGGAAATACAAAATAACAGACACAAATAGCAGCTCGGAGAAGTCAAGGGGAAATATCTCCAGGCAAGACTATTTCTTTATAAAGCAGTGCTCCTTTCTAGTTCTGCTGCGGGACGCAATGTCCCGGTAGATCACCTAAAGCAACATGTACTGTTCTCATCTCCTTTGAGCTATTGCCCTGCCATCAACGAGCTGTCTGCGCCAGGTGTTCAGGGGTTTTTTGAGCAATGTGTAGGAGGAGTTATTTCCAGTACTGCTCATGACTTTTTGAGACCCGCAGAAGAATTTCATCTAACAGCATATGTTGCAAAATGAGACACACCAATGTCGATGGAGTTAGTGTTGTTTTTACTGAGATGCTTATTTTATCCTGCTTTATTTTGTGTTTGAGATTCTGTTCTTCTGTAGAAAAGATAGGTGAACACAGAAAGCTCTGCTGCTTCTGTTTCCAGAACTGTATGATTTGTACTCAAGCATGCATGGAAAGCAAAAACAGATATTTGGGGAGGTGGGGTGGTGTCTGTTTCCTTGCTTTAGAAACGGTAGAAACAGAGAAGTACCTTGATCTTTACGGAGTTGTTATCTGGGTTTTTCGGACACTGAATTATATGGCAAGGGTATCTCTCACAAGAATATTTACTGTACCTGAAACTTCTCTGGAATGGGGAGGGGATTCCTGTCCATCTTGTTCCTCTTTCCCCATGTACATTCTTAAAAGTCAGAAAAGCTAGTAATATCACTATATGTTTTAAACAAATGTGTATGCTTCGTACTCCAAAAGCACTTGGCAGTCTGCTTGCTGTTCCTTCTGGTTAGTTTTTTCTCCTTTTAATTTTTGACTAGCAGATATTGGTATTTGTGACATTTTTTGGGTTAATATAATTGTTTCGTGCCTGGGAAAGAATCAGCTCCTTCCTTTTACTGGTAATCATAGATGGAAAACAAACGTACCACAGTTCAAAATGAAGTGTGGAATCTCTGAAAAAGCTCCCTTAGGCAGTCTCAAAAGCTCAGAGGTTTCACATGCAAATTTGGTTAAAGAGGAAGAATAGTGTTATCTGTGTTATTTTATCGCAGCCGAAATTTTTGCATTGTAAAGTGATGCAAGACAAGGGAACATAGAACTAGTGGGGAGGAAGAGCAGCTCTTCTGCAGCTGTGGAAATCAGTGGTTGCACGTCTGGTGCTACTCTGACTCTAGAGTCCTTTACCTGTGCCTTGCTAGGCACAGAGTATATATACTTGCTAGGCTAGAGTATATTTATGAGTTTGAACAAGCCATGGAAGATGAGCAGAAAACAATAATAAACTGATGAAGTGGAAGAGCTGAAGTGCACAGAATAACTCAGTTGAAACAAATGTCTAAATTGCTTTCATGCGATGGCATGTCTTAGGTTTGTTGAGTAGCTTGGGCCGATATGAGGATGTCGTTGAGGTCCTCTGTGGCAGGCCAGCCATTCCACGTGCAGCGTTTAAATTTGTGAAAGTATGAGTTGAAATGCAAACAGGCGATGGCAGCTTTGGTGACAGGCAGGTAGGGTTTGGTCGGTCAGCACACATGCCATGCACGGCTCCTTGCACCAAGGTGCGCAGTTCAGTCAAAGTGTTACAGACAAATTCTTCTGCTGTTTCACTAAAGATGCCACCTTCTAGATCAGCCTGAGAGAGGATTTTAATGAATTAACAAGCCAGGGTTTGGCAGCAGGCGTTACATTCTGTCATCGTTCAGTTTCTACTGTCAGCTCTTCTGCCAGCCCAAAAAAAACTGTTCCAATTAGTGCGGTTACAATAGCTCCTTGTTTGCATAATTGCTGGAATGAAGGCCACTTTGTATCTGGTTTTGCTCTTGAAGGAAGATCATAAATGCAGTGTGAAAACAAGAAAAGGTTTTTGTGAACTTAGAAAGGTAACGCTTTTCAAAGGGAATAATTCCAGGCCCCTGAAGCCCTATCAGGTAAGCTATGGGGGCGAAGAGGTTGATGTATCTGAAGGAGGCCTACAGGAAAGCCGAAGAGGGACTTTTTACAAGGGCATGTGGTGATAGGATGAGGGGTAATGGCTTCAAACTGGAAGAGGGTAGATTTAGATTAGATATCAGGAAGAAATTCCTTGCTGTGAGGGTGGTGAGCCCCTGGCCCAGGTTGCCCAGAGAACCTGTGGCTGCCCCATCCCTGGAGGTGTTCGAGGCCAGGTTGGACAGGGCTGGGAGCAACCTGGTCTAGTTGAGGATGTCCCTGCCCAGGGCAGGGGGGTTGGAACTAGATGATCTTTAAGGTCCCTTGCAACCTAACCCATTCTGTGATTCTGTGTTTACATGCTGTCTGGTCTCCACTTCAGCCAGGTGCCAACCTTCTCCTTCGCCCTGGAGGAGGTTGCATGCCGCCGGCTGCAGCCCAGCTGCGATGGGGTTCTACTCTGCCCCCTTCTACTGCAGCCATCCCCCTCAGACAGCTAAGCACCAGCCCTAAAATCATTCTGGGGGCATGCTGCCTGCACCTCATGAAGTCTCTTATTCTTGGGTCACTGTCACATGCCTTTTTTTAAAAAGTCATCTCTGCTGGGTAATTCTACACCACCCTAGAAAGCACTAATAGTGAAAAAGGAAGTATACCAGGGTAAGGAACAGCAGAGATCCGTGTGGTTTATATGTCTCAAAATGGTAAAGATTAACCCTTGTAAACAAATTTCACTTGCACTATGTGTATGCCAAAGAGTACACGCGTTTAAAAATATTAACAAGTCCGTGAATAGAGAATACATGATTTTCATCTGTATTTTCTCCTGAACTTACTGCCACAGATTCATTTCTAATAGCCCAGAAAATAAAAAATTTCTTGGAAAGGAACTTGTCTTGTTTACAATAATTTTACAAAATTTACAAAAATTATAATTTAAGAAAATTGAGGGGGAAAAAATATAAAAAACATTTTTTTTCAAATGCAATCGGTATAGGAAAGCAGAGATCTAGTTCAGTTGATTGGGCAGTTTCTCAAAGGTGATCTCAGTGGTTTTCTTTATTTTCCTCCAGCGTAGGTTTTTTTTTTAATTACTTGCCGCTTTGAATTACAGATTTGTTGCAGAGCAGCAGATTGCTGAAGTTAGAATTCAGTAATCCTTTCTTTTTTGTTTTAGGCATATTCTTCTTTATTCTTCCAAATTAGCTTGATTGAATCTCCCTTCTAAAAGTGATCTAGTGTAAAGGTCTCGGTTCCAGGTTAACTTTATTTCTAAAATAATACATAATGTAATATTACTCCTTTTTAGAGTGTTGTATGGTCTCTTTGGTTAATTACCTTTCAAGACTTAAGGCTGTACCAGGTACTTTAGGGTGAAAACCCCTTTTTAGTTAACCTTTTTCATGCATTCCCTCCAGAGTAAAGCAGCACAGCTGTGGTGAGTCACATTTTTAGATTTCAGCCTGAGTAAACACATTGTAGTTTTCATATGAGCAAGACTTTTTTTTTTTTCTTTAGAGAAACGGAGTTAAAAAAACATGCTAAACCACTGGAAGTATTTTCCAATTATCTTTCCAGAGAAAACAGAGAATTATCAAAAACATTTACAGATCACCGGTTTTGTATTTCCAAGGTAGGTGTCCAATTAGTGCCTAACTAGAAAAATATTTAGTATTTAGTCATTTCACGAGGATAAGAAAGAATTTAGAACTAAACTTTTTAACAATCAATATACCTATTCTTAGGTTCCCAACAATACCATTCTTATATCCATGGTTTTATTTATATTTTATATATCATGGTTTTATTTAATGAGTGTCATTATGCAGTTAGGAAAGCTTAGGATGACATTTAGAAAATACTTTCAATTTTACTCATATATTCACGTGTACTAAACTTCAGAAGTTCCTCTGGTATTGGCAGAGGAGTGTTAAAAATGGACGTGTTTTAATATATATATTTTTTTTTAATGTAGAATTTGAACAAAAGATTTGGAAACGCACAACATATAGGAAAAAATAGAAGACCAAATCAGAATCCCTTCTGCAAAAGGATAAAACTCTGAAATTTGGGAATTAAGGAGACACATGAAAATATTTTCATTTCAGTTCTTGATTTGAACCTGCTCCAGTAGTCACTGTAAAGTGTTAAACACAAAGAATCCTGAGAGGAAACAAACATATTTTCTGCTGCCTTTTTGGAAGTATTTATGACATCAGATTATTATTTCAGGAATCAACATATCTACCGAACACTCACAAATAGAGCATTTAAGTATGTATAGAGGGTAATTAATTCTTCATCCAAATTATCTGTGAGGCATTTCTACTGAAAGAACGATTTTGAACTAGGGTAGGATACCAAGTTCTGAATTCATGGCTGAAAATTTAAATTGCTGATGATCATTCTCACTAGACAGGTGTCGGGAAGGGAAGCTAACTAAATCAAAACCCGGCTCTCGGGCACTTCCACATCCTTACAAATTGAAGAAATCCATGATAACTCACAGATACTGTATTGCTTGATATGGATACACACATTTATGCATAGCTAAGCCTATAGATCATTTTAGCCATATGGTCATTTGAAAAATGCTTTTTAGATGCAGCAGTTTTATTTTTTGTAGAAACAGATCTTGCCAAGCACACTCGATACCCTTTTAATAAAGTCGTGAATATAGCTACTAGCGTCAACTGCCTTCTTTAAGGCATTTCTTCTACTGCTGTATTACGTGCTAATTGTTTTATTAGGGAAAATCAGCATGTCCTTTATTAGCGATATTAGGAAAACCGATAGCCACAATAAAAGTGTAAGGTGGTGGTTCTCACGTGACGGGATTACGTGTGGTGGAGTTCTAAAGAAGTCTCATTCAATAGTATTATCAACAGATTTAAAGAAAAAAATCGAAGTGGTATCAATTTGATGTGGTGGGACTAAGGAGAGTTTACAGCCGAGAGATGGGAGTTCACAGATCTAAGAACAAAGAATGTGTGTCAGTCTTAAAAGAGGAGTGCCTGCCTCTTGGGAAAGAGTGATTTTGAAAAGCCTGTGATGACGGGAAATAACTACTTCAACACAAATCTTGTTGGATGCCGGAACACCCAGGGGAAATACCATTCTCAGCTGCATGGAAGTAACAATCAGAAAGAAGAAAATAGTATTCGTTTTGCGTCTGCCAACAGAAGTCACTTCTAGAGTGCTGTGCTGAGCTTTGGCAGCCACATGGCAATAAGCGTGATCTAGGTAAAGTGGGTGATTTGAGGAGGTCTACCAGGATAACCAGACAACGTTATTTATCAAGAACAAGGCAAAAAAACCCATGACTGTAGTGATGAAGTTAAACATAGGAGTTAGGTTTTTGGCAGTGACAATATGAGACTGACTTAGGGATATGATGTCTTCTGACTTCAAGTGTGGATTTTTTTTTTTTTTTAAGCTTTCTCCTAAGAACTGTCTGTTACTGAAGATGTCTGAACTCCTCATATTCAGAAGTAGGTACACGCCATTCTTTTTGGAAAGCTAAATATTGCTGAAGAAAGACTGAACGGTAATGATTCTGTTTCTGTAGTGCTTAGGAGGCTGGACAGTCCTTACTGGTTGTGTTTCTATCCAGGACAGAAGTGTCAGGGGAACCTTCTTTGAAGAAGATGTTTTCATTTCATGTACAACTGTTGTCTCAGGACATCTCAGAAAGCTGAATATCCCTGTCCAGACACTGCCTTGCATATAGCTAATTCGTTTTTCAGTGTCTCTTTCTTTTTGTTTAACATGAAGAAATCCATGATTTCTTCTTCTCCATCCAGTTATGTAGTCATGATGCCTAATGAATGGTGTAGGAAAAATGCCTAAATGGAAGGCGGATTAGAAATAGCATTTCCTGCTCTCCTTTTTCAAATCTCCATTTCCCACTTAAGTAACGTATATATGAAGGTTTTGTTTAAAAAATACAGGATTTCCTCATCCTTTTCACCTACAATTATCCTTAGTAATAGTTGTTGCTTATGTTGTGATTTCTGCCTCTTCTCACCTCAGTTCTTTGTATCAAAGTAATTGTACTGAAAGCGAGCCCTGCTGAATTTTGTGGTTAAAAGAAAACATATATTCATTTCGGCTTGTACATTTATTCTTCGGATAAACATAAAATTACAAACAACGACTACTTGAGCATGTAACTTTTTTTTATTTATGGGAGGGAGGAGTTTCACTTCTATTAATTATTTGTAGAAAACTGCTTGCTCAGGAATACTTTAGCAGTATGTAAACATCCTTGTCTGCAGTGATACTAAAATTCTGTTTCCTTCATGGCTTCAGGATATTAAGAGGAAAAAAAAAAACCTTAATAAAGAAGCAAAAATAAGAAGATGGGATATCCTCCTTTGCCTAAGAGTACTCTATTGAGGTGTACTTGCTCAGGACTCTGTGTGTTGTCAGTCCAGATCAGTTGGTGAGAATTAAAAAGATGCAAAATCCATCAGCTGAACTTGAAAGAAAACTTTTTGGGGGGCTGAGAGTCCTTTCTTCCTGATCAGTCTTTGGCAATACTGGTATTTTCTCCTTTCCCAGCATTTCTTGAGTAATCTGGCCTGCTGCCTCTGTTACACGGTGGTAGGAAATTCCTAGGCAAAGAGAGCTCCGGCAGCTTGTGCTGGGCTGCGGTAGTTCCTACAGCAGTCTGATTTTCAGTGCTGCATTTCTCAGGTTCTTACCCCGATGAGATGACTGTGTCCTCTTTTTCACTTATTACGGCTTGCTAACACAATAGAGTTTGAAATGAAAAGATGTAAATGTAGGTTAAGCCTTACTGTTTGGAGAACCTAGTGCTTTTTCCTTGTAGGATTACACATCAAGTTATATTAAAAGCTTAGCTCCTCTACTGAACAAATACCCACAAAGGACTGGTCATCTTGTGTAACTATTACTTTTACAGCTGTTACATCTACTCATGCTTCCAATTTTTTTATTTAGAAATTTGGAAAGAAAATTTGTAAGGAAAATAATCATATCATCTCTTCACCAAGAAATCCACTGTCATTGTCGCTTTTTTCTGGCCTTTATCTTCTTTTAGTAAACTTTGATTTCTCGGTCCTCTTTTAACTTTACATAATGTAGTTTAGCACTCTGATTTCTAGTCCAGCAATCCACATATTTTTGATGGTGTAACTGTTACACCATCTTCTTATTACTTGTGATGTTGAGTTAGAGCCCACTTTGGTAATCTTGGCTTATGAGGTCCCCAACAGATGATAAAAACTGCATTAGCCTGATGATGCAAGTCTCAAAAACTGCTGATTGAAACCTGGTAAAAATGTGGAGTTTTTTTCCGGGTTGAGTTTGCTCTTGCAGGGTTTGTGCTGAGTTTGGGTAGTGTTTTCCTAAATCAGAGTTCCACTGTCTGGCTCTGTAGGCACTGGAAGGGCTCCTGTTGGCTTTACATTCCTACTTGTCAAAAGCTGTACGCAGCAAAATCGGACATGCAGTGTAGTAGGATACCATAAATAACCAAAACCTGCTGGTTTTCACGTGGCAGCACTAACACGACCGGCTTCATTATGGCACATCATCCCCTGCCTGCCCCTGTCTCCTTTGCTTTATAGACGGTGTATAAGATACAGCAAGCAGACAGGATCCATTAGCCAGCGGCATCAGGCTCAAGTCTGAGTCTTCAGCCCTTCCCGGAAGGCCGCAGCAGATTTTACTGACATGTGGCAGCCCTTCAGGTGATAGAGTGAAGTCCTCTTGGCAGCAGGACAGGTTGTCCCTGAATGGCTTTGTTAAGGCAGGATATTTCGAGGTAAGCAGGACTGCCAAAGCAGGATGGCAGCTCTAATAGTCCTGAGTTGGTTGTGTGCAGATCTGCTGGCCAAGCCTCCCGTGGAGCTGTGGCATTGCCGGCCAGTGTGAGCGACCGCGATTTGGAGGGGAGAAAAGTGTTTCTGCTATGCAGAACTATAGCTGGACCAGCACAGGGGAGTGCGGAGCAGCATCTTTCCAAGGAATGGTGGCTTCGCACCAGGTCGAGAGGCAGGTTACAGGACAGTCTGGGACACCTGGAAAAAAAGAGACAAAATCACTAAGCTGATTTCATAAATGTGTTGGTGTCTGTTTGCGATCTGCTCTGGTTGCCATCCTTTGAGCTTGAGAACAACGTCTCAGAAATTGCGGAGGCAATTGGTATCGCCCAAACGTGGCACTGCTCCTCGTCAAACTCGTCCTGCTTGCTTTCAGCTTACTCGCTCAAGAGCGCACTCGTACGCCTGGAGGAAAGAAGGAAAACCCTGCATTTCAGGGTTTTCTCATGCTTCCCCACAGTAACACAAAACAGGAGCATAAAAGCTGCTAAATCCTTCATGTGGGAGGAAGAATAAGAAACTTCGTATTCTCTTGTCCTTTTTGGACAGAAGGTAATTAAGGATATGCAGGTTTTCCGTGTCCTTTATGCGAGACATCGTGTCCTTTATGTTTTATATTCACCAAGTTTGTGCATGGGACTTCGCAAAAATTCACAAGAACGTGAAGAGAAACACTATTAGTATACAGCAAACGTGGATTTAATAAATCCTGTCTCAATTTCTTTTGACTTAGTGTGGCAAAGTCAGGAGTAGCTCAGCTGGCATTAGTTAAGTTAATGTATAAACCAAATATGGAATAAAAATCAGGCCTATTCAGGCTTGGTGGATGTAGTTCTTTAGCACAGTATTTTTTTTTCTGAGCTTACTTTCAGGTTTCACTCTTTACATCAAAAATATGTTAATACAGACTTAAAAGGTAATAATTCAGTTCTTCCCTGAGGCAGTGAAAATCAAACAAAAAATTAACTATGTAAATTTATGCTCAGTAAGCATGGGTCCTCAGAAATATATTGACTATGTATATAAAATATATATAGTTTTTATATATATAAAAAGCTTTTGTTTACCTCAGAAGAAATGGAAATCCGTGGGACTGATGCATGTAGATAATCTTACCTCCTTTAATTACTTCTATTGCTTAGACGAGCTGATCATTTTAAGAATTCACATCTCATCCATTCTGTTGAATTAATTAAATTTGTAACTTCCGTGATGAATAAGGTGAACCATAGTCCTCGAAAGAATTAAAATATCAGGAAAGCAAATAAACCAGTGATATAACATGATTTTATACTTAACGTAAAAGCCAATCGAATGAGGATTGCAAAATGACATTCAGTGTTTAAACTGGGCTGTAGCTGAATAGCGAAGTGCAACAACAGAAAAGAGAAGCTGGTTTTGTAGTAGCTATTTGTAAAATTAAATGTACCATAATGAGACTGAACCAGGCAAGAAAACACGAGGAGAGCATCGTGGGCTTTGTTGCGACGGGCTTTTTGGCAGTCGTTCTCATTCTCAGTTTTTGTCACGACTGTGCATTTGATTTCTTTTAATTGGTGAAGTTGTGAACACGCGGTTGATGTTTAAGATGAAGAGACTGAAAGTTTTCACTTCTGATGGTGTAAGAATTCGGTGGCGAAAGGGCTTTCTGTAGAGCTATTGGCAGCCCTAACAGTAAGTGAAATATTTAAAAAAAAAAAAAAAATTGCCGCAGTTAAAATACTGTAAGTTGTTTAGTGCTCATCAACGCGTCAGTAATTTTCAACAGGTAACATATGAAGTGTCAGATAATGTGGGCTGTCTGAGTGCGAAAGCAAAGTGTGAAGGCAGCTTTATTAGGTGTTAAAGCTCTTTGTTTTGGTTCTAGCACAGTCCTGTTATTCTGGTAAGAGCGGCACTGAATCTTTCGGTTTTACTCTTCTGGGTTACTGTGGAGCATAAAAATGTCTTTCGGTATAGATAATGACACTATTCCTTGCCACACTAGGTTACTTTTCTTTCCTTTTAGTGGAGGATGAGATCATTGTAGCTCAAACGAAGCGTTGCTGGTTGTAATACCCCTGATAACTGTAGCAACACCCGTAATACAGCAAGGAAATGAGGTTTCACTAAGATTTGCCACAAATTTGGTCATTTTTTGCCTCAGAAAGTATAGGCATAATTTGCAGCAAAATAGGTAATGATAAAGTATATATCAAGTGTGAACCAGACCTTGAAGGATTTTCCTTGCCTGCTTATAGCTGGTTTTGTATGTTTTCTTAAATGCACAAAAATTGTATTCGTAGCGTGTCCAGATTCTTCTAAACATTTTTCCTTCCCATAAAGTCAGTTAGGCTTGTGTGACCAGTCATTTTAAATGTAAAATCGAGTAATCCACAGAAACAGGAAGTGGGATTTAAGCATCTCTCTTGAGGAACTTGCTGCAGGGGATGAGTACGAGGGTGTATTTTGTTTTCTTGCTCTGCTTTACTTTCTCTATATGCTTTCTGGAAGGAAGAGTTCCATAATTGCATTGCTGACTTCAAGAACCATATAAATAAGCTAGACGAAAATGAATTGCTCTCTCTTCACACGCACAAGATGAATCTTTGAGAACTTCTTTTTTTTTTTGTTTGAAAGCTTTGTTTATTATGACTCTGCAACCACGTGTTATGCATACGGATAGACATCATGACTCCCAGCTAAACCACAAATATGTAATTTTCCTCTGGACCCTTTCCTCCAAAAACATAGATCTCTACTACTTAGGCTAAAGTAAGCTTTTTCGCTCAGCACAGACATTTTTAGAGCATTTTTAAGGGATATTGTAAGTTCTGTTCCTTCGCTTTGCACAGACGCCGTTGTTGACGGTTTGATAGGTGAATTCTGTGCTGGCTCTTGGATCAATACCCAAATGCTGGAAAAAAGTACAGTGAACCTCTGACTTGAGTTGGGGGGAGAAAAAACACCAAACCCAAACTGCAAAAAGGTTACAGTATATTCACTAGTGCAGATGGGTGTCACTGGATGGCATTAGTGCAACTAAAAAATGGTAAAATGGTTGTCGAGTGGTTTCTGTTATAAACCCAGCTCCAGCCTTGACCTTTGTGGCTGTGGGCTGAACCTGCTCGGGTGGGACACTTTTGTCTCAGACTGTTCCTTTTCCCTAGAGAAACTAGAGAATTATCCTTCCGGCAGCATACGTTTACCAAGCAGCCTGAATCTCCTAAATTTGGAGTGTTTGGCATCCTACCCCGAGGAGGGTGGGCTGCCACCAGCAGGGAGGCTGGGGGAAGAATCGATATGTGCCTGCTGCTGGAGAAGGTCTCTCCAAGGAGAAGGTGTTTGGTTGTTTGTACCACCTCAGAGCTGTGTCCCAGCCTTACCCCCCCTCACTGCTGTCCCAACTTCGGTTCCCTGTCACATGCAGAAAAAGATAAATTCAAAGATAGAGGCAGAGAGAGGGAAGGGAGGAAGGGGGGGCACCACTGGTGGGCAGGAGGAAGATCTTGACTGAGGGAATGGAGATTGAGCTGGGAGTGGTGAGAGGCGAAAGAAAGGTCCTCCTGACTTAGGACCATGGATTATGTTTTGACTTAAGCAATTGTAAACCAGGAGTGGTGCTTTGGGAGCTCGCTGTGGAGCTTAGGATGTTTTTGCTCCTCTCCCAAAAACTATACGAACCCAGGAAGCTCATTAGGGGAGGCAGTCCTTGGGGCTGCTCATCTGCCCAGACATCCTGCTTTACTTACGTAGCCTGCCCTCTGAAGAAAAGCATCGTAAATCATGGAATCATGCGGGTTGGAAGGGATCTCTGGAGGTTATCCAATCCCAACCCCCTGCTCAAGCCATGTCCAGTAAAATTAGGTTACTCGGGGCCTGTCCTGCTGAGTTTGGAGAATCTCCAGGGAAGGAGGTTGCACAGCCGCTCTCGGCCCCGCTCCAGGGTTTCACCACCTTCCCGTCAACATAAATAAATAAATACACGTGTCTCTATGCCTAGCTGGGATTTTCCATACTCCAACATGTCTCTCTTGCCTCTGGTCTTGCTATTTGCAGCCTGGAGAAGACCGTCTCTACCATCTCAACAGCCTCCCCGCTGGTAGCTGGTGGCAGGAGCGAGACGTGTTCCAAACTTGTCTTCTTATGGTTAAGCCATCTCCTCCTCGTGTGCCACCAGGCGCATCGTGGTGGCTGTCTGCTGGAGAGAGCCTGGCAGAAATAACAGCTAGCAGCAAATCAAGCTGTCCTAATAAATACTTAGACTGGGCTGAAACAAAAAGTTAATGTCACGGGTTGCTTCAAAGGCGCAAGTTATGATGTAATTCAGGGTATGGTCTGTTTTTGTGCTTGTAACTTTAGATCTGAGCATTGCATTAGTCTGCTTTTAGGATGCTTTCCTAGGCAAGATGCTGCAGAAGAAAACAGTTCAGGGCAGGGAGCATGGTGTTTGCGACGTTTTGTTCTCTAAAATCTTTCCTGCTGATCAGCAAAGAGGGTACCGGGAGGAAAAGTGGATGTTCTTGCTTACAGCCTCATCCCTGTTAGGATGTTTTTGTTCTTTTCTTAAAAATACATCAGCTTTCATGTTGAAATATTGTGACATAAATTCTTAGTGAAAGTGTAATTTCACTAAAACCTCGAAACAGGGCCTGGCTTTTTGGAATGCAGTTTTTAATTGGTTGCAAGGTGTGCATTTGGTAGCACATTTTATAGGCTGAGCTTGTCTGTGTTATGTCATGTGCAGAAATCCCTTTTCCTCTTGCTTTTTGCATTTCATATGCATGTCTTACATCTCTACCAACGGAACGCCCTCTCAGTTAGAGGTTTTATAATATCTTGAGTATTTGTATATTGAGAACATCACACGGAAAATCTGGTTACTTAATAAAATGTAAAAATTCACATAGAAGCTAATGAAGAGAGCCCAATGAAACTGTGTGCTGCTGTGGCGCTGGGAGGCTGGCTGAACATCATCAGTCCATGGCTCTTCCCTGTGGAAGGCACCTCACAAGTAGCGGCAGTACAAGTTATCCCCGTGTCATGTTCTGGAGAAGTCATGAGAGAGGAAATACCATAACGCAGTTTCTTTTCTTGCTCAGATGGTGGTAACTGCGGTGATTTTAGCAACGACTGCAACTGCCTGCTGGAGGCTGCTGGCACATGCATCTCAGAAAAATCACCCAAAACTCATTGATTTTGAGTAACTTCTCATCTATGTCTTTGTTTTCCTAAGAGTTCTCTTGTCAACTACTTACCGCAGCAAAATTATTATTTTTTTACTATTATTACTTTTTTTTAAACAGCTACAGGTCTGTCCTTATCAGGACTCAGGACTGCCTGAGTCACCCTTCACTGTGCCCCTGCATGGCAGCAGTGTGGCACTGCCTGGTGACAGGCTGGATCATCCTCCCCTCGTGCTCCAGGGTGAGGGGACGGAATTGATCCCTTCCAGGCTGACAGCCGTCTCCTAGCCATCCCCTGTCTTGTAACAAGTGTCTCGGGTGTCCTTTAGGATTTTCCTTCCTCCTCCAAAGGTTTGCCTTTAAAAAGTCCCCAATGAAACTTCTCGTTGTGATGGGAGGCTGTTGTGTTGTGCCATGGCAGACCGAAGGATGCTACCTGGACTGGTCTCGCAGCCCAGCACAGAGTAAATGCTTTTACCCTGCAAATACCACTAATCTCCAGCATTTGAAATGGATAAATACCTTCTAGTTGCTCAGTTTGGCCTGTTTTTTGCAGATTTCTGCTCTGAAGACTTTCTTACTCCTACAAAACTGCTGATCTGGGATTTTTTTTCCAGTTGATAGGGGTTTAACAATACCTCTCTCCTCCCAACCACCTTCCAAATTTGGAAGTTCTTTTTTTAGTGGCTTCACCAGAGTGTTAGTATTCTCATGGACTGCCCGTGGGAATGTGTTTCTAATTTTAGTTTGTCCTCTAGATGTCCGTCTCCCTTAAATGCGTCCAGCTTCTTGTTACAGCTACGCTGGGCCGAGCGTGGCACTCTGCTCCTCATACTCGTCTATTGAAGATGGTTTTGGTACTGTGGTGTAATCAAATCCACAGCTTCTGCTCTTGTGCTGCACAGCGGTGAATAGCACTCATGTGTATCAGCAATTGTATCCTCCAAGTAGTGCTTTTTTAATTAATTTATTTGTTGTGCATCTATTTACCAGGTGACCTTGGGAGTTATTTAATTGCATTCCATCAGTTTACACTTGGTCTACTATCAATGGTGTCACATTATGTTGAGTTTGGCTGTGCAGTCTTGCTGGGAAAGAATCGGTTGAAGATCTAAAGTCGTAATTGTGGCCGAATGGCTTGCAGCTATCTTCTGTAAGATATGTATTTTGGGAGTGTTAAATAAGAGGAATATAGTAGTCCGTGTTTTTGAATACAGACTGGCTTCCAGCGCTCTGTTGCAGCTTCTCTTCCATCCAAGTTCATGTGGGTTTTCACTGAGCTAATTACAATCTTACAAATGGTCCCGCGAGACAGGACAAACTCTCTAATTTCCATTTATTGTCACACTGTGATTAAAAGACAATGGCAGTTTCTCATCATAAGCCTCAAGTTTGTCATCTATTAAGTTAATATGTATTCCCTGCTTTTTGTAAAACAAACCTTTCAATCATTTGGGATCATCATTCGCTTGTAAACTTGCACGTTAGGAAAATGATAGTAATTTATAGTTGTGGGCAGTTCTGGTAGCATGACTTAGTGGGATAGTTAATTGACAGAGGGGGAAGCCACATTCGCTCAGAAAATAATACAGATGGTTTTGACCCCAGCCCAGTGGATAGAGATGGAGTGGGATTATTATGGAAACGCCCTGTCTTGGTGTAGCACTTTGAATCTCTCATTCTTACGCCCTGTTAAGTTACTGAAAGTTTCTACTGTTTATATGTTGTCTTGATTAATTGTAGAAACACTTGGTTATCTGGGTTACAGCATATATTTTTTCACTACTTTCGGTGCCGCGTGGATGTGGGCAGCATCATACAGATAGCTAGAAATAAGAGACCAGTTCCATAACCTTGATTTTCTTTCCTCAAGACTTTTCCGGCTGTCTGCCTCTAGAGATTTGTAGGGAGTATGAGAAACAGATTTCTTTGCATCTTCACTGCGACCTGTGGCATAGCATAAAGATGCCGAGGCTTGCTTTTCGGTTTTGCTGTTGTCAAAGAGCAGGTTAAAGAAGTCATGCTAATAGAATTAAATGAACAAAGGTGCGCACACCAGCTTGCTTAAACTCAGTTTGGATAGCTCTACACCGTGTTCCCGTTCGCCGTAAAGACATGCCCTAGGAAAATCTCAGCTCAATCATATTGCTCACGTTCAGGATATTCAGGACCAATCTTTGTGAAAGAGGACACCAGGGACAGAGATGTGGTTATAGTTATGGTTTAGGTCTGTTGCATCCAGTTTAGGTCGTTTTCCTTCAAGCTGGTAACACAGAATTTGTGGGCCCGATCCTGTGAAAGTGGCTTTGGTCTTGTTTTCGTGCATAGATGTATAAAAACGCTATCAGATAAAAGCACAGAGAAGCCCAATTTACAGTGCTGCTGTGTAACATAAGAAAATAATAGATTCACTCCCCAAAATACAGAATGTGAAATGGTAATAGGGCAAAAAGATGTTTCCTTTTGCCTCGATTCACTTGGAAGACAATGTTTTAATTCACATCTTGTGAACGAAAAGGTCATCTCATAAAAGTTTAGACAGGTTTCATCGTCTGCAAAGAGAAAGTATAGCCATGCATAACTACGTGATCAACCGGACCGCAGAACTGAAAGATGGAGCCAAGTAGGTGTGAACTGCAAAAATAAAAGAAAAAAAGGATTTAGCAAGATATACGAACAATTGCAAAACCTGGCAAGGTAGGAGTGTCCTTTGCTCATGTGAAAGGTGTAGGAACGGCTGCATTGATCAGATGAAAAGCCAGTCTGGATGGTGTCTGATGGCAGCTGTGGAGGCCTGGGAAAGATGTGGAGATGCACATAGCGATATTTCACCTGGACGCTTCCCTGGTCTCCAACCATGGCAGCTCGAGAGCTTCCTAAGGAAAGGACAGCTTGGATGTGTTCTAGTAACAGTGTGGGTCTCTTGCACAAAGTTGGCTTTGTTGTCCTAGAACTAACATTTTGGCTGGAGCAGGTCCATGGCCTGCAGATGCTGCCATCGCTTTAGAGTACAGCATTTTCTGATCTTGCGAATTCGAATAATAAGCAGCATAATCAATAAATAATTTAGAGATAATGTTGACTTGGTATCTTAGCTTTTTTTTTTTCTACTTATGGTTTTGATTTGGGAAAATACCATTTTAATGCCCTATTCTGATACTTGGTATTGCAATCAAAAGGCAGATCAGCGTGACAGTAATGATACTTTTGATGTCTATATATATATATATATATTGAAAAACTACATCCAACCTATTTTATGTGCAGTGGCTGACATATATTAACATACATTTGAGGCCCGAGATTAGGAGGCACTTTGTACCCTCGTCCCCACAACAGTCAGGAGGAGCATTCCTCGCACATTGTGCTGTTACCAGCTTAACTTCTTAAATCTCAGAAATCGTTTCTTCCCAAGGATTAGAGGCTCAGCCACCCCGTTCAAAGTGGGGCGCGGCTTCTCTGGTTTTGTCTAAAACTGTGTTTTAGCAGTAAAATTGGTTTTGTTTTGTTTTGCTCTCCAAAAGCATGTTCTTGTTTGTGAAGTATTGTAGGAAAGGGAAAGTTTCCAAAGTTGTAATATGCTTCTGGTTCTTTGTTATAGCTGGAAATGAAATGGGCGGGATTCCTTCGTCACGAGTGTCAGGGATTTGTTTCCACAGGGATAATTAGCCTTCCTCATTTACTTTAAAAAGCCAATTTGCGGAGATGTTTTTGTATCTAGGATGAGTAACGTGATATAAAAACACGTATCTGTGTGCATGATTATCCCTTACATTAGGAGCAACTGTGGATGATTTATTTTATTTATTTATTTANATATATATATATAGCTGGAGTACTAGATTATAAAACCCCACTGGAATACTAGGATATAAAATTACAACAGGGAAATGAGTTTGCATGCAACATACCTCTTTTTTTCCCCCTTTTTTTTTACTTTTTTTCTTTTTTTCACCAACAGATGCAGTCCATATGGAAAGGCTTCTGCAAATGTTTACATGTGTTTTTTTATTTGTATGAGCGTATTTGTTACAGATTTTTGTTCTGGTCAGGTTCTTAAAGTGGTTAAGTGCCTTGGCACAATTAAGTGGAATACTTGTTGGTGGCCATTTTTGTCACAGCTGGGGAAAGTGAAATCCTTTATAATTAAGGTTTGCATTCCATTAAATAGCGAAAGACCANTGTGGATGATTTATTTTATTTATTTATTTAATAGGCTTATTGACCTACGGGTTGTTGTGAGCTGTTTTATACCAAAACCAGAGGAGAGATCATTTTTATGAAGGTAGTGGGTCAAACTACAGTTGTATATATCTTCTTCTGAGCAACTTTAGCGTTTTTTTCAAAGATGTGAATATCCGAGCTGTCGTCTCCTTTGGCTCACTGCAGAGCTACAGCCTTGTGCGACTGGGCAAACGGCGTGGGGGTGATGGATGTTGCCAGTAGCCCAAAGGCTCTGTTAGCTGGAATACTAGAATATAAATATATTTTTATATATATATATAATTTATATATTGGAGGGTTGGACTAGATGATCTCCAGAGGTCCCTTCTAACCCCTGTCATTCTGTGACTCTGTGATATATATATATAGCTGGAGTACTAGATTATAAA
>VXBH01008033.1:646793-678164 GCA_013400035.1 Rynchops niger
TGGAGTACTAGATTATAAAACCCCACTGGAATACTAGGATATAAAATTACAACAGGGAAATGAGTTTGCATGCAACATACCTCTTTTTTTCCCCCTTTTTTTTTACTTTTTTTCTTTTTTTCACCAACAGATGCAGTCCATATGGAAAGGCTTCTGCAAATGTTTACATGTGTTTTTTTATTTGTATGAGCGTATTTGTTACAGATTTTTGTTCTGGTCAGGTTCTTAAAGTGGTTAAGTGCCTTGGCACAATTAAGTGGAATACTTGTTGGTGGCCATTTTTGTCACAGCTGGGGAAAGTGAAATCCTTTATAATTAAGGTTTGCATTCCATTAAATAGCGAAAGACCAGCTTGATCTTTGTCACGTTACGTGATCATTTATTAAATTCATCACAAATGCAGTTTGTTTACAAACATCTTCTTTCCCAAAGTTGACTGATCATATTCCACCAAAGTGACTGGGACGCTTTTCTAAATGGGTTCACGAAAATTTTTCTGTTTTATTTTTTTTTTCTCCACCATAATCTGAAATACTTCCTTCAACCAAATGAGTGTTTGTATTTTAAATCAGTATTGGGTTTGGGGTTTGGATTATTTTTTTTGTTTGTTTTTGTAGGCTGAAAATTATTTTTTAGTGTTATTAGTAAAAGGAAAAATTTACCCATCTTAGGGGGAAGAAGAATGTCAAGTTTTCGTGCAGCCTTCGGAGAGAGAGGGGCACGTGATGTTTCTTGTAGCTTCACTAATTCAATTAGGGTAAATTTGCATACAGTTTCTGACAGCAAGATGGCAGTTTAGTGTATTTAATATATTCATCAGACTATAGAGCTGGTTCTTCAACCCTGATGCGTTTCCATAGTGTTACAAAGCAGGTGTAGCATAGTGACCTGAAAGATAACCGTGGGGAGAATAGCTTCACGCTTTACTTATTTCCGTAATTACCTGTTTTTAAACTTTAAGGCACTTGTTCTCCTAAAGCACTGAGAGACCAAAAAGCAATGACTGTCTATACAAATACAGGTTTTCAGTATTCCCCTTAGTCAAATAAATAGTTCAGATTAATTAGAAATAATCTTTGTTAGGATAGCTATGTAGGAGTGGTCATTGGATTCAGATTGCATACAGGAATTGGATTATTGCTCGGTTATTAAAAAGAAATGCAATATCTGACATAAATACACTTCATAAAAGTGAAGATCATCTTTTTTCTTCTGTAAACTACCAGAGTTCTAATCAAGTGAATAATTTTACTAAGTTACTTTGATTACACAGTCATCCCTTTTTGATTTTACTTGATGGTCTTTACTCTGATAAACTGATGAGCAAGCTTTTAAAATTGACCCAAAAAAAGCTAAAAATGAAAAGTTTTAGGAAATTTAGCGATAGTAAGGGCTGCTGCTGACAGAAAGAATTTGGCCTAGGTTTTCTGGAAGTGATTGTTACTGAAGGTGCCTGAAATACGGTGCTAATTGCTTTGAAAACATTGTCTAAAGCTGCTTGGCGGACACCTTCCTCCTTCCTGAGAGGTTCTAGTGGAGCAGGTGACATTTCTTGTCTCTGGTACTTCTTGAGTCACGCCACAGGATTACAATTTTCTGCTTGCCTTTTTGTTAAAATATTTAAAGTAGAGTGACGCTGTTTTTATAAGCTGATGTCTTTAAATACCTTGAGGCCTAGTCCTCATGAAAGGGGAGCATTTAAAAAACAAACAAACAAACATCCTTCTCTGAGTGGTCATTATATAAATTATTTCTATTTCTGTGTTGAATGTGTTTTACGAGAGGAAAGCCAAGAAAGGAGGCTGTGTCCTGCCCAATGATTACACCCCCAATATCCAATTTTGTGGACGTGTAGAACCTACCTGTTATTTACATAGATCTGTTTTAAATGTTGGCCAGCACTGTAAATATGAAAAAGCACGTTTATTAATTTTGACAGTTGAGCAATCCTGTCTGAGGTTTTATTTTCTTGTGATGCATCCAGAACGTAACTGAATGCTTTCTTCTACCACATTTACATTTATCAAAATTTTATTTTTTTAATTTTATTTATTTATTTATCAAAAAGATACAGAACTGTGTCTTTCCAGCAGGGATTAATGGCCTCTTCTGCTCATCTAATTAGGATGGTAGGTTCTGTGCGTGGAATGGCTCTCATGCAGTTTTTCATCTGATCTTTTCCATAACTTCAGTTTCTTGAACTGCTAAAATTCTGTACATTGCTTCAAAATGAATCCTGGCAATCGATGAGCTGCTCAACCCTTGTGGCAATTTCATCAGCGCCTGGTCTGTGAAGGCGACCACGAGAACTAGGCCCTTCTTTTAGAAAAACGAAGCAAATTACATTCCCTCCATTGAAGTATGCTGTGTGGTTTTCCGAACGTGCTAATTTTAATATAACATCTCTGTGTTACAGCTCGTCCTTTTATTAGTTGACACTCAGTGAAATTCTTGGGTAGATTGTCATTATGCCTCTTCTTACACGTTCTGATGAATGCTAAAATGGTTAAAAAATATTAATGCTTAAAGCATCACCCCTGGCAGCTGAGACATCAGTTTGCTTTTAGCAAAAATTTGCGTCAGGCTCTCTTTTAATCCATGCAGATTTCCTCATAAGGCTTAATCTGACGACGTTTGTAAGGCTTTGTTGTGTTTGTAAAATACCTTGTTAAACTTACAAAATCAGGGCTTTAACTGCAAAGAGGAATTAACTCAACCTGAAATACAGGTTGTAAATGACATGATTATACATTAAATGAAGACATAAAGATACAGGTGTACATTTTAGTACTCTCTTCTTTTTTTAAAATAACTATATACAATTTTGCTATTTCATAAATGAATAATTAAAGGTGTGTTAACTCTAGCTGTTCTTTTTAACTTCAAGGATATAGGATATTATACATAGAATCCCAGGTCGGAAGGGACCTCAAGGATCATCTGGTCCAACCTTTCCTGGCAAAAGCACGGTCTAGATGAGATGGCCCAGCACCCTGTCCAGAAGAATCTTAAAAGCGTCTGACGTTGGGGAATCCACCACTTCCCGGGGAGATTATTCCAGTGGCTGATCGTTCTCATAGGGAAAAATTTTCCTCTTGTGTCCAACTGGAATCTCCCCAGGAGTTACCCGTTATCCCTCATCTTTCCCACTTGACTCCTTGTAAAAAGGGAGTCTCCATCTTCTTTTTGTCCACCCTTTAAATGCTGGAACATGGCGGTAAGGTCTCCCCTGAGCCTTCGTTTCTCACGGATGAACAAACCCAGCTCCCTCCATGTTACTGCTCTGTGCGGGTGTGCGCTGGTGCACTGAAAAGCAAAAAAAAACCCGTTGGTTAAAGAAAAAAGTGACAATTATTACAACTGCTCTCCCTGGAGATTGCTAATACAGAAGGATATGTTTGGGAATACCGGTTTACTTCTTTCTTTTTTTAAGTAGTTAATTTTATTTGGGATGTTAAATAATTTTTAGCAGCTAGATTTCTGATATTTTGGCTGAATTGCTTTCTGCCTTTTAAGTTCTCTCTGTTAGCGCTTAGTTCCCGAAGCGTACATAGAAGCTCGACCTGAGGGTCTGTCTGTACGTGCGCATCACCGGTTAAGACTTGACAAGCCGCTCGGGGATTTTTAGGGCGGTTAGTAGCTCAGTGAGCCTCCTCTGATCACAACACATACTTTTTGTAAAGTGTTCTTTCTTTTTGCTCTCTCCCTGACATTTCCCACAACCTGTATTGATGGACATGCCGCAACTGTCAGTCTTCATCCAGCAGGAATGAAGCAAGAGTCTCAGCGGGCCAAAAGAGCTGGTAATTTGAGGCCATCTGCTTTGATATCGGTACCTGGACTGACTTAGTCTCACTTCAAAATCAGGTCTTTTATCTACTTTGGCAAATAATGTTTTTTTATTTTCTATGTAGCGAGGATCTTTTACCAAAGTTAACAGTTTGGCAAACTGACTTCTTAAGCATGCATTAGACTTGAGGGGTTTTAATGAAGGCTGTGAATGTAAATATTCCTGGCGTTTAATCAGAATACAGAAGTTCATTGTGTGAGGGCCTTGATGAGAGAGGGTTTTGGTCACAAATGAGTATTTTTAGACTATACGGCATTTTGTTCATACTAGTTAACACTTACTGTTACAGTGCCTTCGGGACAAATGCAGTCTTTCCAAATATTAAATTGCCTAGTTATTTTTCCCATCATTTTTCATTATAGCAGTACAGATGCAGATTGATGGGATTTTTTTCTCAAGTTTTTGACCCTAAATAACCGTGAATTTGCACTGTAATAAAATGTTCTTTATCTTTTGAATGAATTTGGAAGCTATATGGTTTTCATTCTCTGTTGCTGAATATAGACCTCTTAATAGCGTACATAGCATTGCTGACTTGCATAAAGTTATTTAATGATAGTAAGTATTACATTCTATCGCTTGTGTATTTAACAGCACGGGGGAGGATTATTTTCTTAGATACGTAAAGCATTGCTCTATGTTTAATGTCTTTCAGAAATCAGCTGCCCTTGAGCATTGCTACTGTACTAACGTTACCAGATTAGCCTCTAAATATTTCAGATTGTTAGGAAATGGCTCTTATTAATATTTGCAAAGTTCTTTCTGCTGTGACTGAGCAGCTTTATTATAGAGGGCCCCAGGCTTTGACGGTCTCAGAAGAATAGTACTTTAGCTGAGGGAGTGGAAGCGTAAGGAGCAGCCTGAGTTTTAATACCTAGATTTCTGACTCTGAGCTCCTGAAATGTGAGCAGGGGGCAAAGGACACTTCCCTGCCCACCAAGGAGCACAGCCCGTCATCCATGGCCAGAGCCAGGTGCTGCTCTGTGACTTGGGCATCCCTCATCTTGTGACTCAGCAGATCATAGACTCATAGAATTATAGGTTTGGAAGGGACCTCTGGAGATCATCTAGTCCAACCCCCAACCAGATAGAATTGTAGAATCACAGCAAGGTTTGGGTTGGAAGGGACCTTTAAAGGTCACCTAGTTCAGACCACCTGCAATGAGCAGGGGCACCTCCCACCAGCCCAGGTTGCTCCAAGCCCCGTCCAACCTGGCCTTGAACCCCTCCAGGGATGGGGCAGCCACAGCTTCTCTGGGCAACCTGGACCAGGGGCTCACCTCCCTCACAGTCAAGAATTTCTTCCTGAGATCTCATCTAAATCTCCCCTCTTTCAGTTTAAAGCCGTTCCCCCTCGTCCTATGTCTCCCCTCCCTGCACCAGAGTCCCTCCCCAGCTCTCCTGTAGCCCCTTCAGGGACTGGAAGGGGCTGGAAGGTCTCCCCGGAGCCTTCTCCAGGCTGAACCCCGCCAGCTCTCTCAGCCTGTCCTCGCAGCAGAGGGTCTCCAGCCCTCACAGCGTCTTCCTGGCCCTCGTCTGGACTTGCTCATCCATGTCCTTTTTATGTTGGGGAGATGACAGAGGATCTCCGCTCCACACAGCTGCTGACTCTGCTTCACTCCATACAGGGGGGATGTCTGCGTGATCTCTCCTGTATTTCAGCTTACAGCAACCTGACTTAGACATGGGACGTTGGTCTGTGAATGGTGGCAGAGATTCAGTGCCGAGTACCTGAGTGTTTATCCAGCTTTTTTACTAGGTTTGACTGATACTTCAAACTGGTTGTTTTCAAAGAAGTATCTAAGCTGCACAAAACAGGAGCTGTAGCCACAGCAGTAAAGTACAGTGTAGACCTCAGCGGGGTTGGTTTGTGTTGAGTGTGATGTCTGGCGGCTATAATCGTGGCTGTGTTATGCACCACTGATTCAAGGAGTTTGGTTGCTCCGTGGAGATTATTTATGCTGTGCAGCCAAAGAGAGGAAGTAGTGACAGTGATGGAAAAATGTGGAGCACTGAGGTGTAGAGAATGAGGTTGCAGTGAAGATGGGTCTTTATGAAGGAAGCAGATGTCTGATCCGTGCGAAGAGCAGCACCTCTGAGCAGTGGTTCGCAAGCTTTCGCATCCCTGCTCCCATATGCAGTTTTGTGTTTGTCGTGTTTAGCTTGGGATGACAAGCGTGTTTAGCTTGGCGTCTAGACTAAAAGCTGTAGGGTGAATTTTGACTTGGGTCTCAGTTCTTGCCACTGCTGTAGTGACTTCCGTGCTGGCATCCACCTGAGTTTCTGATGAAGTTATAGCGGTAGCTTTATTTTCCTTCCCTCGTCCACCTCGGTTTATTCAGTAGAACAGGAAAGATGACAAAGGGTGACTCTGCAGGAGGAACTGAGTCCCAACAGCGCTAAGCCACGGCAGATCTTCCACTTCTCAGCCAAGCAGTTTCGCTGAGCACGAGGCATTCTTTGTCATGAGACAAGACAGCAGAAAATGCTTATGAAGAGTTTTAAAACAGAAAATTGAGTGGTTCATATATTACCAAAAACCATACCTGTTTATACCTTTTCAGTGGGTTTTTTTCAGGTTCTGTTTTACCTCTTTATTTTCAAATGCAACAGCTTATCCCATACCTAGTGGCAGGCAGATACCAATTCACAGAAAACCCAAGATCAAATTAAGTCATTCCATTAAGTAATTAAGTTCATTTTTTAAAGTGTTTGGTGTTTGTTTTTTTCTAGTAAGAGTGAGCTGCGTAAGATCTGCGTAAATACTTTAATATACTTTTGGAAGTGAACATGGAGGGAAAGCACATCCCTCCCTTTATTTGATGCTTCTTGGAGGGAGGTCAGAACTTGAAGAAATAATTTACATATTTCAGCAAATATAACACTTTTGTGACTTTCAGACTCATTTTAAACCTCTACTACTGACGCATGAGCCCTATAACTTCCTAACAGTGCACTAATTCGAGACATCTAGCTTCACAGAATTGCAGGATTAATACTTCTGGGAGTCCATGGATCTTAATCTTTAGTACCAAAGGGAAAATATGTGTCTTTAACTGCATTACCATTAACCATGTTATCCCTTTCCATGCTCTATTAGTAAACAGGATGAATGGGATTGCATGGAAAGAGTCTTCCCTAATGAGTGGCGCTCCAGTAGTTCAACGCCTCCCTGCACGTTTGTGGAGCCGCTGCGCTGACCACAGACCATCACTTAGGTTTCAAGTTCGGCCTTCTCAATCATTTTGTCTTTGTAACATTAACTGACTCAGATACCAGGTTATCAAAATTATCACTTCAGCAGTTTCAACAAAAACAAATATTTTAGGCAATAGTTTTAGATATGATTAGATATTTTTGTCCTGAAGAATTTTTGTCTGACTTTATCTACTGTTTGACTTGTCTCCTTACCTGGGAGAATTTGATCTTCATAGATTTTCATATTTTGACTTTTTTTTCTTTAAAGGCTGAAATTCAGAAAGGAGATAATAAAGCTGCTTCACCATTATAGCAAGCTGTTTGCCGTAGAATAGACAGGAAAATACTATAGTTCAGCACAGAAAGGCAAATAAAGGAGATGATTTTACTTTTCAAACTGATTGGAGCTTCCCCATGCTAATAGATAAATGCAAAGCTAATAAAGCTAATAGGAGTTCTCCCTTAAATAATTATAATGATTTTCACAGAGTGGTGATTGGAAAGTACTTCAGCTGAAAATCAGTGCTGAAGCCAGAGGGATATTCCTGATCTTTTGTGGGTTCATAGTATTTTTCTAAAAGGAGACGTGTGTTCCCTGCGTTCCTAAAGATTGCTGAAAAGCAACGACTTTGTTGTAGAAGTTTGTTAAATCTTGTAAAAAAAGGTAAGGGGAACTTTTTCTACTGATGAATACTTTCTGTGTCTCTGGAGAAATAGGAATTGCAGTGTGGGTTACTGATGGGAGTTCTTACATTGGATGAATAATCCTTGTAATTGCCACCTTTTGGTTTGTCGTGCCTGAATCCTGCCTGATCTGTGTGTGTAAAGAACTACATATGCTTGCAGTGAATACACGAATCCTTTTCGTAGTGAGTCACCTCTTAAACTTTGTGAATGGCTCCTCAAATTGTCATCACGACCTCCCTTGTCTCTCCCAGTGAAAAGCTGAGTCGCAGGCAGAAAGCAGGAGCAAAGTCTGGGCCATGCTGGGCTTCCCTCCGTGCTGTCGTGCACCCTTTCCTCCGTGTTGTCCGGGTGCCTTGTCTTCTCCACAGATTTTTCTCCTTTGCCCATACTTATTTGGGTTTTCCCCCTAGTAGATATACTGGCATAAAACTGCATCTGAACTGACCGAAAGCGCCAACGTGAGCACTTTGCCAAAAGGTGGTTTTGATCTTCCCTGGCTGCCTCAGCCTGTTTTCCTTTTCAGAGACAATCAGGGGCATGTGATGCTGATTCAGAGAAGGATTTGTCCCGTCTCACTTCTATGATTCAGATATTTGGGAGGAAACAAAAAGAAAGAACGTGATCCTTGAAGAAGATATCCCCACGGACATGTCAGACTAGAGTTTGGCTAATAAGGAAATAGCTTCACTGGGCTGAGAAAAAACATTGTCCATCATCTCATACAGCCCGTTCCAGTCCCTAAAGGGACTCCGGGAAAGCTGGGGAGGGACTCTGGAGCAGGGAGGGGAGACATAGGACGAGGGGGAACGGCTTTAAACTGAAAGAAGGTGAATTTAGATGAGATCTCAGGAAGAAATTCTTGACTGTGAGGGAGGTGAGCCCCTGGTCCAGGTTGCCCAGAGAAGCTGTGGCTGCCCCATCCCTGGAGGGGTTCAAGGCCAGGTTGGACGGGGCTTGGAGCAACCTGGGCTGGTGGGAGGTGTCCCTGCCCAGGGCAGCGAGTTGGAACTGGGTGGTCTTCTAGGTCCCTTCCAACCCAAACCTTGCTGTGTTTCTATGATCTCAACTCACAACTCTCTTCTAGTCAGAAGCGAGCTGTGGTTCTGTGGCGCCACTGAACAAAGAAGCCCTCTTCTAGAAAAGGATGTGACAAAGTGAGAGCACCTCCTGTCTCAGGCAAGCAGCAAAGCTCTGGAAGTCCCTTCACACGGTGCCATGCTGGTCTGCTAAGTAGCAGGGGTATGGATAGATGCCTCTATCCGGGATAAAACTTGGACTTTTGACTCTACTTTTGATATGCTGTGTGGTGGTGGGCAAGGTATTTATCTTCTCTGATGGAATAGGAATAAGCTACTGTTCTGTATAGAGCTGCTGATAGCTATTTGTAATAGTGTGTCTATTTAGGTCGGTATAAGTACGAAGTATTTATCGCAGCCTTAAATATAGATATTCCTAGCAGTACAGGTGGGAGACACAATTATTTAAAAGAGAAGAAAAAAGAGAGATAAAAGGTTTTTGTACTGCCTTGACCCAAAGGCAGTGAAATGCAGCTTATTCTTCTCCTGTGACTTTGTCGCTGCAGGGTCGCAGTTTTAAAACCCTGCCTTAATGACTGTGGGTTCATGTTGACTTCACTCTCACCTAGGAGATTACTTTCTCATAAATGTGTGTAAGGAAGTCATTTAGTGCTTAAAAAATACAGCGGTAATTAAAGAATACAGCCCTTTGCTTCAGCTGGTTGGTAGCAAATCCACGCTGCAGCAGTAGGAGTGAACCATGAAAACTAAGTAAGTATGAATATAGGCTGTTGCTGTTCTGCAGCCACGAACCCAAGCCAAGACTGTCTGGTTTTAATACCAAAGTAATATTTTAAAGATGGATTGCGTTCCTAAATTTTAAGATTTAATACTTTGTTTGAATCCTCTAAAGACGTTTCGAAAATCTGGGTTGTTTTACGTGCTTCAGAGCCCTTTGAAAGCAGTTGGCAGCAAATATTCTGCCTCATTCAGAAGTATTGGGTAGTTCCCAATATCCGTACATGATACGGGAAATCAACTACCAAGGCTTCTGCCTGTCCAAATATAATGCTGTTAGCGAGCAGTGAGGAGAGGAATGCTGCTTTGAATCCAAAAAAAGCATTCACAGAAAAAACGTGCTTCGGGTTCTGACGAATCTATTTCAGGAGCAGGCAGTTTCTGTCAAAAGGGTACAATTTGCTATAATCCTACAAGGTTTTGAACTTTTTTTTGGAGAGGTTTCTAGCTCTGTTCTGAGCTAGAAATTGCAGGATACTGTTCTAGGCTAGAACTTGCTGTCTCAGCGCGCGTTGGTTTGCTTTAAAGACCAGACTTTTGAGAGTATTGAAATCTTACAGAACACAACCAGAGAAAAAGATAATTTTGGTTGTTTGGGTTTGGGTTTTTTTTTTTTTCTTTTGCAGCAATATACTCTCTTGGTCTTTTATGCTCCAGGCTCGCACTTCGTAAAAACTTAGACAAATCTAGAGTATAGAACCAGCCAAACCCACAAATTCTGATTGAGACCTACTTGGCTCTTCTGAATCATCACGAGCTCTGGGCAGTGAGTCAGCCAAAAGCTGGTTTTCTCTTCAGTATTGTGTAAACACAAGATGTTTCCCCGGGCTAAATATTATTAAGTAAAAAAGTCATGTTTATTTGATTTCTTTTTTTTTTTTTTTTTTTTTAAATGTCATGTATTGTATAAAAGATTACTAACACATAAAGCTACCATCTGGGGAAATCTGAAAGTCCTTTCCTTTTACACTTTATTCATCAGCTCAGTTTTGAACATGAAGCAGTTTTAGGGCGCCCTGGTTTTTGTTGTTTTTATTTGATTCTATAAGGAGTAATGATTTGGATCAAAGTACTGACAAAGCTTCATGCATCGTGGGAAAATTAGCTTTGGAAATTGCCAATTCATTTAAAGTAATTAAGAAAAACCGCAGGACTTAATTCATAGTTCTACCATGATGGGATTTGGATTCTTAAAATGCAAAATTAATTTCTGCAGCTGACTAGTGCATTTTCAGGGAAAACTTTAAATATGGATACATAAGTATATAGAGGGGGAAAAAATATATGTAATATATAGAGAGAATATATGTAACATATAGAGAGATATATACATGTGTGTGTGTATATATATATATAAAAAAATAGGAGAAGGAAGATAGCTTATTCCCTTTTTGACCCCATGGAGAAGTGTCAGTTAAGAGACAGAAGTAAATGATGGAGCCGGGAGCTGTTTGGTGCCAACACTATTTTTTTTTCTTCTTTTTTTTAGAGAAAGGAAAGTCTGCCAACCTTTCAGTCAGAGCTTTCTTTTTTCTCGAATTGATGCGGTTTGTAGTTCTAGAGGCTTGAGCTCCCTTGTGGTTTCTCATCCGTATTCCTCTGAACGAGTTTCCAGCCGGCGTACCTGTCACCACCGGCGCACACACCAGATGCATAGCTGGAAAATGCCTTCTTCATCTCATTTGTTCCTCTGAGCAGCTTCACATGTGTCTAGTTTTGGAATTTGAGAGGTTTATTTCTTTTCGTTGTCAGCTTTCATAAAGTAATGTAAAAGTTTTTAAAATCAAGGCCAATGTTTAATACCATGCTTTCAGTGGAGCTAACTAAACCCATAAGGATAAGCTCATGGTTCTCACAATTTCTTCTCTTCCTACACTCATCTTTTTTTGGCCTCTCATGCACAGACATCCCAGAAATACGCTGCAGGTTGGTACAAGGTCTGAGTGAGTGCAGGGAGTCCGTATTTTACGGGTTCTGTCTTACAGAGATACTTGTATACCCAGAATAACCTTCCTTTTTTTTCACGGTTGTGTTCTTATTTTGCTTAAGGAGTCTTAGTGAGAAATGTGGGCTTGAATTATTCTTCTGGAAGACTGTTCTCAGCGGTGTGGTATGGATTTGGTTATTACCCTAGTTGTCCCTATTTGATAGGGAGGGGACGAGCAGTTTGGGCTTGGTTGGTTTGGTTTTTTAAGGGAATATAAAGTCGCATGCAGGGGGTTTTTTATTATTAATATGAAGATGTTTCCATCTGAAATTCCGTTTGAAAGCTGGCTTTCAAAGGGAGAAGTACTGTATTTTTACACTGTTGCAGCTGACTGTGTTACAGTGAAATTAGTCACTGTCTCGGTAGTTAACTTGTTCAAATATTTTTTTATCTCAAGTAAAATTGAAGGCATTTAATTAAAAATTAGAATAAGGAGAAGGTGAAACTGAAAAAAGGCAAATTACTCTAGGGACTGCAGACAGTGATTTTATTTTTAATTTAAGTTCCTTTTTAATTATTAGTTAAGAAAGAGTCTTGAATTATTAACTGAATGTGCACTTTTGCTTTCCGTTTATTTTAGTATGGTCAAATGCTTTAAGTGTGCAATGATTCTGTCTCTTTCAAAATCAGCATCCATTGTCTGATTATGGAATTTGTTAGCATAGCCCTTAAAGTTTGTTATTCTGCTGGAATGTATGATGAATTGTTGCTTCTCCCCGCCCCCCCCCCATCTTGTTTTGTTTGCAACTTTTAAGATGTAATGCTGCTGAGAAGACAGTCATATGACAATAAGAATAGTGTTTAAGATAATAAAAGTCCAGTGACCAGAGAATGCTGCATATGCTATTTAACAGATTGATTGGAGGTTGTGACTAGGAAAAAGGGAGTTGAATCATATTAATACAGTATATTAAGATACATAAGTCTGACCGTGCTTTTAGCACTTGTTTAGTCATGATTCAAGGAGGTGGTAGGAAATCATTGCAGTGTTCTTTGGTGGCAGAGCAACAGCAGAGCTCCTCTAAAAATGACCATAAAATGAGCTGCACGTGCTGTCTTTTGGTTTCTTTGTTTATCTCACCTTATGAAAAAGGCGGTTCTGAGGGTAGAGAATTAAAAAAATACCAAAAAAAAAAGAAAAGAAAAAAAAAGAAAAAAAAAAACACCAAAAACCACAGATGAGAGACACAACTGCAGCACCAGCTCTACAGTAGAATTATAATCCTCCCTTCTCCCCCAAAATCAAAGACAGACATGAAAGACGTGAAAAAGATGACTGGTGTTTATATTTATTATTTTTTTCCCCCCCTTTCAATAGTGCGGCTTCATGACAGCATATCAGAAGAAGGATTCCATTACTTAGTCTTTGACTTGTAAGTATGTGTTTTGCCTATGCTTAGCGTGTCGGGGATGTGGTATTCAAACTTTTAGATGTAAATACAAGCTCGCAAGATAAAAGCGCGGTTCTGGTGCAGTGAGTTAGACAAAGAGATGTAAACAGAGCTGGAAGGACAGTAACATGTTTGGGCATTTGCATGTGCAAGAACTAATTTGTAAGTGTCACTGCAAGAATTCCATATTAAAAACTTTGAATAAGTAGGGCCACTGTTGAGGCTAGATTTTAATATAAAATGTGGGTATGTAAGTGAAAGTTGGCGTGATAGCTGCCAAGGCTAAGCAAACATATGAGTCGGAAAAAATAATTTGCTGCAAGCTAGTGTCTGTGAAGGAAACATTAAAAAAAACATCTGGAAGAGCAGTTTCCTACAGCAAATCTCCATTTCTGGACTGAAAGGTAAGCCTGAGTTTCCTAGAGGGAAAGAATCTTTCAGTATATTATTCCGAATTGATATTTACTGATGTATAGAATGGTTCATTTTGACACCAGCTCCCCACCCCCTAGAGCCCAACGTGGTTTTGCTGGTTAGAGTGAGAATTCATTCTTTCCCCTAGAAATGTGAAATCACTCGTTTGTAAGCATACAATCTGAAATACTGGCATTCAGCGTAGGTAAGTTAGAACCTGGCTCTCCCCCAATCAGTGGTGTGCTTTCATGTTCAGCTTACATCCTGTTTTATTTTCTGGCTTAATTTTTTTTTTAAAGACATCTGTGAAGACTTCTTCAAGACTAGACTTCAGACTAGTAATACAAAAATATGAAATAGTCTGTAGTGAAGGCATTCAGGGTTCAATACTCAAATCCTAACCGGGCTCAACAGGAACTTATATCTGATTTGTATATATCCCAGGTAAGTGCTCAGACTGTTGGCTTTGGAAATAGCTGTAGGGCACAACATGCATACTTGTTCTCTGACATGCTCTGGGGTTTGTCTTGCCTTTTTTTTTTCTTTTTTTTTTTTAAATAAGGTCTACAAAGGAAATCTTTATGTGGATTTGGAAAACTCTTCTTTATCCTGAACTTTTCCAAGAAGTGGCACGCAGAATTCTTTAGTTCTAGGGACAATGTAATATCCCTTTTATAAACTGGTGGTATTTTTAGATTTTTGTTGTACTACTGTACTGTTAGAAACCATGGCCTACTGTAATTGCCGTTAGTCCATTTCTGCCTTAAATGGAATATATCATGCCAGACACATCTTAGGAGATTATGATTGCGATGTGAACTAGAAGGCATTTGAACAACTTTGAAGTTGTAGATACAAGTATATCTTTCTTGATGGTAACAGAACAAAGAGAAGCCTGCATTCTTGCAATAAAAATGAATACCTAACCCAAAGATACTGTCTTGGCAGAAAACTAGATTCTGCAGGAAACTGCGCTGGTGGAGCTTCCTCGGTTCCCCGTCAGTCCCATTCAGGACAAACATAGGAACAGACTCAAATGTATGCTGTTCATCTAGAATGGTCCGCGTGGGTTTGGTTTTCATCCTCTTCAAAGAATTTTTTGCATTACTTTGCAAAAAAGCAAACGCCTAAATGGTAGAGGTGGTGACTGTACTGACTCGTTGTTGCCTTTGGAAAAGCGGCGTGTTGCATTCTTGAAGAACTTTTGCCTAATTACTAAGGATGACTGTTCACAGTTAATTTTTTCATTCAGACTGAGACATTATTGCTTTAATGCTCACTAATACTATTGATTAGTGAAACTTCACCTTTTACTGCAGTTACAGATATGTGGGTTAGTGGCTGGTTAAAATGTGCATAAAAGAGCTGCCACAGAAAAAGGCACCATATGCACTTCTTTAATTTGAAGGCCAAGTGCGTGCTTTTATTTATTTATTTAATTTTTATTCAACAGGAGCCTGGCTGTGGTGCAACACTGTCACTCCACCCACACATACCATCATGTCATTATCTTAATGATTCCTTTCAGACTGTGTGGGATTCGGTACAACTGCTTCTTTAGAAATTTCTTGTAGGCTGCGTCCCACATAAGAAAGCGAAGAGGAAGAAGTGCTTTTTCTCTGCACAGACAAAAAACAATCATTGTCACTTTCTGTTTTGAATTTCTAATAATCTCTTTTGAATTAATGTCATAGAGATGTCTGTAATCTGAAGGAGAAGCCTGTTGCTTCACTTCTGTACCTCAGTGATAGCTGTGCTTTTATATGGAGAGAAAAAAAAAGGGGGATTAATGTACTCTGTTACAGGTTTGCATTTGGGTGAAGAGGTTTAGTGTCAAAATGGGAAGCTGGAAGTCTTTTAAAATCCATGCAGAAACTGGACATTGAACAATGAAAGACGTGCTTTAGATAAAATGCGGAATTGCAGTGTTCCTATAAGGAGCCCTGCATATGACATTAGTGATTAGTGATTTTCAAGGTCTGGTTGATGTCACTGGCAAGGAACAGAGGAGTAGAATCATTCAGGTTGGAAAAGACCCTTGGGATCATTGAGTCCAACCATCAGCCCCACTCTACAAAGTTCTCCCTTACACCATATCCCCCAACACCACATCTAAACGACTCTTAAACACATTCAGGGATGGCGACTCCACCACCTCCCTGGGCAGCCTATTCCAGTGTCTGACCACTCTGTCTGTGAAGAATTTTTTCCTAATGTCCAGCCTAAACCTACCATCTTACTGATCTACTGATAACACTCCTAAATATTTTAGAAAACTAACTAAGATAGTCTTCTGTGATACTTCTCCCAAGCAAAGACCTTCCTCCTGTTACGTTTCTGTCACTAGATACAGTGAAGTGATTTGCAGATAAATACAACATGCATAGTAAGATTAGTAATGGACGTCACCAGGTTTCTTACTCCTCTTCCCTTACTGGTTAAGGCAACTGTAGTTAGGATTTGCATCTCTTCATCAGCCCATTTCAGTTGCTAAGCACAAATGAGGTTGTCTTCAGCGTTAATGATGTTAGATGAGTTCAAATCCAATCAATTCTGTCAGTATTAATTGCTGGATGTGAATGGAAGCAGCTGTAGCACTTGAAGACTCTCTTGTTGCAAGTCAATGAGATTCGCTTTTCTCAGCGTCTCCCATTTTAATGCACTTGATGAGGTGCCACAATTGGCACATTTAGAATCCTGGTGTTGCTGTTAAATTCCAAGTGGAGGGAGTGTACTGTGTAGAAGAAAGAAAAATGCCAAAAAAAAAAAGGCTAATTGCAGAACAATCTTTGCTTAGGGTAAGTGCCTGAACTTTTCTATTTCGGAAGTAGAACGATCTCAGGTAAATGTAAAAAGTATATGGCCACTGTAATTTTGTAAGACTGCTTCCTCACACCTTCATCATGAAAGAAATTTAAGAAATAAGAAATGTAGGCTAGGAGTCAAAAAAGACCGGCGTGATCAGCCTGTATGCTCTTCAGAAAATTACAGAACAATAATGATTTGTGAGAACCAGTGGCTTCCCTGGGTACCCTTAAAGTTACTAGAGCTTGTATCGTGAATTGTCCCACCATGAAATAGGACAGCACTGAAGTCGACAATATCTCTGTATCAGAAAAGCACTGAGAGCCAGTTACTTCCCATTTTAGCCCTGTGGGGAGAAAGTAGTTTGGCAGCTGTTCAGGTAGCTTTATAGTGCAGGACCAAAGTTGGTTGAAGTTGTTTTTTTAACTTTTTACCCTCTGCTTTACAGTCTTCACTTATATTGTGTATAGCCTATCTGGACAGATACTTGTAGATCTAACTATGCTGGTACTTGCCTTCTAATTTAAGCATACAGACTGGAATCTGTGCGTGATTCCCACCCCACCTGAATAGTACAACGTGTCAGTTTTTCATTATTCTAGCCTAGTGGAAAAAAAAAAAGGCAAAAAGTTTAACAGAAGCCACAGTCAGACTATAGCTAAGTCCTCTTTTTTAATTTCTTTCTGGGATTTGATTTCAGAGGTCAGCCTAAGTATTTCTGTTGATCAGCAAAACCCCCAAGAGTTCTGATTTCAACACACCTCTCTGTGTGTTCAGTGCTCCTGCTGGTAACACGGAGCCATGCGTTCTCCAAAGTGTTCCTCACACTTTCGTTTCAGGTCACGGCCTTTGCTAGGCAAGGAGAACCTCATAATCAAGAATCTCTTCTATTTGTGTGGCTTGTATTCATGATAGGTAGCTCAGGTCCTTCCCTAGCCATCGTGTTTCATAATTTAAGATACAGAGGGGAGAAGAATCCACCTAAGAACGCTGTGTAATCACTTTGGTATTAAACTGTGTGGAGTATAAAAGGAAGTTTATAGGTAACTGTTCTGTTCTTTATTTATAAAATCAGTGAATAACGTAGGTTGGTAAGGGTCCCTACAGGTTATCTGGTCTAACCCCCTTCTTGAACAAAGCCCAAGTGAATCAGGTTGCCCAGGAATTTGTCAAGGTTGGAACATCTTCACATGTGGAAATTTCACCACCTCTTTGAGAAGCAAGTGCATAGTAAATAATTATAATAACAATAAAGGAAGAAAATTCCTTATATCTATTTGGTATTTCTGGTGTTTCAGCTTGTCTTTTGCCTTTCATGCTGTCTCTGCGTATCCACCCATAGGTTGGGTTGTAGACAGCACTTGTAGACAGCAATGAGATCTCCCCTGAGCCTTCCCATCTTAACGGTGAGCAAACCCAATTATCTCAGCCTCTCCACGTGCCTCCAACTCTAACCATCTTGATGGTCCTCCACTAGACACAGTTTGTTATGTCAGGGTTGTTCCTGTACTGGGAAGCCCAAAAGGGGACACAGCACTCCAGGTGTGATCTTAACCGTGTCAAATGCAAGGGAAGAATCACTTCCTTCAGTCTTCTGGCTGTCCTATGTCGCGATGCAGTTGACCTTTTTTGCTGGAAGGGCACAACGCCCATGCATGCTCAGTGAGCAAAGACCACTAACACGGCTAAAATGATCTTCTCGGAGTCAGAGGCTCAGAAGGTGCAGGTGAGTTCTGTCCCCTCTCAGTCCCCTGCGCTACCTTCCTTCCTTACGGCCTTTTAGCTGCCTGCTGAGAGTTATTCCCGATGCATCCTTCAGAGTGACGGGGCACGGGAATTGTTGGCTGCTTGTTTGGTTGTCAGTGAAGCTCTGTTCTTGCTTTTATTTTTTCGTCATTTAACAATGGTTATGAATGCCAAGCAAATGTTTAGCGTCAGCAAATAAGGATGCATATCCCCTTTTTTTTTTTCCGTGCTTGAGGAGAGCAAGCGTTGGCTTGGTGTTCTCTCCCACTGAAACACGCTTTGATGGCAAAAGCTTTTTCTTCTCTTTTTTGGCTTGGATCAAAAGTGAGTGTTTTAGAAGAAGAAGATGATCAAAGGATGCTTTGTTTTTTCATTCATCACAAAGTGAGAATTATTCCTCTTTACCAGAACTCTGGTAGACAAATATATATGCAAAAAGGAGGTATCAAAGACTGTCAAAATATGCATCAATCAAACACTTTGTGTTACAGCAACCAAAGCCAGTTTCTGGAAGGTAGAAGACAAAAAAAGAAAGAGAATATAAATTAGGCAGCCAGCTATTTTACCTCCTCCAGATTTTATTACAGACTTTTGTGCAAAATAGCATTCTGTTACCTGAAAGTGATTACTTTCAAAGTCAGTAAGGTGTGAACTCAGAAAAAGGACGATGTAGCCCAAATGTAAATGGAAACATGAAAATAAAGTTCTTTAACTGGCCTTCTCAAGGAAAGGAGCCATGCTGCTGGTTGAGCAGATCATATCTGTCATCATCTAATGTGACTAAATAACTGGGATCTACAACGCATAGTTAATATAGCAATTTGCAAATGAGTGTTGTGGTATTGGAGATACCAAGTATCCTCACTTTTAATTGTTTAATCCTATTAAACTTAATTGTATTTATTTGCAATTGTATTCATTGTACTATAGATTTTTAAGCATCTTAATCTTAAAGCATCTTGTAGCCCACTCTAGCTTTTACATTTGGGACTTTATTGAGAATATAATGTGCTATACAAAATTTCACTACATTCGTAAACAGTAATGAATTAGAAATGTTGATCTCCCGCCTAGGAATTGTTTCTGTTGGCGTGTCAGTAGGATGAAGGTTTGGGAAAGCAGTTTCTTCCTTTCACTCTCTTGTTGACACAGGCAGCTAAGTGTTATGATTTTATTTAAAAGCTCATCAACCTTCATCTTAAAAATAGAGCACCTGTCTCAGCTTACCAAAAACTGTTTAATTACACCAGTTTTATAATTGTTAGAAAGCTTCTCCTGATTTTAACCTTATATTTATTCACAGGTATTGTATGCTTATTTATTATTGTACCAAGATTGTCCCTTACAACTCAGCTCTGTGGAGAGCATGGTTTATGCTCTTTGTCTTCCGTATTTATTGTCATCCCTCTTAAACTTAGTTTTGCCAACTAAGATACGTATAGTTTTGCCAGTTTAAGATAGGATGAGTAAGTGAACGGATAGCCTAGTGGCAATGTGCTGCTCATACTGCCGTTTTGGTTCCCTTTTCTGAACACGAGTGACCGTAACTGAGTATGATACAAGGAGGGATTTTCCTGCTGTACGTAGGGACATTGCTGTCACCCTCTTTCAAATCCATTCCAAGGCTGTGGCAGCGTCCTGCTGGTGCCTCATTCTGGACTGTCATCTTTGGGTTATAACAACGCAGTTTTATTTCTTTTTAACCACTTCCTACCATTAAACCGCTGGTTGCACAGTGAAATCCTAAGTACGCAACCGTGCACAGCCGCTCTGCTGCTGGTCCTCTGGATCGTACAGTTCTTCCCTCGTACTATTAATGCCTCTTGAATTACTTTAAGTGGCACCTTCACTGAACTATTCCTACTTTCTTGAGAAAGATAAGTGAACATTTTCGAGGAAAAGAGCCTGCCATTAAACTGATTAAGGCACCTGCTTCTACTGATACTCTACTTCCAACTCAGTAATGCTATTTCTAGCGAAAGCGCAAAAAGCAAACTACTCTGGCCCATGGGTACACCTCTGTGTGTTTGACCTACACTTAAAGACCCTTTTCCCTCTTGAGCATCATTATATTCTCCTTTCTTACATCTGTCGTACATTGCAGTTCTCAATTTATCCTTCAGCCAGTTTCCCTTGATGGTCAGTTCCCTTTGTTCTTGTTGTTTCACTGCTTACTCTTGACATCCTTAACTGATGCATGGCATCTTGCCCAGTAAGCTGCTGCTCTTTGCTTTTATTTTCTAGTTATGATGGCTCTTCCACCGCGTCCTTTTTATTCATGTAAGGATTTGGATGGACAAGCCATCCACTTTAGTTCCTTCACCTTGCTGGTCAAGACCTCTTGCATTTCTGTACAGATATTTCAGTTATTCCTCTCTGAATGCTCCCTGTCAAGTTAATTTAAGGTGCACTTTTTCACTTCTGAAATCTCCTTTCCCATCTTCTTTTTTTTNACTGGTGGTGAATTGTTTGAAGATATAGTTGCAAGAGAATATTATAGTGAAGCAGATGCCAGGTAAGTCGTTTGTTTTTCTAATATTGCCTTTAATAATTCTAGGATAGTTACTTAAAAATCTCATGGTGTTTGGCATCAGTTTCAGTAGCCCAAATTTCTGCTAGAGTTCTCCTAGACTTGGAAGGGCAGTTTGGCGTTTTGAGCTCACGACTGTGTGGTGGAGAACTCGCGTGAAGTCTTGATGTCTGCTGATCTGAAAAAGCTGAAATTGGATCTCAGTTTGTTAAAATCTTTGTAAACTTGTGAAGTTATTAAAATCTTACCCGGTTTTCTCCTCTACAGACTGGACATGACATTTCAGCTGTCTCATCTAGGGATGCTGAACAAAGTTTGAAATATATGTTGGTCTTGAAAGAATTTTGCTTCAAGTATAATTTTTGTTCTCGGTCCAGAAGTACTAATTTCCTTTTCGTATCTAAATATTTTTGTTGTGTTTCATCAATAAGCAATCATACTGTGCATCTCATAGTCTGAGCTCAAATTTGAAATCTCTAGCAATTTTCTGCAAGTGCTTGTTGAAAAACTTGAAGAATAAGTTGACGATTATTATAATTTGCATGCTAACATAAAGTATCGGGACCAATTTTCCGTCTCAGAATCTGTTTGCCTTCATAAAATAATAAATCTTAAATATTCTCATATAATTATCAATATTAAACATTGCGGTCAATTACTTTAAAGGAAGTATGTTCTACCACAATACTCTTGACAGAAAATTTATCTCAAAGCAAATCAAAAGAAGCCTCATGTTTTTGTGTGTTCAGTCACACACCACCATTGATACGTATTTAATACATTCAATTTTCGCTTATTCCCTTACATTTGGAATTAGCTGGCAGATGACCGGAAAGTATTAAGTGACCCTAGCAACAGTGGTAGGATAATAAAGAACAAACAAGAAGTTACTCTGAATATTGGGAAGACTCCACTGTTTATTGCTCATACTAATTTCTGTAGGAACGGTAGAAACAGCATTACTTTAAGCGTTCAAATGTGGAACAACACATAGCAACACGCTGTAGAAGAGAAAACAAAATTAGTTCTTTAGGTGAGGTGGAGAGAGAGGAGCTACGTTTAAAAAATTTTTGCATGATTTTTGGCCTGCTGTGATTCAAGCAAAATTTCTAATATTGATGCCAAAGGCCAGCATATGGTGTCATTGTGTGTTTTTAAGGTACTTGTGATTTTAAAAGGAAAAATCGCAATGAATTTTTTCTGTTCTAGAATTATGACATTTTGGAAGAGGCTATGCATATATAGAGAGAGAGGAGATATATATATATGTGTGTGTGTATATATGCATTCTATATATTCAGTAAAAACTTGACCAGATAAGTGAAATATCTAGCTATCACGCATCTTTGTATTTTTATATATTTATATATATATATATTCATGGGCGCGTGTGTGTGTGTATATATATATATTTATATCTATATATATAGTGCCTGTGTGTGTGTATCCCTATAGAAATAGTCAATGGACTTTATAGATGCATATCCTCGGACTGTAATACTGGTCTGCTCCTGCAAGCCCTTACTCACGCAAGTGGTCGTTACTCGTACAAGCAGTCCGGTTCAGAGAGTCGTCAGCTACTCGCGTAAGAAAGGGTTTCCAGGCTTGGGCTCCAGTTACTGATTCATGACCATTCCTTCTGAATTCCATGGTCAAAAAGTTCTGGATGAGCAGTATCATAATCCTTGGCCCTTGACTGCTATGTATTACATACAGTCGCCAACTTCTGCCACAAGGATATCTTTAAAAAAAGAAAGTTAAAAGCTCTTGTGGTGAAAAATTTCCGGTGCTCTAAAAGATGGATATTTCAGTTGTGCTTTTGGGCATCGTAGGCTGGCCAAAACTTGCAAACCTGGGCATGGAAAAATAGGTGCTAACTGAATTATTTAAAGCACCAAAATAAAACATTTGTCTGCATTTTTAATGTAGATTCCCATTTCATGAGTGATTCCTAACTAAACTAGCGCTTGACGATACTTTAAATGAAAGTGCATGCCACCTTTTTGAATGACTTGGCTTTATTCTACTAATAGTTTTTAAGAAACCATTAGATGCAAACTGAGAAACGTTTTGCTTTTCCTTAGCTTTTGACTTTTTTTGTTTCATTTGTTTTTTGTATATCATCTCATCTCTGAGCATTTTCTTGTTTCAGCACTTGTTATAATGTTAACTTCACTGTAAAAATTTAAGAACAACCAAACCATAACCTTATTTGTTTTATTGCCTCCACTTTGTTTTTCCTATAGCAGTTTTTGGAAACTGGAAAAAGCTTCCATGCTGCTGAATGAGAATGCAATCTAATGATTCTGTCTCATAGGTGTCATATGTTCCACGTTAAATGTCTTTTTTGGTTTGGTTTTGTTTTTTTTGTTTTGTTTTGCTTTGTTTTTTGGATGTGTTAGAGCTGGAAATATCTCTATATTCAACGTGGTTTTGTTCCAGTTCAACGTGCAGTCAAGACTTGTCAGGAGGTGTAAAACTGTTTTTGTTCTTTATATTATTTTTCTTTTAAGTTTTATTTTATTTCATATTTAATGTGATTATGTGCCTTTAAAATGTTCTCCCTCCCATTCTGCCCTTGTATCTTTGCAGTCATTGTATACAGCAGATTCTAGAAAGTGTTAATCATTGTCATCTAAATGGCATAGTTCACAGAGACCTGAAGGTCAGTATCTGGTGCCCATCAATTGGATATAAGAGTTTTGGGGATTTTCTTTTTTCTGCTGGGTAGGGGCAGAGGGTGGGTTGTCTGTGATGTTCCCTTGCCTTATCCTACTCACCCACAAAAACAACTCTTTAAGACGAACGAAATAATGCATGACGCCTCTTTCCAGTTTGCAAGTCTACAGGCCTAATATACATCATGGCAAAAGGGGGAATGGTTGCCAAAAATACTGTCTCCTTCCAAGGCGCTGGATATATCCCATGCTGTCGAACGTGTCTGGTGTTCTCTTAACGGCTGTCCATGTATCGCTGTGTATGCACATGGAGGTGAACTTTGGCTGTGATGTATGTCAGCTTGCAGATTTAAACGCCACTTCTGTTCTGAGACCCTGGGCTGCAGTCACAGAACAAACCAGTCGCACACTGCTTCATTAGAGTATGACGAACCCTCAGGCAAGTGATGCTAATTGCTGGCTAAATTGAACGGCGAGAAGTTAACCATTTACCTTAAAACACCTCGCTTGGAGTGGGGTTGTTTTTTTTTTTGGTTACCTCAATGGCCACCGCAATTTCTGACTCCTCCGAGTGAAGGAGGAAAAAGTTCAGAGGATGCCAAATATTTAATACGACCCCATTGACAAATTATTGGCAAAATTCGTACACTTTTCCAACAGCAACAAAAAAATTTAAAAAATAATAATACCAAATTAAAACCCAGAAAAAGCAGGTCTCCGTGGCGGGGTCCCTCAGCCTGAGGCCGTCGTGCTCTGAGCGGTGCGGGGCGGCGCAGTGCGGTGCGGGGAGCGCGGTGCCCTCCCGGCCCCGGTCCCCACCGTCACCGCCGCCACCGGCCCCACGCCGGGCTGTGGGCGTGTGGGCGGGCAGCGCACGCTGGGCACTAACCCGCGCCCCTGGTCTTTGCATGCAGTCATTGCATTCAGCAGATCCTGGAGGCTGTGCTCCACTGCCATCAGATGGGCGTAGTCCATCGCGACCTCAAGGTGAGTGTGCTGCTGCCCCGCCGAGCGCTCCCCAGCCACAGCGGAGAGCAGCAAACCCTAGCCAAACAGAGCCTTGGCCGGTGGAAATATAAACGCTTTTCCTTTTTCCCTGTTTTTTCCCTTTTTTTCTTTTATTTTTTCCTTTTACCCTCCTTTTTTCCCCCCCTTTTATTCTTTTTTTTTCCCCCCTTTTTTTTTTTTCTTTTTTAAACTTCTCTTCACCTATGCACAAGAACGACCCTCTTGCATTCACTGGAGAAAAATCTACTACAGACTTGTCAATACCTTATTGTCCAGCCACCAGAGTCCGCTGGCACCTCTTGTCATAGAATCATAGAATCATCCAGGTTGGAAGGGACCTTTGAGTTCATCAAGTTCATAGAATCGTTTTGGTTTTGGCTGGAAGAGCCCTTTAAGATCATCAAGTCCAACCGTTGTCAGCACCAAGGGAGAACAGGAGTTGCTTTTCGAGCATTCGGTGTATTCATTGAATACACGATCTTTCTCTCTTGTCGTCCAGAGCTTTTGGGGCAGGGTGTGGGGGGAGCTTTCCGTCTCTCACCAACGTAACTTGGAGTGCTTCTGGGAAGCACGCTAGTGTTTGCATGTCACGCGTTCTAGTGGCACAAGGCCAGCCGCTGTGAGATTGCTGGCACGAAGACCTCTCTCTCCTCCAGATGATGGCTGGTCTACAGAACAGCTTTAGGAAGCGGGAATTTCTAGTCTTCTCGCCATGATCACCTGAAGAGTCAAGTTCCTTCTGGATGAACGGTAGCATTGGGATAGATGTTTCAGGAAGCAAACTCTTGTGTTGAGAAGAGCGTTACGTCTTTCTTAACCGTGTCCATATCTCCAAATGGCTGGAGCCGTCTGCTGCAGAAACGCTCTGCGTTGAAAGCATGTTGGCATGGAAAGAAACAAGTAAAAATCGCTTTCTTTTGCTGGGAAACCCGGAGAGACAAGTCTGTCTCAAAGCTGGTAGTAAACTAGTCTTATAGATAAGGGAGAGGACTTAATTTGTGCATCTGGGCTTCAAGATCCTGGAGTAAGAGATTTTTATTTTAGAAATCAAATGGAAGTTGATTTCAGAAGTTGACTGCAAATGGAAGTGCACTATCTGAAATGCCACATCCTCTACAAAGGCAGAGAAAAAATGTCATGTGGGCTAAGGTAGAGAAACACGCTAATTTCTTCTGGCACAGCTTCCTTGGCTCTTATTTTCCTTTCTGTATGAGTTATGGGGAGTGGGAATTTCCTCTCCGGATAGGAGTTTTCTAGTGGTTATCATTAGTAATAACATTGGAATCAGAATGCCGTCATCTTTCTTGCTGTCCTGCACTCCGAAACAAACAAGTGTTACTGTCTGAATTTATAAAGTCTCTGTTGTTGTCCTAGAGGAACATAAAGAGTTACGCTCTGAAACCTCAGAGAGTGTGATGGATTTCAAAGACACATACCCAAAATTCTCTACCCGTTCTGCACTCCTGGATTTTCCCGTGTCACGGTTGTATGACAGGAGACTTACGGGTCTCTATCCAACCCATAAATCTTGCATGGCAGCTGGATAACACGGAACACGTTTAAATGAAAGGGTGTCAGATTTGTCCAGCTGATCCAGCAGTTCCGGTCCTCACCATACGTGCCATACTGTGCTTCTAGCATGAAAAGGAGTTCAAAAGAAGGATTGTAGCCATACAAGCTGAAAGAATAAGGAAAGCTTTCTAGGACTTTTCATACATTCATGCAAAATAAGTTTTTCTATGGAAATGCATTCAATCCAGCTGTCCCCTGCTCCAAACCCTGTGTGGGTTTCTTACCCTGGCAAATCCAGGATGAATCAGAAAAACAGTGTGAGAAAAAGCATTTCTGCTAAGCTGTAGTACCCAGTTTTGTTTCTGAAAGTGGAAACTTCAGGGAGCAGAAAACCATTCTTCTTCAGTTACTACTTTGTGGCAAAAGAAAAAAAACCACCAAAGTATGACGAGAAAGACTGTGGTGAAATCCCAGCAGAACTCTGTGCCGAAAAGAAGATGCCAAGTTCCAAGACCAGGACTACAAGACGTGTAGAAGATGGTTATGGCCTGGCATGGATCCTTCAGCTGCAAAACTTGATGGGTTTTTTTATTCCGATAACTCAGACCACAATTTGATGGCATTTTTGGGGGCGGGGAGGGCAACAAGAAGAGGAGATTTTGGACAATCTCTTTTTTTTTTAGCGTAATTTAGTAGAAAACAGAGAGGAGCTTTTGCAGCCTCTCCTGGCCTGCAGAAGTGCTTGTTGCTGCTCTCTTTGTAGCCCTTGGTATAAGTCAGACCGGTGGCGGGTCCTAGATCCAGAAAAAAACTAACTTGTTAGCGGCAGTCTGGCTTTACCAGATGGTAAAAGTGCACTTCCCTGTAGGAGTTCCAGTTTTTGGCAGTCAGCAGCATTGCTGCTTTTGTGAAACTCTATGAGTATGACCCTCTTGCGTTCCCCCCCAAAAGCAGGTGCTCTGGTTATATTCAAGGAAAAATGCACAGAGACATAGGCTTGAGCTCTAAGAATTAAAGACGTTTGGAAAAATAACACATAAAACATCTTAATTTATTTGTAAGTAATTTTAGTAGTTAACGCTGCCATTCTACATGCTTGACTGCAGCCAGGCTACCGGTGACACAAGGTGACACTCCTGAATCTGAAGTACGAGTCCCGAATGGCCCACGCTGGGCTCTTAATGTTTTCCAAGTAATTGCAGTCATTCGAAGTTAATGTGTGGTAATTACCTAGTACGTCTCTTGTCAGCCTGAAATGACAGCTGCGTGTTGTTTAAGCGCATAGTCCCACGCAACATTGCCCAAAAGGCTGGTGGTGGCTTTGGCATAGGAGTAAATTGGGAAATCTGCTTCAGCTTCTCTTGAAATATAGTCACCTATAGAACGGTACTTCTGCAGAGCACTTTGATTGGCGGAGTAAAGATGAGTAATGGAATTTTGAAAGAAAATATCCAAGGAAAAAAAAAAACCAACCCAGCAGCAGAACCCAGAAGAACGACTGTTTTGACTGGACTCACGTATGGCAAAGCGGTCTGCGCTTGGTGGGTTAGAGCTTGCGTTTCCTGCCGAGAGGGTGAGGCGTTTCGCTGCTTTTGGCTTGCTGAAGGTCACAACCAAACGGGATCATCCATTGCTTTAAGTGGTTTATATAAGGAGTGCATTCCAGAAAGTCATTACTGTAAACTTCTCTCACTCTGGTGGGAAACCTTCAAGAACTATGCGACTGTATGTTGAAATTAGTGTGGTTAAATGACAAGCGGCGTGAGAGAATGGGGTTTGTAAAGTGCTGTGAAATGTTCCTTTACAGTTTGGTGAGAGGGCGAAAAATCACCTTTAGACTAAAGAGTTTGTCAGGGCCAGTTGTGTTGTTAATTAACAGAAGTATCGCAGTGGTTGAGGTCTTAATTAGACTCAAGCGTATTTGGCTGGATACTTGACAGATGTATTAAAGATAGCCGTTGCTGGAAGAAGCTTACGATCTGAATTGTTTCCAGGCTCAGTACCTGCATGGGAATAACTCTAATCACATAAATAGTCCCTTGGAAACCTATATGATTGCTGCTGGGTTCAAAAGGAAATATGGCTTTAAGAGTTTGCAGGATTGGATCCCCAGTGCCAGACTGGATATACTGAATTTCCTTGTGATAGATCACTCCAGAAATTGCTTCTGGAAGAGTGGAAGTGAGGTTTTGTTATTATGTAAATGTAGAACAAAACCTTTTTTTAAAAACAACAGAGGTAGAAAAGAAAGAAACGACAAGAAAATAGTATAGAGGTCACAGTTCTCTGAAATAACCTGTTGAAATCTACAGTATTTTGTAAGTTGTTTTTTTAAAAGAAAAAAACTAAGGTTCATAGAATGAAGTTATCTTCGGACGATTTGCATTTGATGTATTTGCTAAATGAAGTTAAGAGGGTAGGTTATGAACAATAGAATGAACACCATTATTAGTTCAAATCCTTTAATTGTGTGAGCCTACTATAGCATTTGATTTCAGATGTGACCAACATACCCTAAAAAAAAAAAAAAATAAAAAAGGCAAAGTGGGAACTTTTGCAAGCACAAACGTGGGCATGCTGAAAGGTTTGCAATGTAAATACACCTGCCCTCTAAATACAAATATAATAATATGTCTGTTATTGTGAAGCTGTCATGCAAAACATATTTATGTTTGACAGTTATAGGTGCCTAATCCTGCAAACTACATAAGTTAGACAAGGAATCAAAGAATAGCTGTCTTTTGGGGTTTTTTTCCTGCAGCATTTTTTCGGTAATGAGCTCTTAGGAGTCTCTGAATTGTCCTGTCACGCAAGGAGGTGTCGCAGTTCCATATGATCCACACGTTGTCCTTAGTCTTGCTGTCGTGGGATCGTGAAGGCTCTTTTCAGGCCTGGTGGTTCTTTCCAAATAGGAATTAAAAGTGCAATTTTTGCAATTTCATGGAGAAAACGCGTGGGTTATTTTTTTTCTCTTTTTCGCTCCTCTAAGTATTTGTTCTTTTCCAGACTACCGTAACTAAAAAAAAGTGAAAACCTGTCTAAAAGACATTTACTTATCTTTTCATCTCAATTTTTTTCTCTCTCTGAATAAAGCCTGAGAACTTACTTTTAGCTAGCAAATCCAAGGGAGCAGCAGTAAAACTGGCGGACTTTGGATTGGCTATAGAAGTCCAAGGAGAACAACAGGCTTGGTTTGGTAAGTAAATATTTGGGTTTTTTCTCACCGTTTATTCAGCCTAGCTGTTAAGCCTCCCAAAACGCCCAGCTCTCACCCTAGGGTAAAACACGCAGCTGTGTGACTACTTGATATGTAGCTTTAAGGGGTATTTTGTTCATAGTTCAGTCTCTACAGCTGACTACACTTCAGACCTTTGTCTCCAGGAAGAATGTTATCTGTAATTCTCACCAAATTAAACAGAGCTTGGCAGCAGACCTTAGGTGCTTAAAAAAAATTTAAAAAAAAGGCAAAAAAAATAAAGGTGGGGAGGGGGGGAACAATCAGCCAACCAACTAAAAATCCCCCAAGACTTCAGAAATGACCTGAGGCTACATTTCCAAATCTCAGTGCTTGCTTAGCCAAGAAGTGGCTCTGCCTCGTGGCCTCCTCTTCACTAGCAAAGGTAAATCGCTTTACCAAAGGACGTAAAATAAATTGGCAAAAGTCTCTTCTATTGGCACAGCTGTGTTCATACTGGGGATTTTGCCAGCGCAGCAGTACTGGTACAGGGTAGGATGGAGGGAGAGGGTTTTTTAATTAGTGCTTCTAGTAAATATGGATTTACAAATGTTCCTTTTGCAGTGACGTTGACGTTTCTTGACCCTGAAACTTAGGTTTTCTTATTCCTGGTTTGTCCTAGCTTTTGTCAGGCTGTAAGTTTGACGTGGGTGCACACAAACCCCTTTTCCCTCAGTTTCCCCTGTGTATCTAGAGGAAGGAAATACGGGTGCAGGGCCTTGGGGGGAGATGGCTGGTTTCCAGTCAGGTGCTTGGGTGACCAAGGAGTAAGAGCGTAGGTTAATACTGCTGAGTCTGCCTGCCCAGTCGTCCAAACATTTTGTCTGAACAATTGTCTGTCAGCTTGAAATAGCTGAAAATTTAATTCTGAAGCACTTAGGAATGTGACTTGAATGGAAAAAAAAAAGGGGGGGCAGGTTGAGTACCTGAGGCTGTGACAATCATCCACATCCAGAGCTTCCTGTGACAGTACACGCTGTCTGTCCCAGCTCTTTGTATTGCTGTCCTAGAGGTGGCTGCCCCCTTCACACCTGCAAGTAAAAGTTTATAAAACTGTTCTTTGACCCCCTGAAGTCAAAATAAGACAGCTTATTAAAAAAGTACAACCGTCAATATGTTAAGCACCTCACATAGTAGATCGCGGAGAGCATAAACCCAGGAAGGTAAAGGGTGGTTAAAAGCATCTGGAACCTTGCAAGATAGTCTGGAAAAGGTTGTCTTATCCACAGCTTACAAATATCTTCTGAGGTTGGGACTGGAGTTTCTCAGACACCTTAGTGATGTTGAAAACATCGTCTTCATTTGGAAGAGATGAAGCGTGCGCTCGCTTGATGGTGAAGGCGACAAAGATGTGTGGGACCGTGGAAGCAAACTCCGTGTGTGCTTGTGAGCACTTTCTGTGCTTCAGACTTGCTCGTGAAGTGTTGGAAAGGGAAAGTGCCTGCCTTCCTGACGGTGGCGATTGACAATGCAAACCAGGATCGATACCTGGAATGTATCTTAGCGTCCCGTACAATGCTCCGCTTCAGGTTATGAGAAGATGATGGGGGGTATTGAGTTAAATATTATGCACTTCTCTCCCGTTCCACTAAAGTATTCCTTTTTTTTTTTGTTAATTAAAAAGAAAATATGCTAATTCCAGATTCTTTGTTACAGTAACAGATAGCCAAAGGAAAATGGTGAAAAAGATTTAATACAGGTAATTTTAAATAGTAGGACATGTACAAACGTGACGTGTCTATCTCTCATACCACCCTCTTGGAACAGATGTGAAGTGCGGGACAAAAATCTATTGTAAATCCCAGGAGGAAAAAAAAAAGAATAAAATATTTATAGCAGCTACCTCTTCTCACTTACAGCAGCTAGAAAGTGCGGTTTAAAATTGAACAAAGCGATTGTGAGCTTGCTGTCAAAGCTTAGGATAAAAGCACAAAGGATTTTGTGCAGGCAGTGGGTTGAGAGATTTGAGTGTTTGAAATCTAGGATATAACTATGGGTGGATGTGCAGGCAGTACCGTTGGACATATGTTGGTAGCTTTATAAGCTAGCCTGTTGTTTCAAATCCTGGCCTTTATCTAAATGGATTTCAATAATCCACAGAAGACAGAGGAGATTGTTCTTGCACATTAACAAATAGACCAGTACAAAAGGAGTGGAACAGACATAAGACAAAGCACAAGTGATTTGTTATAATGCCAGAAACATCAGGTAAACAGGAAGCATCTCAAGAAAAAATCAGCAGGGTGAACTTCACTTCGAGGATATTTTCTCCCAATGATACATCTGTATGGATGCAGGTGGTGCGCGGGCGGGTTGTAATTCCCTGTAAAATCTTGAGCTTTAATTTTTGGTCATTTGGTTCTTGTGAAGTGCTTGGCTTAGACTCGTAGCATCATGAGGACTGCCGCGCTGAACTTGGTAGAGAGGAGATGGAGCAAAATGTCATCAAAATATTTATGTAAGGAAGAGGTAAGCTGGCAGCAAGGTAACAGAAAGAAAGTAGTCTCATGTGGCTT
>VXBH01008033.1:680632-737250 GCA_013400035.1 Rynchops niger
AAAAAAAAAAAAGCAGTAACAGTCTTTGGCGTGCATGGTGTGCGCTTTCTGTCTTTCAATTAGTATCTCCAAGGGTGATCACTCAGTTAATGTTCCCCACGTTCCCCCTACTCTCCTAACTTTTTTTGACCTTGACCCTGAACCAGATGTGGTTGCCCCTTGCTACTGGATGTCTCGCTACAGCTCACAGTAATGCAGAAGTCGGCAAAGAAACGTCATCGCCTATCTTGTAATCTTTATGGAAACCTTCCCCTGTTGCGCCATCACCAGATCCTTGACCCCACTGGTCAATGTGGAGTGCTGGTGTAGATGGGGTACCAGCGACTTTGTGGTGTGGTGTCCTCTCGACTCTTTCAGGCGTGGTGGCAGAAAGGGATGTGCCAAGTCTGCATAAGAATTCCCATTATCATAGAATCATAGAATCATTTAGGTTGGAAAAGCCCCTTGGGATCATCGAGTCCAACCGTCAACTCCACTCTACAAAGTTCTCCCCTATACCATATCCCCGAACACCACATCTAAACGACTCTTAAATACATTCAGGGATGGCGACTCCACCACCTCCCTGGGCAGCCTATTCCAATGTCTGACCACTCTTTCTGTGAAGAATTTTTTCCTAATGTCCAGCCTAAACCTACCCTGCTGCAGCTTGAACCCATTCCCTCTTATCGTTACTTCTAGGTGGTTTGCCATAAAAAGAAAAGTTCAAAATGAAGCGGTTAGTGGTCAATGGCTTGGGAAATAACATCTTGTGGACTGAGATCGGAATTACTTGATTTTTGTGGAAGACATAGAGCTTTTGAGACTAACTGCCTTGCCGTTTGACAGGCTTTGCTGGGACTCCAGGATACCTTTCTCCAGAGGTGTTACGAAAAGATCCTTATGGAAAACCTGTGGATATGTGGGCATGTGGTAAGAAATTATTCTGAAAAACTATGTTCAGTCCACTGGAAAGTATTTTGAAGGAGAGAGATGATACCCAGAATACATGACATTCTGCATCGGATAATATCTATTTAGGATAATTCAATATTAATTTTTAGAAGAGAGCATTGGATCTTTCGTTATTCTAACACCTTCATTATTATTTTTTTAAAATTATTATTACTTATGAAGGTGTGTTGTTATCACGGCATTCTTGACCATGTCTACGCAACACACTTCCTCAAAGTATTAAAAAAAATAGCTACTTCGAAAACATAACAATTCAAACTGTGATCCAGGCCTTAGTTTTGGTTCACAAGCAGCGTAAAATCAAGTCTGAGCAATGTACTACAACTGCAGTTTTAAACTGTGAAACTAAATGTTTTGTGAACTGGAGGACAGAGCAATTACTTTATCATCCAGTTCCTGAAACGGTGTAGTTTAAGGTGCTGGCAAGTGGGAGCTACCTCGCAGAGAACAATTGGTGATTTCCTTATTTTACTTCTGCCCACGCTTAGTTGGTTGTATTTATGAAAGCACTTTAGTCATAGTGAATCATCTCTGCAAGACTAGCAGATGGACTTTTTAATGTCCTATTGACCGTATATTTATACAGGTGATCTGAGTTGCCCGCTTTGTCTTTGCGTGAGATTAGTTAAAACAGAATCTTACCAGTGCAAGCCATGATAAAACCAGCGGTAAAAAAATGCATTTTCATAGAACATGCGTGATCATTGAAAATTATTTCTCCAGCTAGCTGGACATTTTCAGTGTTCCTGATTGGATGTTGTGTCAGATACTCATTATTGCCCACACCCTGCATAAGAGGTTATCTTGTGACCCTTACGTTTACTATTTTCTCCAGTATCAACAGTGAGTGTTCTTCAGTAGCTGGGATAATACTATTGAACATTTGTTTTACATGGTTTTCAGGTGCAAAATTAATTTCTGTGTTTTTTCCTTAAAATGACTCGATGCTACTATGACTTTTCTGCAGGTGTCATTCTGTATATCCTCCTGGTGGGATATCCTCCTTTCTGGGATGAAGACCAGCACAGGCTTTACCAGCAGATCAAGGCTGGTGCTTATGATGTACGTACCGTACTCTGGACTATTCAGTTATTATCACTGTACCTCTAAATAGGAGTTTTCTAGAGAGAAAAGTGAAATTAGATTAAGTTCTTAGATTTTTTTTTTATTGGTTATCTTTATGAGCCGCTCAATGTAGTAAATGTTGCTTTCGTAACAGGAACCATATTGGAATGGGAACGTCCTATGCTAATTTAAATCTTACTTCCCTATAGCTCCAAACTTTCATTGTCTGGTCATATCAATCATGCAAGCTTACGTTGTCCTGACAACCCTGTTCAGACCTCTGTGAGCTCCCAAGGGCCGGTGTTTTTCCTTGTGGTTTATCTCTTCAACCAATCAATTATTCTAAGTTGTTTTTAAGAATTCTTAAGCTTCCTAAACACACCCCTTGATGCTGTTGTATTGCCCGCTTGCGGAAATTTGAGCTCTTATAGAGCTTTTCAAAAGGAATAGCTTCATTAACGACTTGTATTCCAATAAAAAGCAGTATAACTGTTGGTAAGAACCGATGATTTGGTGACAGTATAAATCTTGCAAGATCATCCATTCATATCGTATTAAAGAGACAGAAGGCTGTTGGTCCTCAGAGTTAGGTAATTTGTGAATGACAAAGAGGAAAACACAGAACCTTATAATTTTTAAGCTCTTACTTGAATCCAGTCCTGGAGGGTGACTGAAAAGGGAGTTGTTACGCTGTGGCCTTTTAGTGAAAATAAACTTACACTCTGTCAAGTCTTTTTCCTAGTGAACAAGTAAGCATAGTTTAAGACGTATATATTTTTCATGCCATTTGCATTTGAGCAGGCGCCTTGAGTCCATGTATAAATATCTGACCGAGCAGGGAGGTGTTAATTCATAACTAGTTGGATTTATGTACCACAACGATACAGTTAGCATTAAGATTTACATTGAGGGAAAGCAAACAAGGAGAAAAAAAATATTTACGAAACTGTCTAATTCAAACTTTCCTAATTGCGGCAAACTGTGTTTTCCCCCTTAAAACTGGTTAGTTGCGCTAGCAATTAATGTTACAGAAATAGTATCAATAAAAATCCTTAGATAAAATTGTGCAAAGATTGTACAAGATAATATACGTATATGTGTTTATTTTTCTTTAAGTTTCCCTCACCAGAATGGGATACAGTGACTCCTGAAGCAAAAGACCTTATCAATAAAATGCTTACCATCAACCCAGCAAAACGTATCACAGCATCAGAAGCACTAAAGCATCCATGGATCTGCGTAAGTAATTTCCACAGATTTAACAGGATAATTTGGCAGACAAAAAAAAAACAAATAAGCTTATGATTTACTTCAGCATATAGCGAAGGTGTTTAGAGGGCAGTTTTTGTCCTTACTTGTGCAGCTCTGTGACTACAGGAGTGTAAAATTGTAACTGTACAGTCGCAGTCAGTAGTGTCATATATTGAGGTCTCAGCCTGCGATACGATTTTTGCAGAAACAAACCCCTTTGCTTTGACTGTGGTGCAGAAGTTCCCAAGTTAGATCTTTATTTTAAATTATGAGAGAAAAAAAAAAAGTACAAGTAAGTTATATTCAGTTAGGTAACGCTTTACATATTCATTTCCCTGTAGCCATTATGATAAGAATGAAATATAAAGGCAGGAAATTAAGGGACTTTTAAAAAGCCAATTTGCAGGTGGCAGAGGCTGCCTGTCTCTTACTGGATCCAGGACTGCTTTCCAGTTCTTAGTCCATTCTACACTTCGACTTTGCGCAGGTAGTCTGGGCCGATACCTTGAAAGTCACACTGACAATGAGTAGGCTGCCTTGTCTTGCCTTTAAAATTGTGATGCAAATTAAGTTGAGTTACAGGGAAACTGCAGGTACTGCTGAATTTTCTCCAAAATATTTCCTCCTGCCGTACCTCACCTAATATCACTAATGGTGAAGAAAAGCTTCCTTCTTGTTTTAAAATATGTCTTCCAAAATCATAATTCAGTATATTACTTTGATTATTATACTGCCTAATACAAGTTCTAAGATTTTGTGTTTTTCTTAGTCCCTGTTTCTTTCAAGAGGACTTTGCACATGGGAAAGGCTGGATAAAATGCAACCTTGGTTTGGTTGATTTGGAAATAGCCAAATGTGTAGAAACCTGCCCAAAGGGATAGACAGATGATAAGAAATTAAAGGCCTAAGTTTTGGATCAAGCGGGTTGTAATACGTACATTGTGGAGTAAATAAAATTCTAGATGGGTGTGTTAAAATGATCCTCTCCTTCTCTCAGCAACGTTCTACTGTTGCCTCTATGATGCACAGACAAGAGACTGTAGACTGCTTGAAGAAATTCAATGCAAGGAGAAAACTAAAGGTAAGAATGAAAACTTCTGCAAGAATGAGTAGCTAATTTTGGAAAGATTAAAGTACGTTGGCTTGTGTTCCCTGGGTAAAACAAATGGTCCCTAAGGAATCTTCTTCTTGAAGGTTATGCTTGAATGAACTATTAGATAGAGGATCAGCTTTTGAGCATGAGGATCTTAAACTTTTCGCAAACGTGAATAGAACATTCATTTGCTTGGATTAAAAATAATAACAATCATCTTCATTTATACACATTAAAAATACTTCATTGAAGGAAAATCTGTAAGGTTATTCTTCAGATTATCTTTGTTTTCTCCTGACTAGACAGGATAACTTTGCAGATGTGAACATTTCCAATGAGCACATTACAAATAAACTCCTCTTCCTACCTAAAAAAGAACCTAAGCGCATGAGGAGAGTTTGTTTCATATTCAGCTGATAATTACTGTGCCTGGCAGTACTCATGGTTTGTGCATTACGTACTCACAATCAGTAAATATTTGAGATTTATAAGAATTGCTGGTAGGCGTGTAATTAAATTATCAATTTACACTCTCATGGCATCACGTATGATGGGTAATGCACAGACAATGCATTCTTTCAGGATTAATTTGGTAATCGATGTAATTTACGCGTGTGTTTTCCTTTCTGTTGTGTCATGTTCGCATTCAGAATTTTACATGAGTGTGATGCTAATTTGAGAAAATGTATGTGTACACAGGGGGCCATTTTGACAACTATGCTGGCTACCAGGAATTTCTCAGGTATGTTCATTGAGCTCCAGGGTACTATGGTCTTCATGTTTTGATGGCTGTGATGACTAACATCTAATTAGGATTTATTAGTACGGAAAGATCTTTGTTATTCAGGAGCGTCTAAATGTGATATATCTTAAGTTGTTTCCTTTGCAGAAGCAAACGAGAATTTAAACTATTTGGGCCAAATAGAATCTCTTGTAAATGACAGCCTGATTTTTTCAGCAGAATGCAAAGTCCTTCTTTTTGCTTTTTCAGTGTTACCTGTCAAAAGACAGACAGTGCTTTCCCGTCTGTTTTGCTGGAGGAAAATTGAAAGTAATGCCTATAGCTCCGCATGCATAAGTACCATGCACCATAAGCGCACATGCACCAAAAAACTTATTTTTATATACCTGAAATCTCATTCCGGGATTCTGTTACCTCTTAAATTAAAAAANTATTGCTTTGCTAAGGAGTAAGAAACATACTAAAATGAGTCCTCCTTTTCCTTATCTTCTAATGCCTAGCTTGAAATGAGATGTTTTCTCTTTATGAAATAATTTTATAGTGGTATCTCTGGAGATTTAGACCTTCATACTAAACAGATTTGATTAGTAAAAGCTAATATAAGTTTGGCGTTAGAGTTAGAATTGTCCTCACCAGTAGTATTGCCAAAACTTTGGTGCTATGCTGACGTTTTCGTTTTGCCATTGGAGATTTCAAGTGCATAGCAAAAAAGAATGCCAGATCTTAAAACCAGTAATTTCGTATGCCCTCCTACTCTGTGACGCAACTGTTGGAGTGTAACATAAATTAATTTGCCCACAAAAACATGATAGTGCTTTGGGCATGTTTTGAATAATAATAAGCACTGAATCATCCAAAATAAATTACATAATCGTGAATGCAAGAAGGACTTGTTCGATTTGCATAGTACTTGAAATACAGTTTATTTCTTACTTAAGGTCCTATATTTAATACACACCTATAACACAGAAGACTCCATTTCTGTAAATCACAGAAAATTGGTAAACTGCTTTAACGCTTAATGAATTGCCAGAGTCTGCCAATTCATTTTAAAGGTAGGGATGCTGTAGGCTGCGTATCTTGTAAAAATGAATTATTATTAAATGTCAAACAAATACATCATTTCTCATCACTTCTCATAACTGTCAACATCTGTATATGTGAGGGTCAACTTCAACTTTCATGAACTGAAAAAAACTGAAGTAATTTTAAAATAGTATTTCGGTATGAAAAGCTAACAGGGTTTTGGGCTTTGTTTTGGATTTTTTTCACCTGTCATCTCCATTTCACACCTCACTGACCCATATTTTTCCTTGGAGACATTTTATTTTGTCAAGTTGTTTATTCGTTGTTGTATTTCATTGCCAAGCATGCTTTTTTGAAGGTCATTTGTCCATAACGATGTGGTTATAAAAGTGTTTTATTTTCCTTTTTCTTTCTTCCTTTTATGTGGAATGTATATTTCTTGTGAGGTAAGACCCTCAGCACGTGAAAGGAACATCTTTTTCTCTTCTAAATCAAAATTGCTGTTTGTCCTAAATCACTTTAATTTCTACATATTGTCACAACACCATTTCTTTCCAGTCTGCTTTCTGGCCTATTAGCACTGCCGTAGGTTTTATTTATAGCTATTGCTTGTAGTTGCAAGAAATCTTTCATTGTGGGCTTAATTTAGAATATGCTAATTGCTTTGCTCCTGCAAATTCTTCGACTTATTTGATTTGTATGCAGTATCTGTGCTTAAAGAAAGATGCCTCAAAATATTACTAAAAATACATTTCAAGCCAAAACGGGCAAAGACAGCGGAGTACGGAATATGTCCTTTAACATAAAATACTGCATAATAATCCATACTAGGCACATTTTGAAGGACACGCCGGCAATGCCATAAACACAAACTTGTACTTATTGCGTTTGGTGCCCTCATTTTTACTGGCTTTCATTTAATTGCTTACATATAACATGTAATGTTTGTTAACCATTAAAAGAACTCGTAAGTTTCCCGCACAAATTTAGCAAAATGACCTAGTTTATTGTGAACAGCAGCCTATTAAGAATTAATTTATGTTTTCCCAGATTTTTGTAGGGTTAACAGTATAAAACAGGCTTCGAAAGCAATGAACTTCTGGGTTTTTTGGCCATAGGTTTTAGAAACAGCTCCTCCCCTTCGCTTCCCCTAAAATGAATTTCTGAAGTTAGTGGATTGCCCGCAATATTTGTGGTAGGGTAAAATCTAAAGCCACGTTGCATCAGGTCCTGTAAGCACACATTGCAGCAGGCTGTTTCCCAGCTCAAAAATACATGTAAACCAATTTATTTTCAATATTCATTTACATGTTTCTGTAAATAAAAACATGCAGCGGTCCCGGTGCGTAATACGGGCAAATTTAATTTTGTTCATTTTAGTTGTGACTCATGGGCCGTGTGAGAGTTTTAATGGTAGTGTTGGCTGATGTCCATAATTAATAAACGGCATTTGGAGACCTGATACATTAATGAAATTATAAACATTAACCTGGCTTCACTTCCTTTTTTTTTTTTTATTGTAAACAACACAATAATGGGGACATTAGTTATTTCTGTACTCTGAACCAGAGCTAAATGAGCACTTAATGCAGATGTAGCCGGAGAATAAGCCAAAAATACAAAAATTAACCTCAAGTTTAAACTATATACTCAATAACTCCACTATCCTCAGCTAGTTCGAGCAACCTTAGGCTTGCAAGGTACAATTGTTTGGGGTGTTTGTTTTAAAGAGAAGGATGCCTTTAATGAAGGGAGCACTTTGTGATAGAAGATTGGGTCGTAAACAACGATAACACCACAAAACACCAGGCTTGTTTTGCAATTTCTTATTCTTCAAGTCTTTGGCAGTGAGTCATGAGGCATTTACGCTTTAGTGAATAGTTTATTTGAATTTGGTAGGTCGTCCAGCATGTATTTCTGCTGTAAATGTTTTCAGGGTCAGAGCCGTGACGTGCTTGTCTGCACATCAGCCCTCCAAATTTAGTAATTTGGAATGATTTGGGCCCATTCTCGGTGTCGGTTTTAAGTGGTGGAAATTTAAAGCCTAACACACGGCAAGTGAAATTTTGCCCAACAGCCCCCACCGCTTTGAAGAATTTTGATCAGTGTGCAACACGGTGCAGAAAATAACATGTTTCCTTCATCAGAAATTGAAGTAAAGGCTACTAGTTGTTGTTGTTAACCCCTGGGAAGCACTCCCCCAAAGCAGTGCTTGACTAGTGGACTGGCCTTCCTTTCTTATTTGCCACTTCCCTGCCCTTTCAGGCGAGGTGACGGATGGTGTCACGGTGGGAAATCCCCAAAGAACCATTGCTCAGAGGTGCTTTTTTAAAACCCAGCTTACTTCTCATTAGGTGGAATAGATAGTGCCCCACGATGCTGTTTGAAGATATCACCAATCTGATATTGGTGACTTTTACGTCACCGTCATATTAATAACATCATTAAGATGCCAGTGGGATCTACAGACGCCTGGTCTGAGGCCCTGCCATCAGCACAGCAATTTTCCATAGTTGTATCGCACTATTCCCCATCAAAAAGTGTAAATATATTGCAGTTGGAAAAATAAACACGTCCAAAGCTGCTGCTTTTACACCTGGCCTGCTTCCATTTCCTCTGTGCCGCCCAAGGGGTTCTCTCCTTGTATAAATACAATTAACCTACAGCTTTAATCAATGGGAAAAGAGATGGAGGATGGCCTTCGGTATTTTCGGTTTCTTAAGTATTTCGTTCCCCGTACTCAGAGCAACAAAAGGCGGAAATAAAAGCTGAAAAAAGTGTCCGCAGCAGGGAGGCAGTGGGGGGGTTTGCCGCGCAGCTGGTTGGCCTCGGTGGTGACCACCTGACACTGAAATTCTTTGTCTCGTTTTGCAGCAGCCAAGAGCTTGCTGAAAAAGCCGGATGGAGTTAAGGTAGGTTAAACACGCGCTTTAAAATATTCTTTTATTAGGCATCACCTATCTGTAACTTACGCCAGTTTTTAGAATTGATTACTGTTACTTCTTTCCTTTATAGAATTTGTTAATAAGCGCTTATTACCGTATAGTTGAAGTGATTTAAAGTTAGGAAGTGAAGCTTAAAAAATGAAATAAAAGAAATATTTGAAAAGCGAGTACTTTATAAGTGGAAGACAGAAAAACTACTAGAGAAAATGCTTTTCTTGCTGTCTTAATGAAGGATGATTGTGTAATTAATGACTCAGTGTTATTAATTAGTTTATAAATATAAATAACGGATTGGTGGCGGGCATGTTAGCTTTTTAGGCATCAGGGTTTATCTGCAGCGCTCTTGCCTCCGTGTTTCCCCTTGACTTTTCATTACATTTCATGGAAGACCAGAAGTTTACTGGTAGGCTTGGCTCCACATGAGGTGTCTTCTGCCAGATGTACGTGCTATATTTGGCAGAACTTGCGGGGTTTTTACTATCTCAACAAATCAGCTCGTCCTGACCGATAGACCTTGCTAAGAAGGGAACATTTTGGCAGCTTTCAGACATGATTGAGAGCTCCTGTGCTCACGTCAGCAGATCCTGCAGGAGGAGAGATGCTTCACAAATGACCGTTCTGGATAAATACTTTGAAAAACAGCCAGAGAAAAAAAATATATATATCGCTCAGCAATGAAAAAAAAATTTTATTTCTTTTCTCGGAGGACTCCTGAAGACTAAAATAAGTGCCTCAAGCTTTCATTATATGATTCAAAAGATAGTCTTCTGTGCTCTGTGTGTTTACTCAGGAGTGTGTCTTTGACCTGAATTTTAATTTTCTATTTAATCTTAACTTTTTACTTTTCAACCAAACATTGTATACTGAAATACCAGATTCGTAGTATATTTGTTCTTGCTCTCCCACATACGCACACTTTTCCTATCAAAAAAAAAAAAAAAGACTGACTTAAAATGGAGCGAGTACACTACGATTCCAATGCTTCTCACTGCCAAGTAGTAGATATCCTAGTTAAATGGAGAAGCAGACAGTCGGTACTCTTCTCTCATTCCTGTGGAAAACCCTTAACGTGTTTTATTGTGAAATATATAAATTTTATGTACTCTATCTGACCAGCTTTTTCCTTTTTAAATATCATTCCTCCTACAGGTCTACGATGGTATTTGTTATATCTCAATTATAACATTGGAACCAATTGTTGCCAAAATTTTGCCTAAATTACGCTTGTTGGGATTTGATATGTTGGTGTTCAGCATATTTGACGTGTCTGCTGTTGGTCTGCATGGTCATGTGGAGCAAAGGGAGTAAATTTACATCTGGGGAAGTCTTATTTTTGTCATTTCTGTTACGGAGATACTAGATACTCCATAGCATTTTTCCAGCCCTTCCTACAGCTTAAGCTGTCTTCCTTCTTTAAAAAAAAAAAAAAATAAAAAGCCAAAACAGAAATATACTGTACTCCATGCATTGATAACTTCAAATCCAACCAGTCACATTTTCTTCTTTTCCTTTCTCTCTGACTGGTCAATTCAGAAAAGGAAGTCCAGTTCGAGTGTTCAGATGATGGTGAGGATCTTTATCGACAGATTATTTTTTTTTTCCTCCTGTGAAACGTTCACACGTAGAACTATCAAGCAGTTGCATTTAGTTTTGGTAACATACCGTGAAAAGCTGCAAGACTTTAAAGTACAAGCTGGTGAATTCTAAGCCTGCAGTTGCTGTATGCCATCCGCAGTGAATTGTTCTGCAGTTCTTTCAAGCAAGTTTTTTTTTTTATATTTTTTTTTAACCTGGGGACATACAAAAACAAAAAAGTAGATGTAACATGGGCCAATGCAGCTGTCCTTAGTAAATAAAAACAGTAACAAAACAGTACTCTTATAACAGCCTTCTATTAATTTTTAAAACCTCCTTATTTTAAAAGCCAATGGCATTAATATCACAAAACATAGCACAAACCACATTGCACGGTGAAATAGTATTGCCTTACTTGAGCCACTAGAGACCAAGATGCCACGCTGAATGCTCAGGAGTAAAAAAAAAAACCAATTCCACGGCCTTTCCATACTACAGTTTCCCAGCTAACTTCCCTCACAGCGCAGGGCTTTGTCACACGATGTCCCAACTGACGGTCAGTCTCAGTAATGCTTCTTCCTCCTTAGCCTGCTCTACAGTCTTGTGTTCAGTTGGCCTCCGTGATCCCACACGGCGACCTGCTCTATTCCTGTTTATTTTGGGTTTGAATATGACTTTTGAGATGTCCATGATGCTCAGCTGTGATGTCCCAGACACCTTCTGCTGGCAGAGAGAAGGCAGATACCCCTCATCCATGCCTTTCGCTGGGAAGTCCAGCCCTCTTTCAAAAGCAAAAATTGCTGGTGAGGGCTAAGCAGAGGTGTAGATGTACAGGTAGAGTCTGTTCTTTCGGTGAACACAGAATTTCAGTGACAGAGGATCTCAGCAGTAGCAGTGTCCCAATGAGGGTCACCGGAAAGGTCTGGTGGGGACATCTCTAGTATCCCAAACACAAAGCGTGCTTCGACTTTCTCTTACAGAAATACCATGGGAAAGGTGAAGTCCCAAGAGACAGGTTTTGTTTCTTTAGATATTTTTACAATCTACTGAAAAAAAGACCAGTAGTGATTCTACAGTCATGCCCAGCTGCTTGGAGCGTTTGTGTGTGTCTGTCCTGCATCACTGCCAGACCCAAGAGAGTGGCTTTTGACGAGCGAGACATTAATAGAAAAGTTTTCCTTCTTTGCAACAAATAGGTGGTCACCGCTTAAGCATGATCCAACTTCAGAATAACTGTTTCATATGATAATACTTTACTCCTTTCGGAATCGTTTCCCTTTGCTGTTAAAAATATATGCAATATATACACCATGTGTATTCATATAATAATAAAAGCACGTGTACGTGTCCTATGAGAGAGAGAAAATGTACAGGCTTAGTGCTGTTTTCTCTCTTAAGTTTCAAAGGGTTTTACCAAGTTCTGTTTGCACAGAAGAAATTACTGTATTTGGAATTACATTATCTCTTTCTGCTTTGGCTAATGAATGCCGTGTTCTTGATATCTTACCGAGAAGTTCTGAATATATTTCCTGCAGTTTTCAGCAGTAGTGGTAATGGATATTGTTTATTTTTATAGGACTTCCACCAAGGGAGTAGGGAACCAGGCCTGCTCTCCTTACTCAGGCAAAATTGGAGTTGAAATTTGATTTAACCTGTTTTCATTACGTATGCAACAACAAGCACTCATTTGGCATATCGCTTTATTTTTTGTATCGAGCTACTACTGAATAGGACTGTATGAAAGCTAGTGAAATCTTCACTTCTTTCCTCATGTTTTTGCTTTGTGTCTATCTGCCTTTTGTTCGGGCCTTTTTATTCGTAGTCTCTTGGTGACTGCCCAGTCATAAAAATATGAACTTGAAGTTACACAACTTGGTATGCGATTTTTCTTTCGTTTTGGAAGATTTAGTCTGCCGTCAAGCAGCATTGTATGTGTTCTCACTATTCCACGGTTCTGCTGTAGAACTTTCATTCACTGAAGTGGTTGGTTTGGGGTTTTTTCAAGTTTTTTCCTGAGTAAGGAGTCTAGGCTTTGCCCATCGCACAGTCCCATAAATATCAAAGCAAGTTAGTTGATATATAAAATAATTGCTAATACTTATGGCTCCCCATGAATAACTTTACGCACAAAGTCATGCGTTCCCTCCCTGTCGTGAGCTCAGACACTGCTGCAACTTACGGCTGTAATTCTGAATAGATAAATAACATTTATTTGACAATAACTAGGGCACAAACTTAAACACTTGAAACTCAATAATGACTTGGATTTTCTCTTACTGACAACTTCTGTAGAAAGGCTGTTGTTAAAAAAAAAAAAAAAGCACTGTTTCTCATCCTCCTGCAGCAGAGCACCATGAACTTTGGTCTTAAATCAAAGAAAATTATTATTATTCTATATGGGAGAATGGTTCCTATTGCAAATATTACTAAATAACATTTAGTGTCAAAATAACAGCCCCTGACATTAACTACCAAGACTACTTTATATTCTTCAAAGCCAGTTAAATGCTGGTTAAGATAATGAAATTTGCACTCTGCATTGAATTAATGCAAATCCTGTTGACATTTCCATAACCTAGACATAAGTAAGATTCAGGCTTGATTCCTGCAGTCCACGAGTCAGCTGCCACACCAGTACCAAAGTCAAATAATCATCAAAAATTGCTGGGGAGATGAAGTTGGGTGAGTTTCCCCAGTGGTGCCGACTTCCGAAGGCTCCAGTTTGGCAAAGCCCTTGGCACAGACAACACTTCAGTGTTACCCCGCCTGGCTGGGATGCTGAATAAATGCTTCATCTGAGACTACGGAGTCATCGAGATGTTTAAATCAGAAGTCAAATGTGTCATACACAGTTCGGTTTGGTCCACTATTCCAGGGCTTCCTCTTTCTTTATGCCTTTTCGTTTGTGTTACTTAGCATATCACCATTGTCTAATTGGTTTAGAAAGGCTTTTCTTTTAGAAGAAAAAATACCAAATTCTGACCCAAAAATTTACTAGAGTTTGTTTCTTTAAATGCAGAAGCTAATTACATTTTTACAAAAATCCATTAACTAAATAATTTTGGACTTTTTTTTTTTTCCTTTGTTTTGAGCATTTATTACTGAGTACCATGACTAGAAGGTTCAGTAGAACTTTTTTTTTGTTTGGATTAAAGTCCATACAGTATACATCTATACACACAGTTCTGCGTGCCGCTTTGGACTGCTCTTGTTAAAATTAGACATGACCCAAATGTACGTAATTTTTCCTAATTATTGTTTTAAAAAATTTACATATTTCAAACTAGTTTTACAGTCCTTTAATCTTGCTTCTTAGTGCATGTGAAAAGTGGCTGGGGATATTATTTTTAGTATTCCGGTTCTTTTCGTACCACGGTGTTTATGAAAGCTGGATCTTAAAAATGGATTTAAAGAATCCGATACCTTTAAACTTACTGCTAAACAGTTTAATTTGAATTAAAACTTCATATGAGTCAAAGCCAAAAGTCTTGTAAAAGTCTAGTACTGTGCTAATCTTAAGAATTAACATGATGATTAACAGTTTAAAGTTAAGCTGATACCTGCTGATCTGGGGACTAAGATACTCTAGTGTGAAACCTTACACCTTTGGGTTGTAGTACCAAAATTGAAAGGCCGATACACAGTTACTGCAGGGTTCTTCAGACTGCAAAAAATCACGGCTGCCAATTATTTTTGTCTAAAATACCACAAAAAAGCTAAAGGGCCACCAGTCTCTTTTTGTTTATTCACATCTGGAATTGGGTATATTTATTCAAATCCGTTCCCAGAAGAAAAAACCAAATCCATAGATTTCTGGAGAGCTATGAGTAATCAAATACTATTAGTGTTAGTGACAGGTTATTAAAAATAAAGAACAACTGGGTGCAGTTATTTAATACTGTTGCATGTCAAGAAATTGCAATGGCTATTTAGGACTTTCTTCAAACCCATATTAATTCTTTACTCTTCTTACATGTGATTAGCTGCTACTTAAAGGCTCTCTGTTCTTCTAAGTGTCACAGCTGAAGTCATCTATACCTTATCTACAGACCTTCGTATAGTGCATCTGCAAACCCGTAGTTAGCATGTTTGGAGGAGTTGCAGCCCACGATCGGATCTGTTGTTAGTGTTCTTCCAAGTTCATAAGTTCATCTTTCTGTGATTCTTTATTTCCATATCTATATCTATATAGAGATATCTATATCTGTATATAGATGTTCTGTACAGAGAGATATAGATACGGTGCCTACCGCCAGTTCTAAGGCCTGTCTGTTTCTATTTTCTGCATACCTACAGATAAACAACAAAACGAACGTGGTAACCAGCCCCAAGGAAAATATTCCTACCCCGGCGCTGGTATACCTGGAATCTTCCTTCTCATGCTGTCTTTGAAGTTTTTGACTGTCTTCTGTTTGTTCTTCCTTCCTTTTTTTTTTTTTTTTTTTTTTTTTTTTTTTTTTTCTTTTTTTTTCCCCTTTTTTTTTCCACAGAATTGAGTGGTGTACCATTAGAACAATTAGGGCATTGGTGAATTGCATGCGTTTATCTGAAAACTCCTTGTACNCGTTAGAGCGTGTTTATTAATAGAAATTGTTACATGGAAGCTGGATGCGGTAGAGTCACAGCATTTGTAACTGTAGTGGAATTTTTTGCATGCTGTGCCAGAAAGTGAGTAGAATGCGCTTTATGTTGCTTTCAGCTTTTTGCCTGATGACTGTTTCCATCTTTTTTTAACGCTAACCATTTGTTAAAAAAAAAAAAAAGAAAGCTCGATTATTTTCTCTGCTTTGTCTTCATATAAGTATCGATATCGAGGAGAGCTAACAGGATTATTGCTAGGCTACCGTAAAATAGACCTTATTCAGATTTTCATCCCATATTTCCTGAAACGCAGCAGGACTTTGCAAGTCTTCGCAGGGATCGAGAGGCATCTGGCGCAAAACATTTTTGCTTGTTGCTCTCACACTTAAATCTGCAGGAGACATTACTCATTAATGAGCTCCGTTAGGAACATGTTACTAATCGGAGTTTCTATTGCAGCCCTGCTTTTGTTAGCAGCCTCTATTTCTTAGGCATACGTGGATCACAGGGACTCACAAATATAAATGCCGGTGCATGAGTACCTAATTTTGTGAGGTATTGTTTCCCATATGCCTGCATATATAGCTTTGAAAACGTGGATACGTTCCCCTTGAATTGTTTTGTGCCCCCAGCCCTGGCGCATACATTGCGAAGTAATTTCTAAGGACCAATTAACAGGTTCCAGGTGTGAGTATATGGCAGTCTGTTCCCAGACGTAGCCATGCACGATGGTCCAGGCTTGTAAGTACGCCGCCTAACTGCCATTTCAAAGATTATTTTTTTAAAGGAAAAAGGGTTTGGGGACGTTAAAATGCTGCAAAGACCTCTCTCGCTGCCGGGGCAGCAATTGGTAGTAATCTACGTTTTCCAAAACGTGGTAGTATCTGGAGGTAGTTAACTCATCCTTAACCCTTATTGATTCATCTGTATTTTTATTTGATGACTTAATACTAGCAAAGATGTTTAAAGAAAAGAGGTGATTTATGCCCCTTGTGCAAAAGAGAGCCTCTGTGGGTCTCCGGAGCTTCAAAGCCCTGTCTGACATCGGTCGTGAATAAGGTCTCTGCATGCTGCTACATTAGGTGAGATGGTCTTTTTTGCTGGCTTGCCATTGAGGAAATCTGTGTTAGAGACATCCAGTTTCACCCTCTGGCAACAGTTAACGTTTGTTTTAGCTCTTGTCAGTGTTCAGCATTTGTGAGCTGGCTCTTCTTGCGCTCCCTCACGCTAACGAGAATGTATTTACCAATGGGAACTCTCTTTCTCTTTATTTTGTTCTCGCTCAGGAGCCCCAAACTACAGTAATCCACAACCCTGATGGAAATAAGGTATTCAGAAAGAAGCGACTCCATCTTGCTTTTTCCACACCACACATTTCATCCACTGTTTCCGCAGCAAAAAATTAGGGCCCTTCCAGCAACGTATCAAGGAAAATCTCATCCCTGCCTTTGTTTACGCCTGGTGTCTCTTGAGCTTGTGCTCATCTGTGTCTGCCTGCTGAGTGCTGAGCTGCTGGAGCTCTTGCGGGGCTCGGTAGCAACGGGCAGAGTTCAGAAGCCGTGTGCCACCAGGCTCAGGGACCTGGGGCTGGGGGAGTGTTTCTCCTTGCAGCCAAAAATGCCCCGGTTTGAGTAAAACCAAAGAACGCCGTTCTCGGGAGTGTGGTGAGACTATACTGGCAAGTTTCACGTGCAGTTCTCACCTTCGATAAAGATGTCGTTTCAGTTTATCCCGTCTGCTGTTTCTCAGCATGCTTACACACCGTGTCGTCACGTGGCTTTTGCACAGGGCTTTGGTTTCCTTCCATAACATCACCGAGCAGTTCCCCCCAAAAAAATAATTTAACATTTCAAGTGACAGAGGTCTTTTAATTTTTATACGTTTTCTTCATGTTCTTTTCTTTCTTCTCATGTATTGTGATGTTTGCGTTTGGCAGCTGATTCCTAAAATGTGTTTTGTTTTTGTTTTGTTTTGTTTTTTTCATGCATGGACTTGAAAAGGGCCAGGAAATACCATCATTTACATGTAACACATGTTCCTAGGTTTCCTGGAAAGAATTTACTCTTCAACAAAAATGTCACTGTTTACAGTGTTGACTTAAAGAATTGACATTTCATTTACCTAGTCTTAACTACTTGTGGTTATTTCATATGAGAAGGATTGACTCTGAAAAAATAACGCATGCAGACATTTCTCGAGCATGAAAGTGCCGATGGTGTGTGTTGTGCTTGTATATCCCATTCCTTTACATCCCTTGCATCTGTCGAACGTAGAGCTTTTATTTTCACGTCACTACCTTTTCAGCTCCCCAAGTTTAAAACTCACAGGCAACAAACAGCCTGTGTTTGAGCACCAGTCTAACCTTTATCGCCCGAGCCCACTAAAGACCAGAAAACCCAGATAAAATATTGGCGTGGCTACATCTACTTGCCTTTATCGCATAATCGTAGCAGTTAAAGATACTCAATGTCCCAAAAGGTCACAGCAGACAAGCAAACCACTTAACGCAGAGGGTTGCTCCTAAATTTGTCTGAAAGACTGATCATTGTAGTGTGGCTACTGGAGCGGATGCTTCAATATTACAGGCTACATCTGCCGTGTGAGCTTGTGCATGGTGTTTACGACTTGTATTTGGGGGGGTGGGGGGTTTCGTTTACTCATAAGTACTTCAGTATTTGAAGTGATAGAGCATGATACATCTGTGTAGAGCGAGACATCTAACACCAGCCAGTTGAGGAAAAGCATGGTGCCTTGTTTGGTTTCGTTTTTGTGTGAATTAATTCATGTAGATTTCTTTATGGATGCACATGCGTTTTGGTTTTTTTAAGGTCTGAGTAATGCATTAACTGTTTTGAACGTTCCTTTGGCTCAGCCTTGTGAGGACACAGTAAATAAAGGGCACTGTCAAATTTACCTTTTATTGTTTAATTGTAACAGCCTTTTAAGAGTTAAACACAATACCGATCCTGTTTTCGATCTCTCAGGTAACAATAGACCAGTTAATTCTTTTCAATATTGAGCTGTGAATTAAAAAAAAAATTATATTGATTCTACTTTTCAAGAAAGTATACAGTTTAAAAAAAAAACCCAAGTTTAAAAACTTTCCGGCTTTCCCAAACTGTTTAGATTTAAACGGTTTTTATTTCTAGATCTAAAACTATTAGATTTGACGGTGCCCTGTTGAATTTGCCTGTAATATTTCATGTTTCTGGTAATTCGTGAAAGACTGAGATACAGAATCCTTGCCTTTTTAACAGTGTGGTGGCTTAAGTAAAAACTATCTGATAGATGAGTCATTCCTCCTGGTTGTTTGAAGAATACCGCTACAATACCTTAGTTTGTCAAAGTCATTATTGTGTATTTATCTATTCTCCATCTCCTTGACAATTCTTTTTTTTAATCACAAAAACAGTATAAAATGACAAATCTGATTGTATATCATTAAAATCACTGGGAGGCTTCGTTTTAATATACACCGCGTAAGCCATATGAGCAGAAAAACGTAAATGGGAGCATGCAGAAGTCTGCATATGTAAAACTTGGAACGGAATGACTTATTCTGCACAGTTGGTTTAATCACTAAGCTTAAAACGGCAAGCTCTCCCACTCGGCTGAGGTAATTCGTATAACATTTCAGATGGACTTTGTACGGTTGGATGTTAACGAAAAAAATAAAGAAGTTTCCGTTACATTCCTGTGAAGTAAAAGCATTAGAGAGCAGGAAATGTATTGCTGTTTCCCTACGATAGAGAGTGGCAATGTCTGACATCGGTTTCGGGTGGAAATGTCTTGACCGGTGTGTGAACCATTTGTTTGTGAACTCCATCCCACCCCGCTTCAAGGCTTTGCATGGTATCTGTAACTAACTCTCCTCGGCAAAGGCGCCCAGCTAAGGCTTGGCTTGGTTTATACATTCTGCTTCTATTTACTTCTTAACAGGAGTCGACAGAGAGCTCCAATACAACCATTGAAGACGAGGATGTGAAAGGTACGATTTTAAGCTTGAAACATTTGGAGAAGCAATAACATGAGTTATGCGAATGTATTCCATTAGGTCATTAAACACAGAAACTCCTAATGAATCTTAAGAGAGAATACTATTTTTCCTTGTTTAAAAGAAGTCACCTTTATGCCTTTCTGTGTTACTTCTGGCGTGTTTTAGACTTTGACTTTTCGTTTCCCAAAACACCATTTGCCATGATGTTTTGGAATGAAGAGTATAAAGATACTGCTTCTTAACTAACATACTAGTTACAGTAATAATAGTAATAGATTAAAAATGCCTAAGTCAGTGCTTTGTAACTCCGACTTAATTTATGTACTTTTAGCATGCATTTGTGTTTTGGGTTTGCTCTTTTTTTTTTTTTGGATGACACCGTTTTAATTTTTATTCTGTTCAGATGCCAGTGTTTTATCATGTTTCTCTTTTGTTCTGTCCATACACTTATTTTAATCTTCTTTTACTCTTCAAAAAACAAAATCAATATTTTTTTTTTAAATTAGTTCTGTAACTTCACAAATATTGGATTTGTTTCCATTTTTCCTCCCTAATTCCCCCCTAAATGTTATCCTGTGATGTTACTCACGCTTACTCTAATAATGTTCTGTCTTAAAACAAAGGGGTTTGTTTTTTTTTAAAAAGAGTATTAGATTTGTGTATCTCTGATTCACAGAAAAGGTTGTTTTTCAGCCTCAAAGAACAATGTTATACATACAGGTGAAGCGCAGGCCAGAGGTGGTAGTAAAGATAAAATGTGGAAATGGAAAAGAGAATTTGTAGCGAATTATTGTAACGTGGGGTTTGCTTTCTGTTGGAGGTGTTAGAAGGCCAAAGTCACCGTTAAAAGTGTGTATTAGCAAAGGTGGGCCCTAAAGTACAGACTCGAATCCACTAAAGAGCGTCATTGGCCTCTGAAGAGCACAGGAGCATTTTAGAATTCAGATGAGATTCCAACACAAAGTCATTATAATCGTATCAAAAATATCTCGCCTTTCTTTCTGGCTGGTAGAATAGGTACTGTGTACGTTTGATAACAATATCGGTATCGCCAGGGTAATGAATTGCAGCGGAAGCATGAAAGCACAGTCTGCGGGCAGCAGCTGCCCGAGGAGCGCCCTGTTGGAAATGCGGATTTATATTTATATATGGGGCACGCACGTCACGGCAGCATAGCTCCGGCGTGGAGGGGAGACCAGGGCCAGCCTGTGGCAGAGCCCAGCGTCCCGCATCTGCTGCTGTACCCACTAATATCTGCAGCCTGCCATAATTTTTCCCTATTTTCGCATGGTTGGTGTTCCCTCGGTGGCGAGAAGATTTTTCTCTCCGCTGCTAGCAGCGACGTGGCTGGGAATCGTGGCTTTGAGGGCCGATGGAGCTGCGCTTCGCTCTGAGTTGCTGATGTTGGCGCTTTGTTCTCAAAAGTTTCAGTGAATCGTTTCACCTCTGCTGGAACAAAGTCTTGGCTGCCGGCACCCGCTCCCTTTAAACAACGACCTAGTGATAGCAGTTTGAGTTAATGAGGAGTAATGGCTTGGAGATCAATTGCAGGTATCGGTGGCTGATGCAGAGGAAAATACGGTGTAATTTACCTTTATTCATAACACTTTGTGTTTCTTCCTTCAAACCATTATGTGTAGTTTAGCAACTAACCTCGTTAAATGAACAACTTAATTATAGGGCCTCTGCGTGATGATACCACGTGATGTTATAACAGTAGGAGTTTTCTAAAATTCTGCCTGCAGCTTAGCGCACAGCATGGTGTCTCAGGAATACAGTTGTAAGAAAACCAACAGTGAAGACGTTTTGCCTGGTTCTTTTGTATGATTCTGTAGGATCACAGTTAAGCGCAGATCGGACAGCCACCATGTACTTTATTCCCAAACCAGAAAGGAGGATCCTGCGGTGACCGCAGGTCGGAGAGACAAGATGCCGCTTGTGTCCCCCTCTCTGCTTTTACAGATGTAAGATGTTTAGCAGGTGAAGTTTTCTGTGATTTGTAGGTTCCTGACCTGCTGCTGCATTGTAGTGGTGCAAAGGGCATAATGAAGTGCCAGAGAGATCACACTCCAGAGAGACCATGGCATCGTGTATTTTCTGGAGCCTGCAGAAGCAGCTGAAAGCTGTTAACCATGCTGCAGCAGAGCAGGCTGGTGTTGGTCTTCACCTGCTCTGGTGGGAAGGTGGGATGCTTCCTCCCTGCTGAGAACGGTGGTTTGAAGCGCTTACATCGTGGATGATCACGATAAAACCTGTTTCAGCATCAGGCCCACACAGCAGTACCGCAGCCCTGTTCACCAGGCACGAGGGGCACAGCTTATTCTCACGTAGAGGGATTTCATTTTCTTTTTATTTAAAAAACAAATAGCCCCCTGCCATTAATTGCGTGCGAGCTTGCTTGTTTTTCGCTTTTTAGTATTCCTCTCACACTTTCAGTCTTTCCACCAGAGGCTGCTTTTCAGGTTGTTTTATTACAAATTAAAGCTAAGGGTACCCCTAGGGTGTAATTTCTAGAATGATTCAGGGAATAGGCAGTCCTGCAACCCTGACACCTCAAGCTTCATGCTGCAGCAAGGCACTTAGGAAAGATGTTTTCCCCTTTCACCAAACTTGACTTCTGGATGTAGGTTTTCTAGGACAAGAGTGAGGAGGCTGTTTTTTTGTCAGGAGCGGCTGCTGGCTGTGGAGGGAGAGAAGATACTGATAGGAATGGATTTCAGAGGAAGCAGAGAGAATTCTCTCAGATTACTAACTGTCGGGGTCCTTACGCGTATGCTCAAGATGATGCTCGTCACCAAATTTGAGATCTAGAGGGAATGTTCCCCACCTTAGGGGGTCAAGGACCTTAAAAATCTTTTTGCTTTTCTTCCCAGTATGGAATACAACACGGGGAGAGGCTGTCTCCTTCCTGTGAAGGAGAAGGGAAATGGGGATGCCGTTCTGTAACTAAGTGATAGTAGCATGTTTTGTAGTATTGCGGTACAGAATTGTAGGCTGGTTTGGGTTGGAAGGGACCTTAAGGATCATCCAGTTCCAACCCCCCCCTGCCCTGGGCAGGGACACCTCCCACCAGCCCAGGTTGCTCCAAGCCCCGTCCAACCCGGCCTTGAACACCTCCAGGGATGGGGGATGACTTCTTTGCCAAGGAGTGCAATCTGTGCACTTTATTCCCCCTCCAGTTATTCTAACGCCATGCCTAGATTGCACAAAAAGGTCCAAGGTTCCTTCCTTTGTACAAACTACCAGCCCACACGTATTTAAAACATTCAGAAACAAGTGGTTTCCTTATTTTGTTATTGATTTGGCTCTTTAAAGTTGTGTGGATCATGTGAGTCTGTGTGGGATATAATATCTCCAGCACAGTTGCGGTTTTGTGCGCCCTGTGGGAGTGTGTGCACATATGCATGTCTGTACAAAGTATTACAAATGTTGTGATTCATTAAGAAAGGTAGCAATTAAGAAAAAAAAAAAGGTCTTAGATGAGCTATCACAACTGCGTCTTTAGGAACAGATTCTCATCTCATATCTGTCAGGGAATGTATAAAGTATTCTCCTCTCATGTCAGGATCTCACCTTATTTTCGCTTTTGAAGGCAGGTATTTTAACTCGAAGACAGTAAAATCAGGCTTATTTTTCAGTTGTTATTTATTGAAAATCTTAGTGTCTGTAACTTTGTCTTGCTTGTGTATGCGTTTTACAGAATCACCCAGAATTTACATCTTTTAGGACTGGAACATACTTCTTTTACTAGGAACAGCGCTTGGCGAACAATAGCGAGCTTTAATAATTCAAGGAATAAGCTACTTGTAGAATTTGAGCCTGAAATTACTTGAAGGTTCCTTGCTGACATAAACTTCTGACATTAACCATTGATCCAGGGCTTATCTGTATGACAGCGATCCTTCCTAAGTGCAAGGAGAGGAGCGGACAGAAAGAACATACGGAAAACTGGACTGGAGGCATTGCCGCCTTCTGGGATTGCTCGTGGGATTTCTCCTTCCTGGAGTAATGAGACCGGAACTCTCGGGCAGCATCTCTTTGATATGAGATGGACACTTTTTTTCAGTAATGCCGTCGAATGCCATTGTTATTTTAGCCAGCCATGCACACAGGCTTTTATAAAGCCGAGTTGATAAATTTGTCATGGTCAGGAAATGTGGATTTCGCCTGGTATTTTACTGCCCCCAGAAATGAATTGATGAAAAGCACTAGTAAGAATGATGATTCCCTTGCTGCGTTGTAAGGCACTTAGAGATTAGATAAATTCTGGCTAATCTGTGCTACTTAATGCATCTCTAAGGTACATCGCTTCGAAACACTAACCCTTCAGGAGGCAGGAATTTTCCTGTATTTTGCTAATTTATTTCATTTTATACCTGTTGTTTTTATTTTAGTTAACAGTAGAAAGAAGCCAATTTAAACAAATCCGTTTGGAACGTACTTGCCTGACGAAAAGACTTCAGATTTCTAAGAATGTTTTTTTAAAAGCTCTTTCAAAACCCTGTATATCTCATTGCTGGAGAGAGGGATAAATCTGTGCTGGCATCTGAACAGAGGCAGTTATGGCTACAACCTTTACAACTGTTCTTTGGCACCCATGCTGCCTCCCAAAAGTACATCATTAACATTGTTTGTCTGCTCAAAAGATTTTATAAGTTCTTGTTGCTTGTAATTAAATTATCGTTATTTTTCTTTTGGCCTTCTCCTTTTTTTTTTTTTTCTCCCCCCCTCCCCTTCACATCTACTTGACCCTCATACAGCTCTCACAAAGGAGGGTGACACGGAGAGGCTGTGTTCCACCCACCATCACTCCTCCTCTTCCATTGCTTCTTCATCCCAGTGGTCACCACCCTTGCCGTGCCCCAGCGGCCGCTCCTGCTGCCAGTGCCTGCTGAGGAGTCTGGTCACCCTCTACCTCGTCATCTTTGTTTGTTCATATGTTGTGTTTCTTTCCATCAATTCAGCGGGCAAGTCCATGAAAAGTGCAAACTCTGAGAGTCATTCGCTTGAGTCTGAGCTCTCCCACTCCACTCCTTCCTCTGTGCTGTGTAAGTTGAGAGACTCATCTCCTCAGATGATCTCTTTTGCCTCTCCTCCTCTTCCCTCCCCATCACCTGACAGTAGCACAAGAAAGGTCAATTCTGTGATCTGTCTGATCTAGGAATGACCTTTTCTTAGGGTTTACAGAAGTAGGGACTATATTTTTTTAGGTATTTATTTATTGCCCCGGCTTCTTTAATTGTAAAAATACTATCATCAGCTCTATAAATTTGTCTTTCAGAAAGTTGTGTCCTGCAGAGGTAATCTTCACAGCAGTTTTCAACTTAGAGATAAATTTCACTCTCCCCTCTGCCTTGGATCCTGGATAGGGTCTCCAGATTAATTAATTACCTTTTACGTTTGTGTATGTCATGAAGGCACTTTGTTTAGCACCACCATGGATAAACCAACCCCAATGTTGCTGTGACAGCTGTTAGCTTGCAGCAGTGATTCGTGACAACTGAAAAGTTTCATGCTTTGCTTAGGAGGAGACCTGTGATGATTAGTCACCAATTAACTGCAAAGGAAATCTTTAGGGTGAGGAGACAACTCAGAAATTCTTTAGAAATTCTTCGGAGGGACCTTGTGAGTTGGAACCGGGAAAGACTTCCCAGGAATGTAGGTTCTGCTTGTGGGATGCTGGTCCTGCATCCCGTGTGTGTTGGGGCAGTCACGCTGATCCTAAGAATGGGCATTTGCAGCGGTCGAGGCGAGATCCAGACGGGCCCTTGGAAAGACAGGCTGGGCGTAATTGGCCTGAACCTTATTTTAAATTTGAGTGGAATTTTTGGTAGGTGCAATTAATGCAGGTGAGAGGGGAATCAGTACCCGAGGTAGTGGGCTGTCTCCGGTCATGGTTGTTGACAGGTAATGTTGAAAGAGTAGCTTCATTCCAAGGGAGAAGCTGGATCGTCTATGTCTATATATAGATGACTATATATCAAACTAGAACTACAAATACCGACAGCGCAATCCATACAGAACCTTAGAGAGGAGAGGAGTTAATAGGAAAGACATGAACCTGTATAACGTTCAAAGCTAACACATCAGGAACACGTGCCGTAAGGTGTACGTCCCCAGAAAAATCTTAACCATGTACCCAACGTTTTCAGATCCGAATGCAAGCAGTCTCACATTTCCTGCTTCATTGGGTAGTTAATAGTGCCAAGACCACTGTTAATGTTTAAACATAAATGTTCATTACTAATTTTTCTTACCAAGTTTAGGAACAGAGGCACCTCAGGTAATACCACTGTCCTTGAAAAAGTAGATTATTTTAGTTACCCTGAAAGAGCGTGGTGCAGAAATGGCATGGTACGTATATACAGTGACATTTTAAGAAAGTGAACAACCTTATATTTATTCTGCTCATTCTGTGACTTCAGAAACAAGCACACTTCTTTGCCACTTTGTTCCACACAATAAACTTCTCAAAAATCCTATTAAATAGCACAGGTAGAATTCAGTTTAAGGAATGCAACAACCATCAAATTAAGCAACCACCTACTGTGAGGCAGGAAAAGTTTTAGGTGAAATTATTCTGGTGAAGCTCCTTGGTGGAGACATGATGGTACTACTACACGTGGTAGTTAGGCTACCAACTCAGGTTTGCTTAGATGATTTACAGATTAGAAAGTTACAATTTGCCAAAGAAACTAGTAGGCAAAAACAGCAGAAGTTAACCCAGTATTTGAATATTCATCCCAACAAGAGGGAATATTTAATTCTGTTAAATAACTAAGTTTAGTGACCAAAGAAACTGCAAAGTCCCCGTAACCTCACCTGTCCTCAACTTAGTTTTAAAAACTATGTGTTTCTGGTATAATACAATTTTAGAAATGGCTGCGATACGCTGTGTTTCCTGTAGCTGTACATTTAATAGGGATCAGCAGCCCCCTAGCCTGAGAAAATTCAGAAAACCAAAAGTAGTTATTGTTTACCAAGAAATAGGATTAGTTCAAGTACGAGTAAAAAGAATTTCAGTGCTGAGAGAAGACATTCGGAATAGGATAGGCTATTGTTATAACCTGCCGGTGTGGCTAAGGGGAGATGTGCTTGTGCTAGCCTGCTTTGGAAGTGGAGTTTTGTTGGGGTAGCTCTAACGATCTGATTCAGAACGCTGATATCTCTGCAGTATTACTATGAAGAAGCTACTGGAGTTGTGTACATTTGGCAGACTTGCCTTCACCAGAAAAAAGATAATTGCTACCAACAGCTATAGGGATGAGTCATTTTCGCTAGTGGTGAGCAATATTAAAAAATCAGTGAAAGCTAGTACTGCTGAGACTGGTTTTGGTAAACTACATGGGAGTTAGAGGGCTTGCTGGAGACAGTGATACAGTGATTCCGATTTTTAAATTACATCACAGGAGAACTCAAATGAGTGTTTTCGAAGAGCAGATTTGAGAATTTAGAAGGAAAAAAAAAATAGAAAAAAACTATACAGTGAAGTCAGACTACAAAGTTGAGGACGGGAGGTGGTGGTCAGAGGCACGTGCGGTTTCTTTACATCCAAAGCATCTGGGAAATGAGCTGGGCTCCACCGATGAGCCAGATGAAAACCCGGAACCTGACAGCACAGCGGTAAGGTGGCAACTCAAATAGTCTATGGTGTTAGCTCCATGGAGCGTGAAACTGAATTCACTCTCTGTTTGTTGTTAAGTAGCAATTATTATAATTGTCGGTATACGTTATAATTATAAACAAGAAAAATACTGATTTCTTAGCTGGTAAACTTGATAGGTTTTAATCTGCCATCACAGACATGGGGAAAAAAGGTGATGTAAATGTGGCGTGTTGAGGAAGGATTACCATATAGTTGAAGTTTAAGTCCGGGGAGGGTAAAACATCTTCATTACCGTGCTTGAAGTATTGAGGAATATATTTTTAAAGGTAAGCCAGTTTTCCTATGAGTGAAATAGGCAAATGCCACATGTCTTGGAATTATTGTTTGGGGAGGAGGAGGATTATTATCGTCATCATTGTCATTATCTCAAGTCATCTCATTGCTTTTTAAAGCTTACTTAAAAGGAAGGAGATGTAGAATTTAAGGTTATTATTGATTTTTCCATTGTAAAGCACCAGTGGACAACAAGAAGCTTTCTCTAAATTGGTGCAGTGATTAGGTAGGAGCTCAGTTCACATGAGAAATGTGCACAGCGGCAAAGCTTGTTAATGTGTTGGTTATCAAGACTTTAAACATCATTTCTGGAGACGGCAGCCAGATGCCATGATTAATGTAAGATGTTGAGAAACCTTAGTGCAGTATCTTGTAAGTGCAGGGACCGTGACGCAGCTTTGTTCTGCACCTCTAGGTGATTTGTCATTAAAAAATAAACATTTGCCACACGGTATAAATATTAGTGTAATTGTATGGTAGCTCCAAGGAGAGAGCATCTTTACAAATAATCAATTTCATATAAATAAAAAGAAACTATGTAGGGCACATGACAAGTTGCTTAACATCGCGTTATGCTAAAGGTTTAAAAAGGAGATACATTCATTTTGTTTGATCATTTTTGTCAGTATAGGGTGGAAAAGCCCTGGGATAATTTTTCAGAGACATTTGTCTACATATCTAACGAATTACATTTAACCTGTAGGCTTACAGGTTTTCAGACAGCTGAAAGACAGTCGATGGCCTGAAAAAATATCTGCAAACTGTCCGCCTGTATCATAATTTGCTGAATCAGAGGGAATCTTTGAGATCGGCGGGTGCCAGGAAAGAGGTGTTACATGTAAGGTGACAACTCAGATGTCTTAGGTCACATCAAAGTTTAAGTGGTGGGGCTTCTCTCGAGAAGCTCTGATCTTACGTACACTAAATTTCAAGGGACTTCTGGAAGTCCCCTGGAGCATGCCTTGTCACCTGAGGCTCTCAGTATTTTTTTACATAGATCTGAGATTCAATCAGTCGTCTATTCGTGCACCATCACCTTTTATTCTCTTCACAGAAATTACTTTCTTGGAATACTTGTGGAATAAATTGTAAGAGACATTATCAGCAGAGAATTTTTCAAATATTGGCGTGAAGCGTATGGTTTTGAAAAGCGTTTTGTGATGTTTGCTGTATTCCTTTGCTTGTAGGGTAGCAGCCCAGGTGGTAAGGTTGAATGACTGGTACATCCACATTGCCAGAGTTCGTTATACAGCACGGGATAAAATTTCTAGTCTCTTCCTTTTCAAACTTGGGTTGTTTTCAGAGTATAGAAATTACATTAGTGGCTGTGTGCTTTCCATCTAATTGCCGTTTGCTGGGACGATGTTCAGGTTAGAAATGAAGCGAGGTCCCCCCGGACCGGTCTACTCAATTTTAGCCGCCCAATGTCACCTTGACAAGGAATGGACTGTTTTAAAATGATAGCACAATGGGCAGGATTTGTCTCCCCAGATTCAGACATCCTCCACAATGTAGATATCTATATTTGAGCTAGTTGTCTAGACTCCCTTCAGCCAACGCAAATAGGTCAGATGAGTCACGCTTGTCTTAAATATCTATTTTAGGGTAAGATGAATCGTGCCCTGAAAGTGCTTATTTCTCTCCATTGACTGTAAGGGAGGGGAGCTGAGAGAACAAACTCACTTGTCTGTACTTATACATGTCCAAAACGTTGTGAGATTAATCCAGTCTGATGTGTACCAAGAAATGGAGTTAAGAGTACTGAGTTGAAAAGTTTTAAGGTTTTTTTTTTCCCGGAGAGACAACATGGGAGCAAGAAAGAGGCAGAATCATTTTCATCATCTTTGAGTTGCAAGTGCAGCCTGCACCGCGCTTATTTGATAAGCTGTTTTCTGAAAGACCAAAAATATTGGGTTTATACTTGGCTGCTATGATGACTGTTCCTAGGGTTGTTTTGTGTTAGAAGAAATATGTCAAAGACCAATAAAAAAAGTGTATTCCTACCTCTGCAAGATCCGTGCAGGTAATTACTAACCACTCCAACACAGTAGTTACACGGTCAGTCATCTAGAGTATTGATAACAGTAGAAAGATACTCCAATACGTGAGTGAAGCCTGAGGTGTTTTATTATTTTAAGAAAAATACAGGTGTCGGTTGGGGGAAAGTTAGTGGGAAATACGGTGGTCAGTCAGTTACCAAGGATTCTCTTTTTGTGTGCCACGAAACATGACGTTTCTGGTGCCAGTATTTCTGAAGACTTCATTTTCATGTGTCTGCCGCTCATTTTTATTCCGCCCCATCTCTCAGCAGTTAAAATACCAAAACAGCCATCATTTCTGTGTCCTTGTTGTAGATTGAGTTACCAGTTGTTGCTTGGGGCTGCAGGAGGGAAGAAAAGCCCTATAGATCCTCCTGGAAAAGCAAGTTTTGCTGTTGTTTTATACTTTCTTCTTTTCCTGTGATACTCGATTTCACTAGCTGTGAGACTGTGCCTTGTATGTTTAAGGCATTTATAGTCTTAGATGCCTTTTTGAGTAAATGGTGTTCTTACTTATTTTGTGTTCTCAGATACTAGTGTTAAAGGTGTTCTTCAATTCTAAAAGATTACCCCCACCCTGTAGCTGAGTGGGGAAAAAAGGTAGTGAAATACAGCTAGAGCTTAGTAACTCATTTCAAGTTAATATATGCACTACTGCGGTGCTGCGGAAATAATTTTTGCCAGTGTGAGGAAATGTTCTGGTTTTGTTCTTTTCTTCTTATTTGGTCTCTTCTTCATAATATTTTTTTGCTCAAACTGCCTTTGTATTAGTCATATACCTACTCATTGGCCAAAGCAGGGGTCGTATTTTTTTGAACTGCTGATACCTTCTTACCTTAACTCACTGCCCTTAGAGGGCTGAAGGTTATATTTAGAGAGTAGGTCCATGGTCTTGTCTTCAGTGGTTTTACTTCACCCGTATTCTGAGCAAAAAATGTAAAAGCTACCATCTTTTCCACACAGGTTTGCCATTTTATGGTAACTTTCTGCTACGCTACCTGCAGTCCTTTTTCATTATTAGTTTTTCAAGAAAATGGCTCTGCACCTTTGACTTCGTTTAACAATATTCTTCCCTCACACATCAGTTCTTTTAAAAACACCAAATGTATTTTTGCTGAGTAATCCTTTTGTTTACAGAGATGAAAAAATTTTATGCCATACTCTAAGACGGTATAGATGGGTCGGGCTTCAATTTTTCAATGGGCTCTTATCTCACCCCTTAAAAAAAGTAGCTGAACCAGTTTTATCAGAAGCCCATTGCAATTTTTGAGTTTTTCTCCTGTATCCTGTTTTTGTCATTTATCAGACAAACTCTTACGTGCCATAAGATTAGATATGGTCCTTGCACACTGAACATGTGATATTTTGAAAGGAGAGAGTAAGACAGCCGTAATACACATCACTTGTAATGCCAAAGAACATTTTTAGTTCAGTCCGATGGTCCCAGCACATAATTCTCCTAGAATTCAATACAAGCCAAGTTTACAATTGGATCAAAAAGAAAAAAAAAAACCAAATTAAATTGGTGATTGTAAGTGACAGTTAGCTGGCAGATGGGAACGGGCCAGATGCCTCTTCCCTAATGCCTCCTGTGTTCGCTTGCTGTCCTTGTGTAGTTTGTAATGTGTATTTTGATGGAAAAAGATATTGGAGATTTGGAAGAGCGTATGTTAACGTGGAGTCCCTCAAATTTATAATGAAAATTTGCTCATTTTCTTACCACTTTAATAAGTGCCAATTATTTCGGGCAGATGTTGTCTCCAATAAGCAGGACCTTGTTCCTACCAATATGGGTTCATCTTCAGCGCCCTCCCTATTTCTTCCTTTGCGCTAAGGAAAAGTGCAAGTATTTGACTTGATTCACGCGGCCACTGAGTCATGTCTGCATTTTCCTTCCAATTTTCTGCTTGTTGTATTCCAGTTCTTCCCTGTCTCCCTTCTTTTCCTTCCTCCCAGGTTAAAGCTCTGCTTCCTGGAGCATGTGTTTATCATCCAAAATACTTCTGGTCTGTATTTGTACTCGGTCACCCTGCACCCACACGCATACCTACACAGAAAATATAAAATGCCAAGATAAAAAAGATCCCAAAAAAACAATTAGTAGGACATTCGTGTAAAATCGCAGTGGCTACTGAGATTCTTAATTGTTCTTCGGTCTCTGATGTTACTGATTCTTTCATACTGCCTTGTTCTTGACTATATTTCCCTTGTAGTGTTCACTCTTGCTCTCGAATAAAAAGGCTGAGGCCAAGGCGGGGGGTTTTGCACCCAGGATAAATAATTTCTAAATTATGCTCCACCTCTGCCTTTGGCTTTTAGTCCCTTTCTGCCAGTGAGATTGCATATCGGATTGCTAAAGAGGAAAAAATCTAATTTTCTGATACGTGTGTCATTATTTGTGTGTTGCTGAAAGGGAAGAGCAGCGTAGTTGCTTTCAGATACGGTTTCACATGGTCCCTGTAATTTTGTAGAAAAACAGAAATGAGTTGGTAGGCAGATGATTTGGCAACGTCCCTCTGTTCCTGACAGTCCACATCGTGAGCAGGGAAGTCTTTCCACATGGACTTGAAGAACTGCTGTGAGTGCTGGAGTTGGTGATCGGTTTGAGCCAGTGATAGCACCTTAATCTCCTTTACTTCCTCTGCTGGCCTGCAGAGCTTCTTGATGGATGCTCGTTCTATTCGACAGGCAGGTCGGCAGACACGGCTCTACTGGATGTTAGCACTGCCCAGAGAAACTTTGTTGGAACCTGGTTCCTAGCAGAGAGCGTCATGAAAACATGTATTCCACTGCAATTTCATTTTGGAAGAAAAAAAAAAAAAAAAACAGGAAAAAGAGCAATTTGGCAATACAGTGCAATCTCTCCCTTCTGGGGGTGATGTTGAATTATATCTTGTAATGTAGTACGTCGTCAAAGGTACGACTGAAGTGCAACATTTTGATTGACCCAATCAAAATGGTTTTTAAATGTTTGTTAGCAAAAATTGCCATTCTCATTCAGCTTGAAATCAAGCCTCAAAATCTCAAAGATTCATAGAGAGAAACTGTCATTCGCATTCCTTTAACTCATACTATTGAAGGCAGGAACAGATGCCACTGAGCCAGGTCACCATCCAACCAAATTGAGCTGTTGCACACCATTCATTCAAAACAAAATAAAACACCTTCGTAAGCCTCTGGGCTTTGATCGCAGAGTGTTGTGTAACAGAATATATTCAGATATTCACTGGTGTTTGCTGTCTCAGAGTATGTACAACGTGTAAGTTAACTGTGGGCTTCTCGTGGTAAAACTCGGAAAAGAAATGACTGACGTTGGCGAAAAAGGGACTGTCGCCAATTGCCTCTAGCCAAGTGAAAGTAAAATCACGTGTCCGTGTGGTTTTATATCTCTTGCACGTGGGAGCTGCAGTGCCTTAGTAGACGTTTTCATTGCTTACGTTGTTATCTAATAACATCAACTCATGATTATGTAGCAGCTCATCAGAGATTTTTACCTCCTTTTCCACTGTCTGATTTAATAATTTCCTAGTCTCTGATTGCAGTGTGTTACCAGGTTATTTAATCAAAACCTTTATTTTAGTTGCATGTATATGAGAAGCTGCATGCAGAACTTGTGATTTCCTCAGTGCGTGAAGTCTAAGTATTCTGGATTTCTGTTTTTTCAGCCTTTTTCTAACACTGCACCGTTGTTTCTTGCTCAGCCGTCCCACCACTTGGCTTGTGCTGACAACACCATACCGAGTCCACAGTTTGGTCTGTGTTGTTTAAACATATGACAATAGAGCCATTGCTGATCTGCAGTCAAAACAGCTCTTCATTAAAATTTTTTGCTGTTTTGTGAAAAATTTGTGAAAAATAAGGCAATTCATACTTGAAACATTCTTATCCGTCATGCCATCCAGTAGTCAAGAGCTACTCACAAATAGCCGTGCTAGAACTTTATATCCACATTTTTCGCCGTCCCTTCTTTCCTTGCTGGTTTCTTTTTGGTGCTTTTTATCTGAATATATTAGGTGGGCACTCACTAAAAGAGATGGTGGAGCATAAAAGACTTGAAAAGGTTCTTTACCACCACAATGCCAGTTCTTCCAGTACAGCATTGGAGACTTCCATTCTGCCTAAGCTCCCCAAGGTTTTCTTTTTGCAGAAGAAAGTGAGCTCTCTCAGTACTTTGCTTTTAGCATTCCATGTATTTTTGTGTGTGTGTGTTAATTATCTAGTCCACGTGTAGGAGGGTGCAGGATAATTACAACTATTGCTTGCCCAAGAGAGCTACTACAGCCTGGTTGCTTGCATTTCGTTTTATTCCAAGCTTAGTCTTCCAGATTGATTTTCTGGGGTTTAAGGAGGAGTTGAGTGTAAGTTAAATGCTTGCAAATGTACCGGTAAAATCTTTTTTCGGGTTTCCCTTACCCGTTTAGCGTCAAACTCACAAAACTCTGTCTTTGAGAGCAGCACCACTCTGCTTGAACTTCATCAGTGAAACTTTACCAAACGGTGAATATACAGTGCAAAAATGTAGACTCCTGTTCCTCGAAAAACAAGGTTTTAAAAGTAGAAGTCAGTTTTCAAAGCAATGTCAGATTTTCCTGGAAAAGACTTGATAAAGTCTCTCAGACCTTGCCCTCCTGGAGTGACTGGTGTTGGTAACCGTACCGCTGTGCAGGAATTTGTTTATTCAGCACTACTTTAGTGTAACTCCTATCAACACGAACAGGTACTGAACTATTTCTTGACTGATAGATAAAGGAGAAACTGTTTCACATACTTTTGCCTTCGAGGCATATGCAGTCATGACTTGAGTTTGAATATTAGTAGAAATACATATTCTGCTTGGTTCGAATGTATTATTCTTCTGTTACTGTTTAGCATTTATGATTAGTAGTAGATGTCCCGTTATTTTGCCGAACGATCTAATTGAGATTTATTGTAAATACGCATTTTATAAGCAAAGGATAGGCACAAGCACAGAAGTTGAAGCTGAAAGACAGTGTTGTGATTAGACCCACGTGGACATGTGTGCGTTAGATGCAATCCGCGAGCTTTGCACCAGGCGATGTTGATTATAGGCTTACGGCTAAATTCCTCCCTACTTAAATGTACACATTTGGCCAAAGCCAACCCCAAGTGTTACAAAGATTCCTGAAAATCAGCATTAGACGCTTAAAAGGCAAAGGCCCCATGTGTATGGGAAACGTTAGAGCATCGCTTGGAAAACAATAATCAGTTTCATTTAATTTGAAATTAAGAGCTGGGCTTTGGGATTGGTTTTATTTTGCTTTTTTAAATAGCAGATCCTTGAGTGAAGGAAAGACGATTAGAAGCGTGGTAGGAAAGTGGATTGATCTTGTCTTGTGTTTAATTTCCTCACAAATAAAGGCTCCAAAAGAGTGTAAAGCAGCAAAATACCATCATGTCCTTTGGTCATAGAGAAGGAAGAGAAGTGGCCATTGTGCTTTTGTTACGGCTGTGCTTCTGGCAGCCTTCAGCTGTCGCCTTCTGCTTTGCCATCCATCTTAAAGCTCGTGTTTGTATCTCTCTCTAGCTCGTAAGCAGGAGATTATCAAGGTTACCGAGCAGTTGATTGAAGCTATCAACAATGGGGACTTTGAAGCTTACACGTAAGTTTTCGCATTTCGGAGGGAATGAGGAGAATTGATGTATTTGACCTTGTATATGTAAATACACATATTTATATATGAGTGCACGTGTTGTATTTTTGTGTGGATGATACTCATTCTCAGATGCCCCGAAGAAACACCAGATGTGTTCGTTGCTGCTTTGCCCCGGCTTTACACGAGCCTGGTCGCCGATTTCAGAGGAGCTGCTCGCGTAAATCCAGTGCACTGCTCTGCTGAGACAGGATCGTAATCCTGACGCAAAAACACGCAGTGATCTGTCTTGGTGTACGACAGTAAAGTCACGTTTGTGATTTAGAATCCAGAAAACACAGCAGAAGCCTGTTTTAACCATTTTTTTTATTGTATGTAGAGATGGGTGAAAGACCTTGTGGAATTTAGGTTCCACCAGCCTCTGCTTAGCACTGTGCTGGGGAAAAGCGGACCTATTTCTCTCTCTGCTTTTCTCTGCTAAGTTACAATTCCATCACTGCTTCTCTTCTTTTCCTACCTCAAAAAAAAAAAAAACTAAAAAATAGAGGAAAGCCCTTCTCAGCATTTCTTTTGGTCTCCCATGTTTCTCGGGGTGGGTTCTACCCTGTTGCAGCACAGAAGCAATTTTCAGTCACAAGTAGAAATTCCTGCTTGTAATACCACTGACTTGTGGGGCCTTTTTTTGGCAGTCTTTTTTTTGGTCAAAAGATGATTTATATGAAATCTAGTCCACTTAAAGCAGGCTGCCAAATTTAGTAATTTAAGTGAAGCCAGAACTCCATTACTTCTCCCCATTTAAGTTCTGTTCTTTGATGGCACAGGTGAGTAACACGTCTGGTAGGAATAAAGGAAACATTTAAAAAGTAATCTCTCCAAAGTTGTACTAGATAACTGCATGTGTTTATTAAAGAATTCCCTCTTTCTCCACAGAAAAATCTGTGATCCAGGCCTTACATCTTTTGAACCTGAAGCTTTGGGTAATCTAGTAGAAGGCATGGACTTTCACCGGTTTTACTTTGAAAATGGTAAACATGCCTTTTCCGTCTCCATGAATCTTCATCTGTTCCTTGTGATTGTGTTTCTCCGGTCTAATTAGCGTTTTCATTAGGGAGTTAATTGATTTGGGTAGGGGAAGGGAGTATTATTTTTTTTCAGAGATCTGCTCTATGTGTTTTTCTGCGGCTCTCAATTCACGCATCATAGGGCATCTCGGGTAGCGGAGGAAAGTTTCAGGTCTTTGGAAGGAGAAAGTCAAGATGTATAAAAGAAAAAACAAACACACCATAGATAAGTCATTCTCATACTTCTCTTTATTTTTTTCCATTGAGGAAAAAGAGAAAAACATGCTGCGAGTGTACTTAAAGGGAAAGGTCATTAAATTCTGTGATTATAATGATTGCAACTAACAGCCAGTGCTTCCAGTGAGTATGTGGTGTAGTGGGGAAGGCATTGTAGTCACTTGGTCTGTACTGCTGAGGATCTGACCTGCTGTCTTTTTTGTATTGGTGGGTGTGTATATTTACAGACACATATGAAAACATCCGTATGTATTCTCTCTCTGACAGTCGTGTCAGCTACAAGAAAGGAAAACTACTCATACGGTGGATTTAATAGAGTTTAGGAGGATCGTGTGATGTTGGTAACCATTTTAGAGCAGACTTGACGCAAAAGGAAATAAAATACTGTAAACGAAGATAGCACTTTATCCAGTAATTACTGAGAAATGTCCAAGCGTATGGGATTGTCGCGTTCCTAAATTCTCTTTCATCTCCAAAACAGCTTTTTTCATATTTTTCCTTAAAACATTTCCTTACATTACCACTGCTTTTTAGTTTTCATAGATATCAGCACTTAACACAATATGTCAGAAGAGTGAGTTAAAAGCTGAATTATTTTAACTGAGAGTATTAAGTACAAATGTCATTAGACATTAGACACAGCCGTGAAACTCAAGTATTGGGAAAACTCAGTTGGGAAACTCAAGATGGTGGTTCCCACTGTATTTAATCCAGGTCTGTACGTGGATTAAATAACGTGTACTATTGAACATTTGGTTGGTTTCCTTATAGGAAAGGGGAAAGCATCCTTTATGCTGTGACTGTGCTCATTTCTACAGTGTACTTGAGCTAGTTGTCAGCCGTGATTATCAGTAAACAATAATTACGACTTTGAGATTTTTCTTTTGTAAAATGGGGTGAGGTGAGTGTATGGGGTGTAAAATGGGCTTACAGAGAGAAAATGTAATTTATCCTCTGTGTGTGTTTGTTTCCCAGCTTTATCCAAGAGTAATAAGCCAATCCACACCATTATCCTCAACCCTCACGTCCACCTTGTGGGTGACGACGCTGCTTGCATTGCGTATATACGGCTCACGCAGTACATGGACGGAAGCGGGATGCCAAAGACTATGCAGTCAGAGGAGACGCGGGTCTGGCACCGTCGTGACGGGAAATGGCAGAACGTTCATTTTCACCGTTCAGGGTCACCAACAGTACCTATCAAGTAAGAAACAATTCAGACCACAAGCTTAAACTATGTAGGTCAGACCAGATGGTCTAATAGCTGCTTTTGGCCTTAAAAACTACAGACCCCTCCTCTCGATCGTGTAATTTCTTGTGGTCACTTACGTGGTGCGTATTACATTCAGTGGTGTGCATGTAGTATTGGTGCAAATATTTTTAAAATAATGCTTTTTGCGGTTGTCGTTGTTTTCAACTGTGATGCCCACTGATCCGCCTCAGTCCCTGGACTGACAGAGTGAAGAGCAGCAAAATGTTTGAATGTTGATACAAGTTACACAAAATAGGATTGGAAAACCTGAGCTAGAATTTCAGGAAAACCTGAAAAAAATAGAACGCAGTAGGATACATGGATCTCTTAGAGCTGACCAGAAAGTTCCAAGGCAAAAAGTGTCACTGTTCTGAAAAACTGAAGTTTGAGTAATATTGCGATTCCACCCACCTCAACTTACTCAGTCCTAGTTACGTTCACTGCACATCGATTTTTGAACCAGTTTATATATTTACTTTGTAAATTAAGCCGTACAAGTACCTGTCACTTTCTTCTTTTGTTCATTGGGGCATCTCTGCGTGCCCTCTCCTCCCCTCGGAGTTGTGCCATGACTTGGCCTGAATAATTCCTTCGGCCAGATTTTCAGTGGTGTAAATCCCAGCATGCTCACAGCTGCAGTAACCAGGGGAAAAAAGTCGCAGCTTCTTGGAGAGGTTCTGCTCCCATCCTTCGCTTTTCTCCTGCTTCCAGCCTTCGCTCTTGCTGCTGCGACTCAGACCTCACCGGCTTCTGGCTTAGGTTAGGGTGTTTCCAAGTTAGGCAGCAAATTAGTGCAGGCCTTGATTTGCTCAGGGGCAAGCCCTCTATGTAGAGTATAATTACATTTGGGTGACGTGTCTTAAGGTGGATAGTGGCTGAATTTCCTGGCTTGGATGGTAAGAGCTTAGATTTCACCATTCGAAATTCCATCACGTCCCATATTTTCCTTCTTGCGAGACCATTCTCCCATATGAAATAACACTTGATAAAGTCAGGAACATGATCAGATAAAGTGTTAAACTTCAGTGGGGATTGATTTTTTAATTTTTTTTCATTTAGGAAAAAATAATTCCATTACTGAGTGAGAACTATTATATTTTATTTACAAACGTGAAACCCATGGGAGCAGCAACCATGTCGTCCTTTGTTTTTCACGTTCCAGCTGCACTGCCAGCGTCTAAACAGATAATACAGAAGGAGTAGTTACATTTTCTTGAAATGCAGCGTTATGTAGATTTTCGATGTTTTTGTAAAGGAGTGTTTTGTCACGGGATCTGCCCTGGGTATGTGTAGAGCCAGAAAGCATAAGGGAAACAGGTTCGCCTGTCCCACTGCACCCTGTAATAAGTGTCTACAGCAGAATGATGTGAACTGGGCTAGAGAATTATTTAATCTTTTCCTTTGGGTTTTTTTTTTCCCCTTTGTTTTTTAAGAAGGGTTGGGGGGGTGTGCGTGTAAATTTTTTTCACTTACCCATATTTATCGGAAACAATCCTAAAGAGAAAAGGTAATTTATGACACTCAGCAAAACCAGAAGGCAAGAAAATAGCCATCTTATAACTGTTATCATGGGAGATTATTGAACTTGCCCAATAATTCCTGTAATAATTTATTCAGTATTACTTTATAGAGATATACTGAAGAGCTGCTTCTTTTCGAGGCACAGTGTTGTAACAGGAGCCTCTGTCCCCAGCGTGCGATGGGCTGCTGCGTGCTGCTGTTGCCCCTTGGAAGCGGTGCCATTTATTTAGGATTCGTGTCATGTCGCTTCTTTACGGCCACTCACGCTCTCTAATAAAAATAAGGATTTCTGGGATGGCTAAGGACGGAAGGAGAAGCAGCGGATAGGTAATTTTTTTGAGGCTGTAGGATTGCGGCTCTGTCAGTTCTGAGCCTCTGGGGTCAGGCAGAGGAGAGTTCAGGATTGCAAGAGGATATCCCAGCGGAAAAGGGCACTTCACGGTAGCTTTTGAGGAGTAGTGGCTCAAAGCCTTAGAGCTGGCTAAGGCTTCATGGGAGATGCTCTGAGATTGCAGCATGGTCCTAGATAAGTTGCCCCTGTGTAGCCCTGGCAACAATATCACGTAAATCCCTTACCTAACCCTCATCTCAAATTCAGAGGGTGTTTTTGGACTTGCTCATATCACTGTTCTAAAATATCTTTGGTCTGTTGGCTAGAAACCTTACTTTCCCGTCTGAATTTTAGTCATATTCAATGTATCCTGGATTATTCTTATTTCATCACCCCCCTGTACTTGGGGATAGGTATGCAGGCATCAGCTCCTCTATATGAAGGCTGATTAGGTCATTTCCCACCTTCTATTTTCATAGGGTAAATAAACAATGCTAACTTGGTTGGCCTTTTTTGACAGGCTCTCCATTTTCCTGGCTACCATAATAGCTCTTCGCTGTCCTTTTCTGGTTTGCGGTTTGTCTTTTCATTGGCTTGGGTTCTTCTGAAACACTGTGTACATTTGTGGTCAGGGCTTGATTTAACTTGACAATGTCTTTCTTTTCCCCCTTGAGAATGCCACACCTGCTGTGTCCTGGTGTGATTTTTTTGCACTTTTGCCATCCTCATCCCATCAGCAGATCATCCAAGACAGCCCTGTATTTATCCTCAACTGTCGTTTCCAACCAATGAGTACATAGAAGCTTTTGCTGAGCGTGCAGCTTTGTACTTCCTATTACTACATGTAACATTTCTGGATTACCCAGCCCTCGAGGTTGTTTGGTTCTTCTTGCACAATACTCCTGTTTTCCATTGTATTTATAGTGCCTTCCACCAAAGTGTAGGTGTGCTACGTGATACCAGCCTTACCGCTTTGCTCAGGTCATCGGCAAAGACTAGTGAGTGTCCTCTAGGCCGGTAGTTCCCCTTTCAGCCTGAGCAGTGCCATTTTTCTTTTAATTATTTTACATATTCTTTCTTTAATCCCCATCTTCACAAGTTTAACTGGTAGATTCCCATGTAATGCCATGCCAGGACTCGCCTTCTATAACCCATCCTGACCATCTTTTAGACAGCCTTGAACTTCACCTTTACTTTTCCCAGCCAGAGCAGCAGTGTACCAGTAACTCCATTTTGGAAAACTACAGAAGAAATTTAATTAAAATACTCCTTGAGGTTATCCTTCCTTTCTTTTCTCGTTATTTGAAATCGATGCAGTCTATACAGCTGTTGATTTAATTATTACCAATACACAGCAGTTAATAATGGCGCTTCCATAATAAAAAAGTATCTTGCACATCATGTCTGAAGGAGAATTTCAAATCTAATAAAATTGCAAAAGCACTTGTAGCTGCGACCCGCTTTTGCAAACGCAGTATCCTAGGTTATGTCAAATCTCAGTGGCTGTGTGAGCGCAGCAGCTTGTTTCTTTTCAGGACTACAGTAAGGAGCATGCAGAAATCTAAGGACAGAAATGAGCTCTTTGGTAGCTGAAGATACACGGAAATCTCTCCTTATGGCAGATAATTTATTTAGAAAAGAATATGAGCACAAATACATATTTAGTTTATAAATAAATTTTATGTGTAGTTTTTGCTGTGAGTCAGAAGAGACAAACTTTGGTTTCCGTCTTGTCCCTTGTTTCTCTCTGAGTGCTGTGACTGATGGTAGGAATTTTTTTCTCTCTGTTCCATGTTCTTGAGAACTTGTGCTAACGTGTTTCTGCAGAACTGTGTCTGCACAGACACAGAGAGTGGACCTGCTGGTACGGGCAGTCAAAGGGCTGTCGGACCTAAAACTGACTCCCAAACCTAAATTCAGACCAGCGGCTCAGATTCCCTCACTTATCACGCCTTCCTAAACTTCCCTAATTAAATACCAACCAGCAGGAAGACTTAAGTAAAGAGTTTGTTCTGTGTTTGTGCAGCGCCTAGCACAGCGGGATCCCCATCACGCCATCGGCCCCTAGATGCTACGGTAATACAAATGATATTATAAGCTGAGTTAGTTAACTACTTGCTTACGCCGTCCTTTTCTTTCATTTTCTCTCTGCATATGCCTCTCGCATGTCTTGCATGTAAATGTATCTGATTCTTCCTTGTTACTTGGTTCAATTTTTATACAAAAATCTCAGTCCGGGGCAGCGTCTGTAATGTACGTGGCTGAGGAAATAAGTTAAACTCAAAGATTCACACCTGAATTCTGCCCTTCCTCCTTTAAGAAATCGGTTAAGGCACTTTGGATTCCTGCCTCAGTTTCCCTTATTTTAACAGCCACTCTGGCCTGTTGTAAAGATGGAAAACGTGTGTAAAGTGGTTTGAAAAATAAAAGATTGCTTTGCCTGAGCTTTTTTTTNTTGTTTTTTAATAGTATTGGCTAGCACTTGAAGCATGTATTGTTATCTGGTGGTGATGTTACTTCAGTAACGGCAATCTTCTTTTTTTTTTTTTCTTTTTTTTTCTCTCCTTCCTCCTAGCTAAAAATATCGGCGGTGCCGCTCTTGCATTTTCTGTACCCAACGCACCCGGTTGATTACCATCTTGGCCATCCCGTTCTCTTCATGCATGTTTCTGAGTGCATGAAGTTGTGAAGGTTCTTCATGTAACGCATTTGTGATGCACCATGTTTGCTGTATATTCCATCTGTACAGTGTTAACATTTCGATGAAGGTGATGTTCCACGCAAATAGAGAGTTAACGAGGCATAAAAGACAAAAAAAAAAAAAAAAAAACATTGATGGACAGCAGTAGATACATTTGTCACTTTCTCCATTTATGCCAAGTTTTGACAGACAACTTTAAAAACTATCTGTTTATTAAAAAACAACAAAAAAAAAAAGGTACATTTTACCCTCTTTTTTTTAAGAACTGGTTTTTGACTCCTCTTTTTTCCCCTGAGTCCCAGGATTTTGCTTTGGTTCTGGTAGGAATGGTTAGGATTTCCGCTGGCAGCTCCGTTACTGTAAAACGGGTTTTTATTACGTCGTGTAGATGGACAAAATCACTGATAGATGTGGAAGTGATAATAGCTTGGCTATTATAATAACTTGGCTTTGTACCAGCTGAAGCCTTCGTAGTTTATTAGTCTATGTAAACTGGAAAAATCTCATCATGTGCTGGCTTGGTCACTTCGGAATTAACTGTGGAGGTTCTGGTGAGCCAGCAGCTTCTTTTTTTTCCTTTTGAGTCTTTACCTTTGCTTTCTCACTATGCGAATTGAAAATTTCTATCGGACGGTAAAGCAAAATTAAAAACTGTAAGGAACTAAGCGATGATCGAGGGGCAGGTTTTGAGGATTAAAATGAAAGGATAGTGAAAGATAGATTTTTATCGCTTTTAGGGTGCACTGTAAAATTTTTAAGGAGGCTTTAAAAAATATAAAATTTCGGTTAAGCTTAGACCAGCTGTGTGGTTGATATATCAAGAAATATTAGGCCTTAAAAGCTTAGTATGAAGATTTTACTTTTTTTACGCTGCTGCTGTTGCTTCTCTAGAGATGTATTGCAGATACACCACTTTTCTAGTAAGACTCTTAATACCACAGATTTGCTTCTTCCTCCTTTTCCCCCTCAATCCGCTCTTGGTTTTTGGAAGACCCTTGCACAGCGCACAGGGACAACATCTGATCTTTGCGGTGTCCCCAGCTTGGTTCGGTCCCTGTACGCCGCAGCAGGGGGAGGGGGGGCGGGGGGGAATGCTCTCCGTGGCACTTTATCACAGAGACTGTTTTTTCATCCCTTACGTTGCTGTGAAAAACATGTCCTTGCAAGCATTTAGGTTTAGCCCCTTCCATTTTTAATAGACAAATACAAGGATTGGTTATTTCTTTTTTTTTTTTTTTTCGCCATTTGTTAATTGTTCTGTTACCAACAGGGCTAACAGTTTTCTGCAGCGCTGTATAGTGCATGGTATCTCAGTCAGTGTCCTTTTTAGCGGTTAAAAATTTACAACGCGGCAGCCTGAAGTTTTTAAAATGGGAAAGCTTCCTAATTTGTACCGTTTCACCTTTCTGTGTTGATTACTAATCAAAAGCAGTTCTTAAACATTTTGATGTTGTTACTAGTGGATGTATGGTAGATGGATTTAAGCTTCTCTCATAATTACTACATGATTTTAAACAATATATATTTAAAATAAGCATCTACAATAAATGTGTTGAGCCATATTAACCTGCCAATGGGATCTGTGAAAAAAGTAATGGCCTCATTTTTTTTTTTTTCTCATTAATTTCTTTACTTTTTTTTGTGAAGCGGCTATAAGTGGCATAACTGTACTTAAAAATTAACAAATTAGGTGTAGGGTGGTTTGTTCTTTTTTTTTTTTTTATACTTCTAACATAGCATGTGGTGTTGACGTATTACTGTAGACCAAGTTTGTCTTCCACACCAAGATGTGAGGAAATTGTGATTTGTTCTCTCCACCACAACTGAATTATACGCTTCTCTTCTGTCATTTTGGAACACTGCAGTTTACCATGGGACACAGTGTACATATTTCTTGCCATAATGGTAAATGATTGATATATTTAAGGATTAATAAATTTGTGATTTCTGCTGACACGGTGCTTGTGTTTTAATTTCCCAGTTAATTGTGATTTTCGCCTTGTGAAAACGTGGGGTGCCTGTTTGAATTAAGAAGTCGGAGACGCAAATGCAGTTTCCTACGAGCCAAATTTGCAGTTTGAGAATAAGAGCGTCTGCTTTTGTGATTTGTCTGTGGGTCCTTCCCGAGGACTTTCAACTTTGTTGAGAGATTTTGCACACGCCTGGTATTTATAGGTCCGTATTTAGAAATGTTTTCAGTGCTTTGCACGCTTCTGTAGCTGCCTTACTGTTCCGTACGCTCAGCCTGTAACACAAGATGCTGGGAAGGCAGTTAATTGTGTGTTTAGGGTTACCATAAAATGCATTAAAGTCCATAAATAATTAGCATTTAAAATAACGTGCCGGTTTACAAGCTGTCATGTATGTCTGTAGTGATTTTTAGGCTCTCTGCTGAGAACGGTTCTTCATCCCAGCAGAAAAGGAAGGAGGAGAGGAGCCGACTTCCAGCTTTCACGGGTCAGGAAACGCGGAGCTGGATGGCTCCTGCGGTTGTGTGCCAGGGGCAGCGGCCTTGGGATGGCCGGGATCCAGGAGTGCCGCCTGGCGAAGGAGCTGGAGCGGATTCCTCGGCTTCTGAACATTCTGGGTGGCTTTTCGTTACGTATTTGTAAACATAAAGGACAAAAAAATAGCTAAGAGAGAGCTCAGAGGTTTGGAATGTTTCGGTAAACCCCCAGGGGAGCGAAAGCGGTTTAGTCTGTTTTATATTTTGTCATATCACTTCTACCTACTTTGTTTACTCGTTTTTTCCACTAAATGCTATTCCAGAAAATCAGTTTGACTTCCATTTTAACTGTGCACCCACAGCAAGCTGTTCGACAGCAGAGGAATTGCTACTAATTTCAGGTACGTAGATAAAGAAGACAGATCAGTGCATAAAGCATAATGAGGGGGCTGGGGAGAAAACATTTGCTAAGTACCAGGTTAAAGATATGGGAGAGGGGCGATTTTTTTTTTTTTCGGTTGTTAATTGTGGATGTCCTTTTATAGCAGAAATGTTTTAATATGCTGCCTCCTGGTGGCTTTTTGTAACGGTGTTTTCTATTTAGGTGTGCACAGGAAGATGCTATTTATTCTGCGCAGAAAGGAACCCAACGCTTTCACGCATTCACTTTTTTAATGTGAGTAGGGAACACAGAATGTTTCAGAGGCTGAAAATGCCCATTTGATGGGCCTTGAATATACGCTATACACACATACCTGGAGGAATCAAGACTGATTCTATTTTCAGAAAAGGGGCTCCCAGGACACACACAGTTAAGAAAATAAACAGAGTTTTATATTAAATCCAGAGTTCATTGTGTCAAAGATTAACTTCAGTGTTTCTGCAGTGTGCTATTAATCCATTGTGATCTATCATCTCCTTGGACTGCGTGCGTACAGAAAACAGAATTACTTTTCTCATGGCTTTTCTTTATCCTTAAATTTGTGCGGTCATACTTTATATGTAACTCGTCTTAAGAAAAGACCACTGGTCAAAAAATTAACTGTATTAGTTGGAGAATTGATCCAGATTGTTTCAGGAGATTCAGCTTCTTCCTTCCTAACAAATTACTGGTAAAATCGAGACAAGCCGTGGGTGAACGGGTTAAAAGCAAGGGGCAACTCCTAAAAAATGCCTGCTTCCAGCAGGGGACCCGACGCGCCTGCACAGGAGCATTGGGAGGTTTTGATCCCTATGAGAAGGGGACACTTACCTATCCTGAGGACTATCTATTCCTCACATGAAAGGAATCCTACCAGGATAGCAACCTGGAAACCTTTCCTCTCTTCTCCTCCCTCTCTTGCACAGAGACGCGTGGCTGAGCAGAACAAGCAGCAGGATCTGCTTCCCAGAGAGCGTTCATGTAAAACAGGGAGAACACAGGAATTGTGTGTGCTCGTGTCCAGCACGGTCTTGTCCAGACTGAGCCAAGGCAAAAAGGCACTGCAGACAGTAAGTTTGGGGAAGAGAACATTTAATCACAGGGTGCGAGAGGAAGAGAATCAGAGCCAGGACAACAAGCTGATAGAAAGCAGGGCTTATAAGGTGAAGAGATAGGAGAACAGTATTTCCATTATTTACCAAAATGCTGCATTCTTTCTTTCAAGATGTTGCCAGAACGCAGCTACGAGGATGGACCATCCTATGAACTAACTGGGAATTTGGCCCCTATAACCTTTTGCATTACAATGACCTCAAATTAGTTAAGAAAGTTAGATAGTTGAATGTGGCAAGTGGTCAGGACAAGGTTGCTTCCCTTAAAATAGCAAGGGCTGAGTCTGCCTAGCCACAGAATATCCTCTGAAAAGTGGTATTAAATTGCAGTGTAGAATTTATCAGGAACCTGATGCACCTAATGATAGCTAAGGGCTGATAATTACTCGCTTCTGCTATTCCCTGAGCTCAGCCCCTAGTGGAAAGATGCTGCCTCGTGCCAGGGCAGAAGGAACAGCAGCCCGTATCACCAAGTCCCCTGCTCGCTGTCGGGTATTTCCCGGTGTCCTACCAAGCTGGTACAGGAAGAGAGGGGAGCGAAGTTCATTAACAAACAGCGCGCTGCATGGAGAGAGTGTTCACGGCCAAGAAAACAACCCTGAGCTGGGAAGGAAGAGACAGCTCTGCTCTTTCACCACTCCTTTTCCCACCCTTCTCAGGCATTCCGTGCTGGCTCTCTGGGAAGACAGCTGCCCAAGGCATTGACAGTCACAGATCGTTAAAAAACACGTGTAGTCAAGGGACCATATTAGCAAGCAACCAGCCCGGTAGCAGAGGTAAAAGCCCATGTTTGTGTCCCTGACAGGTCATTTTATAAGCAAAGTTGGACATTGGTACCTAAACAGAAGTCAAACCCTTGGTAAGGAGAAGACAGAACTCCCAAGCACATCTCTCTCTCATATCATAGCAAGGCAGCAACTTAAACACCATATAGAACTGTTGCCATGTCCCTGGAGAGAGGGTGAGGACCAGAGCAAGAAGCAAGAGTTCAGCTCCAGGACTGATTAAGGGTGCTTACAGTTCCAGTGAAGAAAACTAAGTATATTATCACATGCGGGAAGGAAGTTGTTCATGGACTATAGCGCTATTGCCTCTCTTGCACAAATCATTTGAGGGGATTAATTCTAGAATAAAGCAACTGCAAAGATTAGATGCTAATATTGTGTAGAGATGGTGATGTTGCCTCGCGTACTGGTGGTAGTGCCTACTGCCCCGTTTTTGTTGGTGTTTCAGGTTGATGTATAGGTGATGGATCCGCTGAGGGGTTTATGAAGCATAAGGAAAGACGGCAGGAGCCCCAGAGGCCGGTGTAGGAAGCAGCTGATGATCTGCGCTGCTGTTGCTTGCAAAGCGACAGAGGATGTTACAGGCAAGCAGCATCGCTCTGATGGGCGTCACAGAAACTCCAAACTGTGCCTGGAGTGAAACAGGTTGAACTGAGGTTCACAACACCCCAGTGTAAGGACTGGTAGATGCGAGGTGAGACTTGACACTTGCACTCACCCTGGTGCTCCACATATCCCTGGAACATGCCTTCACCTGTCACCAACGTCCTCCTGCTCTGCAGGCTTGTCCTTACCTTAATAACCCATCTATCACATCTTATTTACCCAACTATCAGAGTGGCCTGTTTTAACAGGACTCCCTTCTAGCAGCTCTCCTTGCCCCGCCTCTGTGCCATGTTGCATTTGAGCTTTATTTCTTTCCCTTCTGAGAAAAATCTCCGTCTCAAACACAGTTTTCACCCTCTTGTGGTACACTTCCTTGTGCCCCCGTGTTTGTTTACTGCAGCTCATCGGCAATGCCTCCACTTCTCAGTGCCCTGAAGCAGGGATTGGTGAACATCAGGAGCTTAGTGTCTTCTCAGCACGTTTATTTGGTTAAGTTTCTCAGGCAACAGGGGCATCTGAACATCTATTCCCTTACCTGCGCTAGAGTTTTAGCATGAGCTGAGAGCGTGGCTGTTCAGCTGTGAGTGCTGCTGGACATACACTGAAATGACATCCTGAGTGCCATGGGCACTGCTGTAGAAGGGGTAAGAGTCATGCAGCAGTTTTGCAATCACAACTTTAGGTGTAGCTCCCGTTCCTGCTTCAGGTTCCAACGGCATTGCTAAGAGACATCGCTTTTACGTTTATTTTTCCTGGCATAGGAATTCCTGTTAGAAGGGCTGCCTGCCAGCCAAGCTGGAGCAGAACTGGTTTCCCTCGGGAGGCAGGTAGGGGGCTGCCACGGCGTTTTGCTGGGAGTGCCTAAATGCTAACTTCCCATTTTGTTTCAAAGGTTTGGCCTCCTGAGTCTCTGGCGTACTCAAATATTGACGCTCACACTGCAATCTTAAGTTTTTCCTCACTTTTCCCCAGGACAACTCTATTTCAACAGGGGCCTCCTCTCTCCACCCCAGATATTCATTCCCCTTTACTGTCACAATTAAAAGCTGGGGGGTTTGTTTTTCATTTAAAAAAAGATTATTTTTTTTTTTAACTCAGTTCATTTTACTGGCCTGATTCTATAAGATTATCTGACAAGATGTTGCATCAGCTTAACAAAGGAGTTACACAGAATAAGCTTTGGGTGGGAAAGGATAGGATTTTAAACCAGTTTTATCACTGGAAGAGAGGTATATGCAATTATTTCTTAAGTAATTGAATACAGTATATCTGCCAATATCCTAGTTTACAGTCAAGGGTCCAGAGCAGGTGAACTACTTGAAAAAGTTAACTGTCTACAGTTACACAACTTCATGTAAAGTTGAAAACAGGGATTCCTGCCTCAGCTATTGACTCCCATAAAATTCCAGTTATTGTTTCCTACCAGTAGGTTAATTCTAGTTGCAGGTTAACAATTTGGGACACAAACTTTATGTTGCTTCCCGCACCTGTTCTTTCTAGTGGTCCCCACAGCACCCGTGAACTGTGTGACCATTCCCTTCGCATCGGTCAGTCTGTGAATACGCCTCGTACTATAAAGTTGTGCCCTTTCTCGGTGTTTTGGCTGGTAACAGAGAAAGATCAATAGCTCCAAGGGAGGTTTCTTTGAACTCTGTGTTAAAGTATAAATCTGTGACAGTTTGGATAGTTACAAAGCGCCCTTAATAGAAATAATAATTTTTAAAATCTGCTTTTTTCTTTGCAAGAAACTAAGCACCAATACTTTCTATAGTCTACGAAGACTAGTTCTTGCACTGGCTCCAAAAAAAGCGGCCTCAAAGCCGGGTAGCTGGACATTTCCATGAAGATGGAAGGAGTTTGCCACTCATCTGGTGGTTGAGAGCTCAGTGTGGCCCTTAGTCAAAGGTGACAGCAACAAGACAAGAAAAGATGAGGAGGAGCTGCGTAAGTAGTTTTGAGAGCAGAAGCCAACCCTGCTGTCTCTGATGGTGCCCACACCACGCAATGCTTGTCTGCTGCTGGGGAGAAGAGATCCAGCCACCTTGTGGATGGTGTGTACTCACGAGAAGCAGCTCAGCCCGTAGCTGGCCTGTTTGTCAAGAGCAACTTGCCTTGATATACAAGCAAAAGTAGATATTTGGCACCTGGGACAGTCTCAATGTGGAAGGGAGATACTGAACACCCCGAGGAAACCAAATCCTGCTACAAGCCCATATTCAGCACTTAAGCACCAGGAGGAAAGAAAACTTCCCAACCCAAATTAGGAGAAGTCCAAAAAACATCAGCAGCTCTTTCTTTGCCACTCAGCTCCTTCAGAGACAAAGCCATTGCAGCACAGTTCCTGCAGGAAAACAGAAATATGTACTAAGGTCAGCCAAACTGTTTTCCAAGCAGACAAGGCGATAGCCTGGCCCCTTGGGGGAGGGCTCACAAGATGAAGCAGAGTCAATGGTTTTCTCCAGACGCCTTCTCTAAAACCAAGGAAAAACACCTTTGCTACATCACTCTGGATTTCTCTCTCCTGGCACGCACGTGAGAGAGAAAGTAAAGAGCAATGCTTTATATCAGCAGCTCTGAGACTAATAATGGTGGTTTCTGGGTTTTTTTCTGAACAAAACTTACTAAAGAGTAAAGCACAGAGGTTGGGCCATGCCAGAATTTGCCTGCCTTGTTCATTGGGGCAAACAGAGTTACGGAAAATGCGCTACTTGGACCTCCACAGGTGAGTTTTCTTTCTCATATGGATACTTGAACTTCAAACAAGTCTTTACAAAGGAAAACACAAAACCAACCCAAAACAGTATGTATGTGTGAAAAAGCCTTGTTTATATCCTGCTATATTACCAAAATTTTAAATCATCAAACCATTTTATTACCAAACCAAGATAAAGATACTATCAGAAGTTAGGAAAATGCTTGTTTCTTTTTCTAGTTGGTCAAATCAACGCCGCACCAATGGAGGGAGGCTTAGGGAGCTTAACTTTCTTTTACAGTGACATAGGGATATTCTTTTGGCTTTGACCAAAATTAAATACTGTAAAGTAACACATCTTACTAAATTAGGAAAACTTCCATTGCCATGCCTCCATTGCTACTCTTTGTATTGGTTATTTTCCGACTGTCTCTCTAGACCCCAGAGAACCTGTGGATTAAAGGGTTTATGAAAGCTGAACAAAATTAACCTGTAGTTACAGACTTAAATTACTCCATGTATGTATTTTTAAGAACCAGGGAGTATTAGCTAGTTTCCACAGCCAAAAAAAAAAAAAAAAATCAAAATCTGTACAGCACATTCCTTAGAACAATAATAGTTTTGGGTTTGTTGTTTTTTTTTTTTTTTTAATTGTGCCTTAACTACTTAGTGTCTAATTAGTTAAATACTCTGTGATGGAGACAAACAAGCACATAAGCAGCACACTGATTTCAGGACCTGGATGTAAAGCACTTCACCAGGGACCTGGAAAACAAAAGTCAGTGGTGTTGCCCTTTTTTATTCAGGCCAGGAATCTGAACGTAAACATCCCTTGTGCAGTGTCAGTGCCATAACCACTGAATGAGTATTAGAGACAGCCTTTCTCTGTTGGGTTCCCTCCCACCCCCCAGAAATAAAGGGGGATCTGCTTTGTGTTTCACTGCAGCTCAAAACAATTGTCAGAGTCTCCCCACAGCCATCAGCAGAAAGGATACCTTTCCCTGGGCTCCTGTCACCTGAAGAGGCCACAAGGGATGGAAAAAAAAAAAGCCATGAGGATTAATGAACACAAAGCTGAGGGTAGGAAGCGTTACAAGTCTGTTTCCAAAATAGATGCCTTTAACTTTCAGTACGAGAATAGATACAAATGTTAAAGCCCTCAGCTGGTGCTTTCCTGGTCTCTTCTGTGTAAGGAGTTTCTCCTCAGGATTAGGACCCAAGGCACACCAAGAGCCAGCATGGGAGATTTCCTCTCCCCTCCACTGTTCAACAGAGGATGGTGGTCTTGGAGTCATACCACATCCACAACTTTCTATAAGCACTGGTTCCCAGTTAAGTCCAGCTTTTCTCACACGCAGCAGAGCCACTTTACACCCCACAAGCCTTACACCATCTGCCAAAAGGGTGAGAGTGGGAGAGCTAGGAGGAGAAGCATACCACTGCCATTAAAAACAGCTCAGGGTGTTAAGGAGTTTCTTGCTACGTGCCCTCCAATAGAACAAACAGCATCAGTAACACATTTTATAGAAAGAGACATTTCCTCAGTATTTCTTTCATCATCCTGCTCGTTATCTTGTCTGGGGCCAAGACCAAACCAGTCCCTTGGCCCTCTGGCCACGTTTCCATATCAGGCTGAAACACAGGCTGGAAGCCAGAGCTTTCCTGGCCAAAGGATGTCCCAGCTGTATGGAAGCAGCAACTGAAGATGAAGATACAGCAGGAGTAAATTGGGGCACCCACACACACACCTCAGCACAGCAGGATCAGTATCCCACAAACCTGTTGGAGCCACACAAAACCCCATATAGGCACCCAAGCGGGGATGAAGGATGGTGCCGAGACCACCCAGCTGCTGCCTGATACAGAAAGGAGGGACCAGAGAGAACAGCCCAGAGCCAGGCTGCCCAGGCCTGGGGCTGGAGGGCTGTCCCTTGTGGCCACCCCTGTTCCAGCATGGAGGGGGATGCCTGCTTGGCACATCAGGGCTGGGTTCCTTGCATGGGTTTCATTGTAGAGCCTCTCCCTTGTGCTCCTTTTGAGGCATCCCCTACCTGTTTCTGCCTCCCCAAAATCCAACTCCCACCCAGACGCCACAGCCGAAGCTGGCAATACTCATCCCACCACCAGCACTAGGGGCTTTCTCCCCCCTCACACAGCTGAAGGGCTGAGGAAGGCAAGCTCAGGAAGGCCCGTGGGTGCTTCACACTCCACTTGCATCTCCACTGCTGCTCTGCCTTAAACTGGAAAAAGCATCCCTGCTCTCAGGGGGTTCCCTACAGCACTACTTCATGGGTAGCACTTATCAAAATAATCTTTTCTAGGCTTAAACAGTAAACAGAAGCCTTGCCAGAGACCAGGAGACCAAGGCATCCTGCCCCAACACCATATCCAGAGGGAGCATTGACACAGCTGCATACCCAGGGTCTGCTGCCTGTTTAGAGCCAACAGCAGAACAGTGTTTATAACAGGCTTGTCTTTTTACATACGCATTAAAATACCAGCACATAAGGGAGATAGACAAGAACCTGAAGTCTCTCACACCACCTTGTACCTAAAAAGTCTTCCTCCTTCCTTTCCCCCCCAATTCCCCTGCACTCTCTAATGCTAGAAGCAGCACCTCTGTTTTTAATAACCAAGTTGACTATTTCTTCAAGTGAACTCTTTTCAAGGCAGTAAAGGCCATGCCAGGGATGTAAGTGGCCCTTCAGCTTGCAAAAGGCAAGGCTTAAAAAACAAAAAACAGACCCCCACACATGAATCAAACCTGCATTACCAGGTACGCTTAAAAAACAAATTTCTCCAGCTGTAGTTTATCAGCCAGCAGAAATAACTAAAACAGCAAATCACATAGTAATGTAATGCAGGTAGATGACAATAAAACTGTAAGACACACAAACTTACACTGAACAACAGCAGGAACTCAGAGCCCCCTCCACAGGCAGAGCCCCCCAGCGCCTAAGCAGGAGACAAAGGCAGTCCAATAACTCTGTAACAATAACAGCAGAAAATAAAGACAGCAAAAACATACCAAAGCTAACACAGGGGAAAAAAAGAGGATTTGCAATACAACAACCTCTGAAATGAACAGCAAGGCCCCTGGCCAGAGCTTAAATGCAGAGCTGTGGCCAATGTGCCAATGTGGGGGGGGGGGGGGGCGGTGGGGGCTCCAGGTGAGGCCATCAGGGGGATGGGACCTGCTGGGACCCTCGGGGTGCTCCGCCAGCACCTGAAACCAAGCAGCACTGGCATCTCCACCCACACCTCTATAGCCGGCTGCCCAGCAAGGCTGTCGGCATCCTTCGGAGCAAAGGGAGAGCCAGAAACGTCATCTCCATTTAGGACGCGTCGCAGACTGTGACCTTGATTTGCCTACTGTCCTTCAAATCAATTAACAGCAGTTGAAACTAGAAAGAGCCATTTAAAATCATAAATGTGGGGTCAGACAGAAAAAGGAGAAACATTTTTGGCTTTTCCAGACACATCCCAAGCACGTTAAGTGCAAGTTCCAGGCTGTCACGAGGAAGCGAGGAGATCTCTATGGATTCCGCGCAGAGATGGGGGCATCAGTCTCACACTGGGACTAGGTATGTATATTTTGTTATATGCCACGGAATACATCCCGAGGCTTCTGCCAGTCCCATCTGGCCCAATGGAAGAAAAAAAATCATCTGCGATTTGAAAGACCTCATTCAAAAGAAGCCTTTTCTGCCAGGAAAACCTTGAAATGTGCCTGGTTTTGTGCGTGGGTGTTACACTGAGCTGTGCTGCTCCCAGCGGAGCGGGATTCAGAGCTGTGTCCCGGGTGGGATGGGGGGGAATGCTGGCTATCTGTTCCTCAGCGTGGTTCACAAAGTGTCGGTGTACCGCGGGGCTATCTCGTGCTCTAATTCCTTCTCCTAATTTGAAGGTCTTTCAGTTGTTGAGGGGGAATTGCTGTGCAGGAGGTGATCTGTGCCTGGCCTCGCGGCTATGGACTTGGTTGTGTTCTTGCAGGTCCTGAAGCAGCCTGTGACATCGCTGTGGCGCGGGATGTCACTGCAGACGCTCGTGATGGCCTCGGAGGGCGACGATCCCCTCTCTGCGTACCGGAGCAATGGGTCCCAAAACGCATCCCGCTCAGGGTGAGCGCTCTTGTTTTTATCTGAGGCTGCCGGGGAAGGGGGAAGCTCTGGGTTTATTAACCCAGGGATTAGTAACTGGGTGGGATCCTGGGACGGCACACCGTGAAGTATTTCTGACGGAGGCGGTGGTTTGGAAAGTTCCCCGGAGTACGAGAAAGCCTTCACCCAGAATAGTCTGCGTTAGTCAAAGCCCACACGTTCAGGAAAGGGTAATTTAAACCAGATTCACAGAGATGCTGCTGAAAGAGCGGGAGAGGACGCCCTTTGTAGGAGAAACAGTGCAAAAAGCTGCCGGTGGCGTAGCCATTCAGCACGTGCTGAAGCAGGGACTCCTTTTTTGCTCTTCTCAGTCTCAGAAGTGTAAATACCAGAAAATAAACCCAACCCGTTTAGCTACAAGTAAGTATGGAAAGGGTTCCTATTGGTAATGAGCACAGTGAGGTACGTAGGAAAGCTTTTTCATAGCAAAAACATAAGCAAAAAGTACCACCCAAATATTAATACGAGATTTTTTTTTTTCCAGCTTGGAAAGAAACGCTCCCTTGCGAATTCTGAACTCCCAGTGAGATTCCTGGGCAGCCATCCTGAGATGGGGAGATTCCTGGGTGTGAGCAAATACGCTCCAACCTGCGCGGGCAAGCAAAGAGCCAGTGCTGGGAAAGGTTTCTGGAACAGCATTTCAAAAGCTGAAACGGACGGCTTTTACACATCACGCTCTCCTTCCTCCCGGGGTGGCAGAGCTGCCCGTTCTCTCCATCTTTTATTAGATGAGAATTTAAAAGGAAACTATTTTTGACTACAGTGATTTTCTATAGCTAGTGACAGTAGCTGAAACTGGAGATTTATTCTGAGTCCTGTGGGTTGCTCGGGCAGGAAAATGGGCCTGCGGTGGCTTTGTTGGCGTCGGGGCGTTTTTAGGCGGGGAAAGAAACTGAGTTCAGAAGCTGAGGCGTCTCAGCAGTGCAGATATATGTGTGTTTGGGGCGTGAGATGTAGTGCGACAGCAGAATGGCGGAGGAGTTTGGTCCGAGACACTTGGGACCTTCAGCATTTGACTTCATTACCCACATGTGGATGTGGGTAATGCCCTGGAACACCCCTGGAAAACCCCGTTTCAGCTGCAGGGCAACTGCATCAGAGGGCCAGGTAAGTCCTGGAGGCTTCCAAGCGCATTTCTAAACACAGCATCTTAAAAAAAAATAGCTGGGCTTCAGTCTGAACAGCCAGGAGAGGACTGCTGCTGCTGGAAATCCGGCTGGAACGGGGTTTAGGCACGCTTTCATTCCTGCCTTGATTTCTCACGATGAGAGATGTTTTACTGACTTACTGTGGCTTGGAAGGGAACGACCACATCCACAGCCGAAGCTTGCTACAGCCGCAAACCTGCCTTTCGGGTTCGTTTCTGTGCTTGACCTGCCTTGTGGCAGCCTGACACCGATCTGTAGGTGGTTTCTTTTAGCGGCTTTTTCTTGTTCGCAGGAGGGGGACATCCATCCCCGAGGAACACGTCTCCTGTTCTCCCTTAGTCAGTACAAAACCCACTTCTCTGTGTTTCCCTCTGCTGCTACGCCCTTGCTTGAGGGCGAGGGTTACTCTTTTTCCATCAAAACCAACAGCAATTGGGGTTCCAGGCCCTCCGGGCAGTGCTGAGGTGGTTTTCTCGCTGGCACAGCAGTTGTTTTCTCTGCAAATTCTCGCTGCCCCCTCCTTGCCCCGGGAAGGGACACAGTGGCGCGGTGCAGACGCTTGCCCGGGGGTCTTACTAATGCTCTGTGGAGTTGGGCTAGTGCCTCCTCGCTCCAGCTAGCCAGCTTCGTCCTGAGAGCTTGCTGTGCTTGGAGAGAGGGAGAAGTCTGGGGCTCCTCTGCTCCCCGCTCCCCGTGTCGCGTTTTGCCCCCCCACCCCCAGCTTGCTGCCCTACGTTCTTCCTCCAGCAAGGAATGGGCATGGAAAACAGGTCACCAGGCACAATCCCTCGGTTGGGTCCGGGCAAACCCCTCCCCCCCAGGTCTCTCCAGCAGGTCGCCGGGTTTGAAACACCCCCCCCTTATTCTGGTTTTGTGCACGTTAATGAGAATAAATTAGTCTCCGTCACCAACAGGATCCGCCCGTGCCGGGCCAGTGCTACGGGATACCGACAGCGTTCTTTAGGCCGTTGGGTGCCCTCAGGGCCTCTCCCGGGACAGAGGGGCTGTGGCGACGGGCTGACGAGCCCTGTCGCTGATGCGCTCCCTGCCTTTTTGGGGGAAAAAAACCGGGAATAGGGGACTCGGGGAGCGCTGCTGCGGGGGGGGGCGCGGTGCTGCTGCTCCTCCGCCAGGCGGCGCCACCGCACCCACCGCTCCCGCACCGCCATTGGCTGCTGCCCCGCGGGCGCCGGCGCCGCTGATTGGTCGGCGCCGGGCGGGGCCGACCCCGCCCCGAGGCGACAAGAAGCCCCGGGGCGCAGTACCGCTCCCCACCGCCAGGGGGCGCCGCCGCGGCGGGAGCAGCGCGAGGGAGCGGGCGGCGCG
>VXBH01008035.1:6553-67016 GCA_013400035.1 Rynchops niger
TTAACTTTGTCTCTTAGGATAAGTCTCCTTTCCTCCGAAAGTGAACTAACTCTCTTTATAGCTTTTAATTGCAATTAGTATGTCTGGACCACATCCTTTCTCTCTTGCATCTCTCCTTTTGGCCATGCTGCTCCTCGGTCCTGCTCATTGCCATTGCTTGTGCCATCCGAAAACGCACACTTCTGTGCCATTTGGATGCCCATCAGAACAGACCAACGCTCTCTGCAGTTCCAACCTGAAGTGTCAAACACCCGACGAGCCGCTGCCGAGGAGTGGCAGGGAGGGACGGCATCCGGACAGGGATGTTAGTGTGGGGAGCTCCGATCGGCTCAGGGAGGGTCTGCAGACAGAAGGAGAGATAGCATCAATTAGCTAATGATACGCAGGGGGGTCAGTTCGGGTGTGCTCACTCCCCATTTCTTTATGAATCATTCAATGAAGAATTTATTTAGAGGCACATTTACATGTTTGCCATACTCTGAAGATGCCATGCCGCTGAATGCGTGCATGGAGACGTGTTCCGACTGTTTGCAATTGCCCTTGCAAAACTGCCTGTCAATTGAGTTCATTTATTCATTTTCTGTGTTCCAATACATTGACTGGCCAGCGGCTTTCAGCTTTACCTTGCATTTGAAACAGTCCTGCTAAATAGGTGCCTGGTCCCTAATTATAGGGACAAAAGAGCAAGGTTTCAGAGCCCAGCACAAACACCTTTATTCAAAATTCTCTCAGTTGAGTCATCTGTTTTCAAGGAAGAAAATCACGATTAATTGATTCCTGGGATCTGACTTGCTGACTGTCCCACTAAGCCCAGTAAAGCCGTACCAGTACAAGCCAGTTTAAGCAAAAGAGGCTCTATAGGCTCCAACAATGGACTCTCAACATATACCCCCTCCCCCACGCAACTTCTGAAGCTTGTAGATGGTTTCACTGAAGTTTTATGACAACAACTAGGGAAAACAACTTCGGGAACTAACATTGCCCAGCAAGACACAGCCTGCAGCATGTTTTTTATGGCCAAGAACTCACAGCGTTCCTGGCTTCATTTCCTTACCGCTCGCAGCAGTCCCCTTTTATGGCAGGGCTGTCCCCCCCCGTCTCCTGCCCCCTGACGCTCAGGGGAGAATCACGGGCTCAGACATGGTGAAGCCAATGACTGGGGCAGCAGAGAGATGGGATTTGAAAACCTACATGAATTAAAACAAGGATAATCTGGGCGAGGTAACAACTACTAGCTTGCTCTTGCAGCCAGCATCACTGTGGCACATCCCTATTGCCCAGACAGGGCACTTTGGGTGGTGGGAAGGGCTCCATCAGCACAGGACTGGGACCGTGGGCAAACACGGAGAAGCACCGTGGACATATGGCTTCCAGTGTCTGAGCTAAAGCACTAAGAACCAGCTTGATCATCTCTGCTCGGCACTGCCCTGTGTGGTCCTCTCCTTGGGGCCATTGCAAAAGTCACAACCTGCAGATGCATGAAAAGCTGCTGTCATTGCTATCACTAATACCAAGTTTCCTGGGCTGGTAGCCAGGGGGTTTTCCTTTTCAGCAGGTACTTTATAATGTAACAGTCNTTATTCCTAAAAAGCCAGTGAGGTTGGTACAGGACCAAGGGGCAGGATCTGGTCTGCAAAGCCTGTAGTGAGAGCGATTGGTAATGAAAATGCAGCATTTTGGAGGACAAGGCAAGACCTTACGGTTCTGGGAATAATGCAAGAACCTCGGAAACCAGAAACCTACGTCAGAGCTTATTTTCTCCCAAGGCAGTTGAACTTTAACAAAGCCTACATTAGCCGCAGCGCTGTGTCACTGGCAGGAGGGGGTTTGACGCTCGCTGCAAGGGGCCCTCGCCTTCTTCCAGGCTTCTCTGGTGTGTCGCTTCAGCTTGATGTGTCAGGCAGGCTGCAAACCTCTGCTCTTGCCCTCAGTAGCTGGGATAGTTAGGTAAATCCCAGGCCAGCCAAAATCTGGAGGGAGCATACCTGAGCCCTCTGAGAGAGGAGATGGCTGTGGCTGAGCTCAGCTTCCCCTGACCACGGGTTTCTGTGAGTCACAACATTTTTTTTACTCCAGCCTTTATTAAACTTGTCTGTTCCCCAGTCATTTTAGCCCAGATTTTTCTAGCAAGTAGGGCTTGGCGTTTGCAGACGTGCCGTCTACCCCATGAGAATTTTACCTTCCTCATTCGCCGGCAAAGAAAGTACCATTTGTTGTGTGAGTGTAGGAGACAAGCAGCAGCTTGTAGTTTCATTATTAATTATTTACCACAGAAAGCAAATTTCCCTGTCTAGGAACATTTTCTTTTCTTTGTGGACAGGAGATGATAGGGTAGTGAATGGCCACTCATGACAGGAGAATGCAGGAGTGACACTGCCATCCCCGATGGTTAAGCAAAGGTGCATCCACTGATAAAAAATCATTAGAAATCACTTGTCCGCACAGGGAACCCTTTTTGGGGTGTTCCCATGCAGGAAGACAGCCTGGCAGTTAGAGCCACCCTGACGGCACTGCCCATGTAATGGTAGTTTAGCTCTTTAGCATAACAAGCTTGACTTAATCTGCACATGTGGAAATTATCCATCCACTCCCAATTTAAGCCTGCCCTGCCTGAGTTTTACATTCATAAATAACTTGGCAAAAGCGTGAGCCAGTCCCAATGAAACCCTCCTTAGTTCTGTTACACTGTAAAACCCCAGGCCAGCTGGAAATATTTGTGTTTGAGCTCACAGGGAGGTGCAAAAGCTCCTTGATGATCTCATGCTGCTTGTCTTTCCCCTTTCTTTTGTGTGTGCCAAGACAGGAAGACTTTGTCCTCGGTCAGTGTTAGTTTTGATCCCTGGGATGACAGTGGGAGGGTGGTGGGTGCAGCTGGGAAGAGCTGCATTTCTCTGGGGGCATCTCAGTGCACGGCTGCTTTTTGCACAACATTTTTGGTGTAAGAACTCCTGAGAAATGGCTTTGCTTCTGTCACAGGAGCATGGAGGGACCACAGTTGATGGCTTCGTCCAGATCTTCCACCGCTGTAAATAGTCACAAGCTCATTTCGCCACCTGAGATACATATTTCCTCTTGTATGCCCACTTTAAACCTCTTGTCACACAGTGGGAACTCTCATTAGAGAGCAAAACCAGCCAACCCCAGGCAGAAGCATCGTGTAGCCAAGTATCTGTTGGCTGCTGTTAGGATAACATAGTAATTTACCATCTTCCTTCTCTTCTCTTACCTGTAATTATGCTTTAGTCACTGGTCATCTGTTCCTTTCAGACCTATAATCCAGCAACCTTTCCGGTCCTGTCACCTACAAGTACTTATTTGTTTGCATAGTTAGGAAGACTTAAACTTCTTTTTCTGCTCATTTGGGAAGGCAGAAACTGCAAGGAATTTATCTGGCAACGTAACACCAATAATGTGCCTCGCTTGGAAAAAAACCTATAGGTTCTTTAAGTGTTAATCATAGGGGCATCAGAGTAAAAATGCTCTGAAAGCTTCAGAAAATGTTAAATGAAATCAGAGCTGTGGTGGGGAAGGCAGCAAGGCAGCCATGACTCGGTGCAGGCAGAGATTCCCCTTCATGTACACGCAGCCATGTCCATCTCCAACATATCTAACAGGATATAAAGTTGTAGTGTCCTGTATGGTCACTAAATTGTCTTCAGTAAGTGACTATATTTGACTTTGGCACCTTTCTAGCAGTGTGGAAAACGTTTGTAAGGAACCATAAAAAGTCATTACATATGCAGAACAATTGAACCTCCTCAGCATCTGTGGTAGGAAACACATCTGTCTTCTGTCCCTTTCTTTCCTAAATGTCTCCCTGAATCAACTTTTATGGGAGGGTCGTAAATATCCCTTTCTATTCGAATCCAGGAGTTAACAATACCCCCTGTGACCATAAACACAAGATGTTTCATTGAGGAAAGAGGTGCACTCAAGTAAGCAGAGATCTTTGTGACAGTTGCTGCCAGTATGGTCCCCATGCACCGCTAATCACATTAGTGGGAGAGCACGGAGGTGGCCAGCAGACAGCAAAAGAAAGAGGGAGAGAAAAGCAAGACTAATCTTGTTAAAAGGGAAGCAAAGATAGACGCTACTTTTACACAGAAGCTTATAACGTCCCCATTTTCCCAGGGCTGGAATCACCTGGATGCTCTTGGAGTGGCACGGACGCTGCTGTTGTGGAAGCAAACAGCCCCACATTTTGCTTGTGTTTACTGAGCTGTTTTTCTTACAGCTCTTTGCCTGCCATGTGCTTGGTCTCTGCACAAGCAGCCTTGAATCCCTCCTGAAGCAGAGGTTTACTCGCCTCCAGATGACTTTAAAAGCAGTAGGATTGTTTTTAATTCCCTGTGTGTGATCCTTTTCCAGCCCACAATTTTTAACAGATGAAACAAGTGCCTGATCTAAAATATCCCTGTATTTCATCATTCTCCCCCGAGGTGGCAATATCAGGTGTTTGAAGGCACCTCGTCCCTGAATTAAGTCTTTTGCTCTGTGTGAGGATGATGCGCAGATTCCAGCCATGCGGCTGCACACGCTTTTCTTACTCGGGGAGTCCCAAAGCACCTCCCAAGCTGGGAGCTAAGGATTAGCCAAGCAGTCACTACGCAGCCCTCGACAAGCCCCACGGTCAGGTTTCACCTTCTAGTGAGGGCACACAACCTTGCCAGGGTGTGAGCCATGGTGCCGAGGTGCTGTCCCAGGAATTAAGTCCTCTCTGCCTTCTCCCTCCTCCTGCATTTCCCGGAGATGGGGCGAGGGAAGGGGGTGCAGGAGGAGAGGTGCTGCTCATCAGATGCTCACTGAAGTGTAGGCACCAACACATGCACCAACCCACACCCACAGTCCAAGATGCTCCTGTGCAGTGCTGAGGCTCTCCAGCCAGCTGGGAGCCCGGGGCAGGAGGTACCCAAACCAGTGAGCTTCCAGTTCAACTAGGTGAGATGTGAATTTGGGGAAAAGCTTTCCCCTTTTGAGAAACCGGAGCCTGGAGAGGCAGTGCCACATGCCCAGGATGACCCTCCAAGCCAGCACTGGAGAGCTGATGGACACAGCCTTTCCGAGTACTTCTCCAGCAGCTTGAGAGCAAGATGGTCCCTCCTCCCACCACCAATTGCTGTGAACCTCCCAGAGTGGTGTTAGTGGGCCCCCTCCCACAGGGTTTAATATTGGAAGGGAAAACAGCGTCTTGTTATCTGAAAGGAGCCTTAACCTGGTTTTATACCCAAGCCTGTTTAATCAGCATCATACCACACTGCTGAGGATGGAAAAACAAAGCTCTTGCGTCAGTAGATGGGGTGTCTGCCACTGCGTGTGCCAGTGCCTCGCCAATTAATCAAATGGGGAAGGGGAGAGAGGACCCGATGGACAGGCAGGAGAAAACCCTGATGGAAAATCTTACCCGTTTTTGCATGTGGTGGTAGGGTTGGGGTGGGGAGGAAAGGAAGAAGCAGCTGGAAATCTGGGAGCGAGGACAGTGGTGATGGCTTCATAGCTGAGAGTCCATGCCCAACCAGATGGGGAGGGGATCAGCCACTTGTTCCGTTGGCATTTCATCAAGCTCTTAAATACAAAATGCAAAACTCAGACCCTCTTGGCATTAAAATGATTATTTCAGTATGGAGTAGTGGTGGCTAAACGAGCTCGGAAGTGGCTATTATCAGTATCCCAGGGCGCTTGTGGTCCCCTTGCCATAAGGGCTGAGGCTTTCCAGGAGGGGCAGCAGCACTGGGCAGGAGGGGAGGGACTGGCAGCAAGAAGAGGAGAGTCTATGAAGGAAAAGCTCTCGGGATGCTTTCAATGATGTTTGGGAAAGGCTGCTGGGCTGAGGATATCACCCTGGGGAGCAGAAGCTGTGGAAGGCAGACCCCAGGAGGAAGAGTAGGCCAGGTAGACCTGATGTTTCTGCGCACCGGTGATCAGAGCCACTTGGTAGCCAGCTAACCTGAAATTCATGTCTCGCTCTTCCAAGCAATTAATGTTTTTTTTCCCAGTCCCAGGAGTTAATCGGTGAGACGAGGACTCTTCAGCCCTGCTGCTCCACTCTTCTTTCTGCCCCCTTCTCCCCCTGCAGGGACAACCCTGCACCCCAAACTGGGTGGCATCAGGGGTACCTTCCCTGGTGCCTGCAGCCTCTCCCACCTCAAATGATACTGGAATTGGCTATTTAATCACAGATGGGATTAGTGGCTGTTGGGGGAGGGCCTGGGACCCACCCAGGGCAGGGAGCCAGGACCTGCAAGGGGAAGGAAAGGCAGCAAGGGGGATAAAGGGGAGAGGGCTACAGACACCAGGGAACAGGGCAAAGCGGGGCCTGGAAGGAGGAGAAAAAAAAGCCAGAAGCAGCTGATGGGGGAGCCTGTTTTCTCACTGATGATGCCTCTGATGAGAGGGTAACAGATGAAGGAATGAGGAATTTGGGAGCTGCAGAAAGTCAGCATTTTTGCCTGTGCAAGCCCTTTGCAGGCCGTGGGGGACATTCCTGGTGTGCAGGTCTCTGTACCTACGCTGTGTTTCAATTCCAAACGCAACAGGCAGCCCAAGTCCTCATCCTGCTTGCCTCTTCTGTATGTACACAGTCTGGATTACTACTATTATTGTTGTTGTTATTATTATTGCTATTACCATTATTTCTAGTTGTAGTAGTAGTAGTACTGCTATTATTATTATTATTATTATTTCCTGATTTTCCCACGAATCTGGACCTTTGTCTCATACAGGCAAAAAAAATAATCTGTGGTTTCTCTTAAAGACAGAAAACACCTTGCTTTTTCTCTTGATGTCTATGTGTCCCTCAGATAGAATTTGTTCATCTCCTCAGCTCAGCCAACATATTGATCCTTCCTCTGGGCTCTGACCCCTCCATGCCTTCTCTGTTTGCAGAGTTATCTTTAGCATTCCTGCCTCCTCACCGCTGCTCGGGGGCAGCAAACAGTTCAGATAAAATTGATCCGGTGGATATGAGAAAAGACGTCATGAAGAAACCCGGGGCACGAGGCCATTCACAGTCTCTCTGCCATCACGTAAGCCGGCTGAGGGTCAGTTCAGCATTAACTGGCTCCCGAGGAGGGTTCTTATAACAAGCAATGCTGAGCAGCTCTGAGCATCACTCATTAAGTGCAAACTGGGGTTTTATTACAATTATCATCATAGTTGCTTTTGTGCAATGTATTGGACCAATTCCACCTTACTCCTTAGGAACACTCACAGGTTTTGAAGGCCAGGCGAATGATGCAGCCCACCCAGCCTGACCTGTGCAGTACAGCCCAGAGCCTCTTGGCCTTAGCTACAGCTCCAGTCCCATGGTTTTGCACAAGCGCATGAGTGTCTGAAAGTAGAGCAGGAGTCTTCTCAGTGTATGTCAAGACCTCCGTCAGGGCTGCCTCCAGCTTTGCAAAGGCTGCTCACAACAAATGACCTCTTCTTGGGGATGTGCTGTATCCTCTCCATTTTTTAACTGTAGATAGGCTACACAAATGTTATATTAGAGTAGCTACTTGCAGGCCCAGTTCCTCTCCCTAGTTCCGCTGTCCTGCAGATCATTTTCAGAGGATTACAGATCCACAGAAGCCACACCATAGACTCTCTGCTTCCCTCAGGGTAATGACTTCACCCCTGGGCTACAATGTCAGGCTCCTACCCAGGTGCCCTGCTTGTCCTCCTGAAATGTCACTTTTTCTTCTGCAGAGTGGCCTAAACTCAACCACAGTGAGGTGGTGGTGCATGACTTCCCTCTGCAAAGGAAGGGCAATGTTTAACCTTCAGGCACCACCGTGTTTAATACGGTGGTGACCGATTCCCGGCATGACTCCTTTGCCTGCCCTTCCTCAAGGTGTGTGGGATCATAACTCCAGCTGTGCTGTGCTCAGAGGAGGCAGTGGGGAGCGTGGGAGGGGGAAGGACCCACAGTGCACCCCACAGATCACGGGCAATGGCCTCAGTCCCCTTGCAAACAGATGAGCCTGCTGGAACACTATACACCTGTAAATTGGTAAACACTAAGTATAAAAAAAACACTGCCTCCAGAACTCATGTTTTTTGCCACTCTAGGTGAGGGTAGCTTCAAGCATGATTAAGTGAGGACTCCATTTCCAGCAGCTGTGGACACCTATTTACTCTCCAGTTCTTAATCAGCACGGGCACTCGAGTGGCACACAGCTGCAGCAGGCAGGCTGACGGCAAAGCTGCTGACCAGGACGAGGTCCACTGGAGCAACTCAAGGGCTGTTTGCTTGCTGGTTGTTCTGGGAAAGCTCATCCGCCTGACTTTTCTGCAAAGAATAAAATTCATCTAAAGAGGTTAGATGTATAGGAGTCTTCATACTAGTTCTATGTGCTTTATATATGTCTCTTTTTATGTACAGTAATGACTGGGTTTTCTATAGCAGCCTGCATCAGAGGAAACCTGATTTCTAACGTGGGCAGGAAAGTCTGCACACGGTGGTTGTGAGTTGTCCCAAGGAAAAGCCAAAGCAGCTGAAAAAGTGTTTTGGTGGGGCCAACTTGACTTGCTGTAGCCCACAGCAACCTCCAGCTCTTGATTATCTTTGGAGCCCTGATACTGAAAAGGACAGGAGCATCGTTACAGGGGGGAGCGGGGAGTGGTAAGGGTGATGCTCTGGCTCATATGGGGACCCATCCAGATCAGTATGAGTGGAGATACATGTGATTGGGTATTATTTAATCAATGTATACAACCAAAGTACACTGTATGATAGGTTGGCTCCAAAGCTTCTTGTTCGCTAATGATGTGATGTCCCTGAGCGTACAGGTAGAGCATACATGTTTGGCCATGACCTCTCAGGTGAGCACATCAAATGCAGCCTGAAATAGGTTGCCACTTCTGGCCCAAGCAGCTGGTGCTCATGCTGACACATTGACCAACTTCAGCGAGTCTCCATTTTATCCTGCCTAACTGGGCAGACCAATATATTCCAAGCGTCCCACGATACGCTCCAAGTGTCACACTCCAATCTGAAATACCCCTGGCCTTTTGACTTGAATGGCTTTGCATGGTTTGGGGCTAATATGAAAATGAATTGAGAAGGGCTCAGTGCTTCTTTGAGGCAACAGTATTTACCCCTGTGCTGCTGTAAGCTGTTCTAGGATAATGACGTGTATCTGCACGGTCTGCTCCACGGCTAGAGAGGGTGGCCCGCAGCATGCTGGGTTCAGTAAGAGCTCTCCTGGGCTCTGCTCTGGTCTCCAGAAGTCTGACATTGCAGACATCTGCTGAATTTACTGATAAATTGTTTCAGTTGCTGAACTGCAAGAAAACAGCTTTATGTCTAGAGCCAAATGGGCTGATGGGCTGGACACTGTGAGCCACCAGAGATGCCGTGCTGTACTCCAGCACAGAGCAAGTCGGTGGGAGAGGATGGGGTACAGAAAAGGTCTTTAGCCTCCAGGCTTGTGAGCGCAATTGCCTCACAATATAAAGGCTTCACTCTGCATTGCTGCAATCCAGAAAACTTTTGGGAGCTGTCTTCAAGGGCTGTGGGATGGGACCCAGATGCTGGCAGCAGGGGAGCCTCAGCTTGCAGCCAGGAGGTGGGTGCGCAGGAGGGACGGAGAAAACCACAGAGCTGTTGGCTGTATTTTTTTCAACCGGGAAGCTTGGCACTCACGCAAGAGCAGAGCTCATGTAACTTACTGCTGCAGTCTTCAGATGAAGTGTGTCTGTATTATCCCCGTGGGTTTGATTCACTCACTGCGTTACCCCAGAGTGATGCCAGCATTACTCAGCGAAAGCAATACTGCAGGGAAAGGCAGCGGTGAACGGGGCAGGCTGGGATTATTTTCTCCTTTGCGTGATCTGTGATGAGCCACTTTTGAAGTGGCTACAACAATGCATTTGAGAGGAAGAAAAAGGAAGAATCAATACATGTCAAGAGACCATTCCACACTGAATCATATGGCACTTCCCAAATTGTCCATGGCACATTAGCTGGGGAACAGTTTAGACTGTGATCTTCCTGCAGTCTTACAGTAGTCGAACATTTGAAGTTTAATTCACAATGTTCAGTTTATTGCTGTCTTTAAGCAAATATTTACCAATATTTATTAGTTGTCTGAAATAAAATTAAACATATGAAAGGCATGCTACTATTTCAGTCCCCAATGTGCCTTGGGCAAGTGACTTATCTCTTTTATGATCCCTCAATGGATCAGGCATCTGACACAATGAACAGGGAAAAAAAGCCATCGCATTTCAGAGGCAAACCTCGCCATGGACCCAGCTCTTTGGGCTGCCATGTGCCTTCACTTCCCAGAGAAGATGTTTGATGCTCTGTGAAAGACACTCAGACCATGTCAGGAGGTCCCATTTCTGCAGTATCTAGAAGTAAGAGCCTAATTTCAAACTTAAGTGTAAATCCATGGGCTGACATGTACTTCACTAGCTGGGAGAGATTTGAAAAACCTGAGCACATCACTTGCAGGGCTGAAGTAAAAATGAGAAAAATTAGAATAAGAAAAATATGAGAAAAGTAAAGAGATATTTGAAGGAGTTTGAATCACAAGCAAAGGCATGATGAGAAAAAGGAATCTTTTCTATATTTTCAGCTCCAGTTAACTCAGTGATCTAGGTGTGTCATTATATGGCGTGAAAATGAGACCGTAACAGTCCTCAGTCCAGGAGAGGACTGTTGTTCTCTCCCATAAAGCGTAGTCCTTTCTCTGCATTGCCCCTGGTTGTCATCTGCACCATGGATGGAAAAGCCATCAGCCGTGGAACTGTTTGTGGTGACTACGGCATGGATATGTGGAAGGGTGCTGTACCTGACACATCAGCCACATGCAGACCTACGCCTCTGTGCTGGTTTTGGCTGGGATAGAGTTTATTTTCCTCATAGTAGGTAGTATGGGGCTCTGTTTTGGATTTGTGCTGAAAACAACGTTGAGAACACAGGGATTTTTCAGTTATTGCTGAGCAATGCTTACATAGAGTCAAGGCCTTTTCTGCTCCTCACACTGCCCCATCAGCGAGTGGGCTGGGGGGACACAAGAAGTTGGGAGGGGACACAGCCAGGACAGCGGCCCCAAGTGACCACAGGGATATCCGGTGCCATAGACATCATGCTCAGCATATAGAGCTGGGGGAAGAAGAAGGAAGGGGGGACATTCAGAGTTATGGTGTTTGTCTTCCCAAGAAACTATTATGCGTGATGGAGCCCTGCTTTCCTGGGGATGGCTGGACACCTGCCTGCCCATGGGAAGTGGTGAATGAATTCCTTGTTTTGCTTCACTTGCATGCACAGTTTTTGTTTTACTTATTAAACTTTTTTAATCTCAACCCATGAGCTTTCTCACTTTTACTCTTCTGATTCTCTCCCCCATCCCACCAGGGGAAAGTGAGTGAGCAGCTACATGGTGCTTGGTTGCCAGCTGGGGTTAAACCGTGACAGTCCTTTGTGGTGCCCAATGTGGGGCTCAAAGGGTTCGAGATAACAATAGATTTGATTGGAATGTGCTAGATTGAATTTATGGCTGTTATTGCTGTTTAGCCGCAGGGCTTGCTTGCCTGTTCTGGTTACCCAAGGTCCTTCCCTGTGAGCTTGACCTGAAGCCGAGGGTGTCTCCTGTGAAAATCACACAGTGTATGACCTCTTCTTTGTGTTTTGGGGCAGGCTTCAACTGCCACCCACCATGTGTCAGAGCTCCCTTTCCCACGTTGCGGGGTTGATTTTACACTGGGGATGTCTCAACTACCGGCACCAAAGGTGGGTTCCCAGCACACTCTGACTCGCTCTCAGAGGAACCCAGGCTTGCAAGCAGGGAGGGAAGCCAAGCTGCGCATCGGGGGCTGTCCCCTGCAATGTGACCTGCTCAGCCCCGCTCGCAGCTCATGGCCTGGGTGAAGCAGCTCTGTTCATCAACACTCCTCTGCTCTGGTGGGGACACGGGGCCAGGAAAGAGGGCTTTCCCTACAGCTCCCTTGGGTGGACAGATTGCCACATGCCTGGGAACAGGTACGCAAACACTGCTGAATGCCTGGTGTATCATCTGAGCTGGATTTTGAAACGGTACAGGAAGGCACTGTGTTTGATTCCAGGGTGTCTAATGGGTCTCAGTGGAGGGAAATCAATGCCATTAATATGGGAGCACCGGTCTGTTTTTTCACTGCCTCTCAGCGCCGATCAATCACTGCAGGCTGCCACCGCCTCATTCACCGTCCAGATGGCAATATCCAGTGCCTGTGTTTTTTAAGCTCTTGTATAAAAGAGCGAAAATCAGGCTCTTCCCAGCCGTAAACAACATATCTGCTTGCTAGTAGCCATGCACAAATAGCCTGGTGTTCCATCATTTAGCTCCCTCTCTTACGAAGCATCTTCCTAGACTGTCTACAGAAGATCGCCCAAGCGCTACTTTATTTCTTCTGTTACACAGGAAAATGAATAGACACAGTCCTGTATTTAGAAGGGCTTTTATGCCTCTTCTTCCATTCAGATTGGTGTTTTTCTCTTTAAAGCAGCAGATCTGAGAATGATGCAGTTTGTTACGTGGATATGTCAGATTTTGGAAGGAGGGGGCTGTTAAATGTTGAGTTTCTTGATTTTTTAGTCCTAAGACTCAAAGCTCTCATTTGTATCTTTGCCTCATTTTGGTACCGATCATAAGTTTTTAGGTGAGGATGCTTGATAAACACTGAGATTGGACAAATCTATGCATAGGAATAGCAATTACCATTCTTCACCTACTGAAAACCCAGGAAAGCTTTTCCCAGTTTCAGAAAGCTACGTAACAAAAACATAACCACACTTGTTCACTGCTACAGATCAACAGATGAGTTTATGTATTGTCTTGGTGGTGTTTCTGAAACATCCTTTGATAGACATTTCCTCTAAATGGCATTACTTGAAAAAAAACCAAGAAAATAATCAAAAGTAGTAAAAATTCTGATACTTTCTGTCTTTACACTAATGTGATAAAAATTATCTAGCATTTCTGTAGATATCAAAGTGCTTTACTGGGCTTAAATTATGCTGTGTTAATATTCACAGTCCAGAACTACCAAATTTCCATTCCTTAGAAAAGAAGAAATCTTTCTTTTTCAAAAATCAGTGAAAAAGATTCCTTTCCCTTCCATTATAGAGGTGAGTCCTATTCTTTTTTGAATTGAAAGCTTGTGCTACACATTTTACACTTTTTGCAATTATGGTGTAAGTTAACACCAGTGTTGTACAGTTTCCATATATTCTTTTGAATGCGGTCTACATCCTTGTGGACAGCAAGCTTAAAACTTTGCTGGTTACTGTTGTGAAGGCATGAAGACATCACTTTCCCTTGATTTTATGCTTGGGATTATTACTATAAAATTATTGTCATTTATATTTATGTGTCATTTTTCCAACTGCTGTTCAGACACAAAATAAGAGATATGCCCTGCTCATGTACATTAAATAAGCAAGATCACTCAGTAAATATAATTCTCCTAAAGATTATGGAACGAGTTCATGTTCCATGTTGCACATCCCTAGTTCTTCATTCTCCTTTTTTTCATTGGTTCATTTTAATGCCTTTCTAGGCTAACGTGACCATCCCCATGTTCCCTCACCTTTCTTCGCCATTGACTATTGTGATGAACTGAGTTGTTGCATCAAAAGCAAATCCCAGCCTGATAAGAAGCGATAGCATGCTGAGCAAGTTTTGTTCCTCTTTCATAGATTGCTTGATTCATCTGATATAGTCTTAAATTATGATTGGCTCAGTTTCCCTGGCATTGTCATTTGGGTGTAATGTCTCTCTGGTGCTCTGTCAACTTAACAGGCCTGAATAGTCAGAAGGCAGTGATAATAAAGACGGACAGCAATATCTCTTAGTACCACATTCAAACTTTCTTGAAAAGGCACCAACATGTGTTGAAAATAAGCCTACACCTAGTGGAATGTTTTATCTATTGCACAGAAGTATATCCATTGGAAATGCACCAAGTCAGAGTTCTCCAGCTGAGATAACCTTTCAGCGGAGCAAGAGATGCCACATGACCTTTATGAAATCTCACTGTGCTGCTTCTAAAACATCCTTTGTTGGCAGATTTAGATATGTGAACCAGAATAAGTCCTTGCTAAAATGCTCCAGCCCTGGGGGGGTCCCAAGTAAGCTTGAGCTACAAGCTGCAAGCCTCTACAAGTAATTGACCTTTGTTGAGAACCAGCTGGATCACCTGCAGATGTTAGCTGTGGTGGTAGACACTTGCCCAAAGGGAACTGGATTGAAGTTACTCAGCTTTCATCAGATAGCAAAAATTATCCCTCTCTATTGACCCCAGTTGCTTTGAACTGTGAGTGTCCAATGAGAATGGCTCTGGATTCCAGCTCCAGCTCCATCCAACCTACCTAGCTCAGCCACTCCAATTAACAGGGGCAAAATCACCGTGGTTTCTTCCTGGCATTGGATGATCAGTGCAGAGAAAAGCCTTTATCATTCTGCCCTCAGCACTCGTACTCTTGGACTCAGCTAGACTCTTAGCACAGCACTGCAGTCCACAGCCCTTACCAGAGAACCGTCTGCATCAAGGTGTGTAATAAACTCCACATCCTCAACTCTCAATGGATCATGGTCAGAGGAGGCCTCTGAGATAACCTTGGCCAGTTAAAACCAGTCCAAATTAATACTCTTGGACCTGGAAATGACTGGAGTTAGCTGAGGGCACGAATCACTAATGTAGCAGTTTTGCTCCTGACTGCTATCAAGGAGATGGAGATGTGTCCCCTGACCAGGATGGGCCAGGGACAACAGCTCAGGCCATTGGAGATAAAGTCAAATACCATTACTGCATTGTCTTTTAGTGTGTGATTGATGTATGACATTCTTTACTCATGCAATATCTGCTTAAATGGCTTCAGATTGTATCAAGCCAGCTCACAGGGTGGGGTTGCTGCAGGCACTTTCTGGGAAGAGCACCATGTCTTGCCTTCATCCCCTCTCAAGTTTAAAGGCAGCCACAGCCAGCCTTCTCCAGCTTAAAGACAGTGGAGATACCCTGTGACAGAAAACTCAGAGCGAGGGAATTAAGATGTTCTGGGAAGATTCATGGGGTTCTGACTGTACAGGATGGCAGACCTCTCACATCTCCCTGAAATCTGGGCCTGCCCTTGAAGATCTCCCCCAAGCACTCATCTAACAGGGTATCTGCTTCTGCCTCTGAGGAACCTGGGGCCAGCTGAATTAGTTGCAACAGGCCTGAAACTGTGGACACTGTAATAAACTGCATTCTTATTTTAGGCAACAGCTTAACTTTGATGAAGACTAAGTTTTTAAATACATTTCAAAGAAACATTGTGAGATGGCCTGAGCATCTGGCAGCTCCGGTTGGGGTCAGAAGAGCACAGGTGTGTATCTTTGTAGGTGTACCTGCTCCTGAGAGCAGAAGAAGCAGTGAGTGTAGACCTCCTCAGGACTAGGAAGATGACAACCAGATCCCTAGCTTTGGCCAGCTGGGGTAGGCTGGCCACAGTCAGTAGCTTCACTTGGTCTCGCTGCATGAGGAAGGTGTCCCTCCTCAGTACTGTCAAACCAGGGTCCTTCATGAGTAGCACGCTGTGATGGGGCCTTCGGTTAAACCATGTATTGTGTATTGTGCTGGTCAGGCAGTCAGTCCCAGAACACACCTCAGGCACCTGGATCCCTGAGCCCCTGGTGCAGCACATTAGTGAAACTGTGCGACAGGACTGTGTTAGTCACCTGCCAGTCAGTCTCACCTCCTCTCTCACACGGTTTCATTCACATAGCTCAGTCATCAGACACAACTATTTGTGAGGAATGAGTCTTCAGGTTAAGGCATGGAGTGGGGACTTGAGAGATGAAAGTGTGGTCGCTGGCTCTGCTCCAGATTCTCTCTGACACTTTGGGCAGGTCCTTTACAGCTGTGCTTGCCACCTACTCTAGTGTGTGAACACACGAGAGTGGTGGGTGAGCCAGACCACCGACTCTGCAGAGCTGCAAGATTCCCTGCAGTCAGTGTAGGGACAAAGATGTAATGGCATCTTTAGTAAGCACTCTGAAGAAACTTTGACTTCTTTCTCTGGATGGTGATTATTGCTTGGATTAACCCCTCTCAGAGCAACCTAGTCCCTAAGACTTGTAGGAAAGAGATACCAACAGATGCTCTGAACTTCAGGTTAATGGGATGCCCACAATAGATGGCATGAAGCTCTGCTTGGTATTTGCTCCTTGTCCACCTCCAAAACCAAAATATTCTATAGCGTAATTGAGAGGCGGATTGAGAAATAGAGGAAACCGGTGGTTGGACAGTTTACTTGTTGGCAGACTCAAGAGTGGTTCTTCCCACAGGTGTCCAGAACAGCAGTTCTTGAACTTGGGGTTGAAGGGAGGAGAAGGCCTTCTCTAGGCCCCCCAGCTTTTGTCTCAGGGACATATGTCAGATGGTGAAATATGGAAGTGAAAAGCCCCTGATGGTTGTCTTTGCCCTGTTCACTTTTCTGTATCTTCCTCCCCACACACATACCTCCACAAAATTCTTTTTTCTTCAGGACGTGTATGAAGAAGATAACACTTGTCTGAAGCCAGTGACACCCTTTGGTGACTCATCCTTTCTCTTGCTGTCAGATCCAAGTAATCAATACATCCCTCAAAGGCTGAATCTCTGGCTGAAGTCCTGGCAGAGAGGAATGAGACTGGAAAGACAGTTTTGGAGTCAGGACCACAGGCTCCTGCGTGTGCAGGAAGAAGCGTGGGAGCAATGAGGACCCCAGTACACACCAACATGTCACCATTTCCATACCTCCTATGGTGACACCGATGCCTCCATATGAACGATCTGTGCTCAAAGTGGTTTCTCCTGGACAACAGATCTCTGACTCCACCAGAGCTTGGTCTCCAACTTACAGCTCTGCAACAGATGTCCACAAGCACAGGAAGCCGCCAAGTCCCCAGTCTGTCACGGACAGCCCTGGCTTAGCAGAACCCAGGAGTCCAGGCTGCCTCACTGCCTGCAAGACAAGCTGTCGGCATGTCACAGTCACATCTGACGGACACGTGCCCACGCATCGTTGAAATGAGTGTATTTTTTAGAATATTCTGACTCCCACAGGTCGATGCTCAAGCCTGGAAACCCCTGTCCTTGCAGAGCTCCCAGCCAGCCCTTGCTCTGCCCTCAGCCCTGCTCACTGGGGGTAGGGCACCCCCCTGCATCGCTCCCTTTGCCTCCACTGTGACAGCAGGCACCACTGCTTTGGTTTTTTCCACAGTCTGTGATTCCACCTGAGTTGCAGGAAATGCTGTCATCCATTTGGGGAGCCAGGGCAGGGGAGACATTTTCTGTTGAATCCTGACTTGGGAGCTGTCAACCTTCATGTTTGTGCCCATGGGGATACGTAGCGGGTGTCAGCAAGGTGCGATCAAAGAGCTTTCACAGAAGGAAGAATTAATAACATCTGCTTCTTTCTTTCACACTTCTGCAAGACACGCTCAACCTTGGCGCCATGATTGATGGCATGAGCAAAGCCCTGTTGGCGCCGTCTGGAAGGCAGGTGCCTATTATTGAAATGAAAAGACAAGGATGAAGGTGTCTTGCAGGACTCACAACTCCCCTATCAGTGCTGGAAAGTTGAAGTGAGTGGCTTTTGCGGGGGGTGTGTGTGTATTTGCTGACAAAAGTCTGTGCAAACAAGGACCTAGCGAGAACGTACAGGGAACAGCTGCTCTGTATCTGGGAAAGGTAAATGCAGTTTGCAGAGCAAACTCACTCTAATTCAGGCAAATACTGTTACAAGCAGTGTAGCTGAAAAGAAAACACGTTTACTGGGATGTTAACATGACTTGTATCAAGTGCAGGGAAAGGGGGAAAATGCCCGTGTCTGTGAGCCTGCTGCCTGAAGCAAAACCTGCTAAGAAAACCCCTTTGCGTGAAGCGTCTTGCCTTGACCGAACATCCTCAGTACCTGGGGTGGAAAAGTGTTGGGTACGTGGCAGGACTTGGCCTCCACAGGCCCAGTCCAAGCACCAGCTCCATGCTTTTGGTTGCAAAACAGCGCTCAGGCTTTGGGTGCTGCTTTGAGCTGCCCCCAGGGCTGCACTACAGAGGCACTTGCAGGGAATTGGTACCTTTTGGGAGGCTGAGACTAAGCATCCGCACACTGAGCATCCCCAATCACCGGCCCGTCAAAATTTCATAGAGTCATAGAATTGTTTTGGTTGGAAGAGACCTCTAAAGGTCTTCCAATCTTCATTGGCTGGAAGAGAACTTTGGTTGGAAAAGACCTGTCGTCCCCATGTTTCTCCCTTACCACCTCCAGGACGACTGCGATCAGCGCCCCAGAGGGAGAAGCTGGAGGTGCCTTCAGGAGAGCAGGAAGACCTGCAAAATTTGTGGACAGAGCCCCACCTCGTGGATGCAATCTCAGGCCCTGCTCATCGAGGCCTTCGTGGGGTGGCTTGTGAGCACTAGCACAATCTTGTGCCCCCCATTGTACCTGCTGCCACACCAATTAGTCTAATGAGAGGTTTTATCTCAGTGTCAGTGACAGAACAACGTCGTCCCTGCGGGCACACAGCACAGGCGTGGGGCAGTGCCTGGGTTTTCCACTTCCACAGCTCAAGGCAATCTGTGCAGTGCATGTGAACGATAGTAATATTTGTGTTACCATTGAGAAGAAAAAAAAGTTTTATTCATTACAGCAGGTTTATGATTTACAGCCGGAGAGCTGGTTGAAGGCCAGGTCAAGAATCTTTCATTGAAGCAAAGCACAATTAAACGGCCTTTTATGTGGCCTATGTGATCAGACCGGGCAGCAATAGGAAGGCATCAGGCAGAGCAGACCTGAGGACCAAGGGATTACCCGCAGCTGGGTCAGCCATCATGGGAGCACTGGCTGGGGGAGCTGCTCAGCAAGCAAGGACATGGCCCAGGAGAGGCTGCAAGTCAGCATCTCTTTGAAGCCAGGTATTTGCTGTGTTTCTGTGTAGAGAAATGGACCTTTTCTGTTTTTCCCGCCTGTACTCAAGAGAAGATGTCTACTCACTTTGTTCAAAAAAAGTAGGATGGTAACAACAGACGGTTCTCCTCCTCCTGCTGGAAACCCTCCAGGAAGGTCCTGAGGCACCAAACCAAGCCAGGCAACACCAGAGCAGAAGGGTAAGCAGCTCTGAAATCATTATCCAGTGGCTCCCACAGAAAGCACCACCAGTCAGGAGCTCCTGTGTCTGTGTGAGGAGATGCAGGACTGAATCTGCTCCATCGGGTTCATTTGATTTCTGTTGACTGCTTCTTGTTCCTGTCAGGAAAACAAAGTGAACTCGTCTCCTTCCAAAGCTTCTGATTTGGGAAATGAAGTCTAAGTTTGACGTATGGCTCAGAAAAGCAATGCTTCATTTTTTCCAGACTCTGTTATTCTCTCTAAAAAAAAATATATTTAGCAGCCGATGGCTGCTACCCTCGTGTAACTGTGGCTGCTGCCCTCAACAAGTGGGATCAGGGAGCCTGGAGGGATTATTTCACTAGCGTCAATGTGGTAGAAAATATTCTTTACATTTGGTTGGTACACAAAAAACTCTACAAACATCAGTGATGTTTTCAAACTGAAAGAAGGGAGATTTAGATTGGATATTAGGAAGAAATTCTTTACTGTGAGGGTGGTGAGGCACTGGAACAGGTTGCCCAGGGAAGCTGTGGATGCCCCACCCCTGGAAGTGTTCAAGGCCAGGCTGGATGGGGCTTTGAGCAGCCTGGTCTAGTGGGAGGTGTCCCTGCCCATGGCAGGGGGTTGGAACTAGATGAGCTTTAAGATCCCTTCCAACCCGAACCATTCTGTGATTCGATGTTCTTTGATCTATTTGATACAATCAGGGATGATGACAACCCACACTGCTCGGCTGACTTTTTTTTGTTCAATATAGCTTTTTCTACCCTATATTTCAATGCCTAAATCCCTGTAAACCACAGAGGTAGCTCAAAAAGCATGTGATTTTGCACACCAGCGCACAGAGCTCCACAGAGGCTGTGCGGAGCTTCTGCTCAGCACTCAAGAGCTCTCAGTAGGAAACCCAAAGTGACAGCCAAAGCCACCGGTTTATCCAACTGATGTTGTTTCCATTTCTTTAGGTTGGAAGTTCCCAATGTTTTGCTCAGGAATCACCATTAGTACATAAAACGAGAGCGCTGGTTAGACGGCAAAGTTCATCTCTAGCACCAGGCGCTGGTGTGAGGTGGGTGGTGCTCAGCCAAAGCAGTTGCCTTCTGCTGGACTATAGCAACACCAAAACCCTGGCCAAGCCCCAATGACTTAGTGACAAGCACAGCAGGGTGTAAGCTTGGCTATTTCTAAACCTCTTGCAGTAAAAATACAGGGGTTGAGCAGTGTGTTTGTGTCTGGGATTAATAAGACTCTTGGGGATGGGCTTCAGGGGGGATTGCGGGGTTTTGGTTTTAAATGTTTTATGGAAATGCTGAACAAACACCATTAGCTAGCTCAGCCCTTATTAATAATTAAGCTGGATAGCACCAAGCTGCTTTCAATTGATTTTTAGAAGGGGAAAAACAAGCTGGAAGTTTAATTTCCATGAGACACATGTGTGAAGAGGCACTACAAGGGACTAGCAGGCTCTCTGAGGAGCACGAGTTCTTCAGCTCCCAGGACTGCCAAGGGTGACGCTCTGATGGGGACATCCCTGTCCCCACTGCCCCCTTCGGTGGCAGGGACAGAAGATGGGGTGATGGGGGAGACCAGCTCCTCTGGGCGCTTGCACCCAGCTAGGGGCTGGTCTCCCTGTGCCTGGCGGAGATGACAGCGACACCTCCTCCCTTTTGGGCTCACTCCTTGTGCAGGAACCAGCAGTGGAGACAGAAGTTTGGGTGCTGTCCCTATGTCCAACGTGGGTGACAGGAGTTTTCCCCGCTCAGGACACCCCCAGCTTGCCTGGGCAGGTGCACAGGGGCTGCCAGGGCCACCATGCATGGCCACCACAGCTGGGCACCCTCTGAATGTCCCCACACCATCCATGGGCTGGTTTTGAAGTAAACCTTCCTCTCAAGCCTCCCTGCCCGGCCTTGGCTCCTGCCTGCAGCGGGAAGGTGGCTTTTTGGGTGGCTCTGAGGGTGAGATTTGCACACTTGGTGCCTGGTGCATGGGTGACATCTACCGACCACATCTTCAGTTTCATTTTATGCTTTTACCACTTTAAACAAAACCGTGCCAAGAAAGCGATACCTGAGCTTGTGTGTTGTCATAACTGCTTGTTTACCTGTCCCAGGGTAAAAGCCATTAAATTATTTTTACAACTGCGGTAGGGCTGCGTGGCCCACGTCAGGCTTTGACAAAAGGCCAAAGACTTGCTTTTCCAATGGAGCAGGGCAAAGCTGTAGGAAACCTTTAAACATGAATGGAGGTTATTCCCCTGTAATTTATTCCCCTGAGATTTATTCCCCTGTAATTAAGATTAGATTTTGGATCTGTTTCTTTAATGGAAAATTCACAACCAGTCCAGAGCAAAACCGAACATGTGAAGTAAAAACAGTGAAGTTTTCTCTACAGAAAAATACTGACACTGGTCCGAGGATTTATTTAAAAATGGCAAACTAATGGTTATTTCTCTAATGTTTTTTAACTTTTGAAGAGTAGAAGGTAATATGAACAAAAAACAAATGCCTAACTGTCCCCAGAAAACCAGAATAATAATTAATCCAACAAATATTTGCAAAATGCCTGGATTCTTTTTAAAAAAAGTAGTTCCAAGCTGGTGGCTTCTGGTGAGATGCAATATTATATTTAAGCTTCAGTAATCCATCCTCAACAAATTGCCCTGTCTGGATATAACTCACCAAGTGCCTGGCCATAGGCAGAGACTGACCAGAGGGCTGTGACTGGAGCAGTATTGCTTCAGGTCTTGGCTCTTGCATGAGAGTGAAGCATGCTTTGCTTGCTTACAAATGCTCACCCATGCAGCCACAAAGAAAAAAAGTTGTAAAAACAGCCCGTAAAGACTCATATTCAAAGGTTAGTAGAAAGCAAACAACACTTGTTCTTTCAAATATTGTGATTTTTAAGCCTTTTGTTATTTTGGCAGCCGGCGTATAGTCTGTTTAGGTGTATAGTTTGTGAGGCCGGCGTTATAGTTTGGCAGCCAGTGTATAGTTTGTGAGGCTGCTGTAGAGACTGTATGAGCAGTACTTTGGCATTCACATGGTGTAACAGCTACTGCAATATCTGCAATGCCATAAACGTTAATCCAGCTCATCCTCTTTCCCCATGTTATCTCTCCACACCTATAGACAGCTGCTAAAGCACAAGGCTGGGAGAGGAGGAGTCCTACAGGAGGACGAGGTAGAATAGCGTGCCCAGCTGTGATACAGGCTCATGAGAGAGCTGGGGATGGGAGAGGTGGTGAAGGCTGGGGGTAGGCAGCTTCAAGATCAGACCTAAACATGAACATCTCTCTTTCACCCGTGTCACCCGTTCCTGAAAGATGAGCACTCAATTACTGTGAATTTCTTAGCAACTTTTCCCAGAACTGTGACTTTTCATTCCATACAGTTGAGCACCCATGCCCCGATCTTCCTGTGCACTGACTGAGCATCTCTGGATACCAACCCAGGGGGCTGCCATCTGCCTTAACCTCTGAGGAAATTCTGTCCAAGACCAGTCCCTGAAGAATGCTGCACGTTGTTTTTTGCCACCCCAAAGCCTGGACTTACATATGTGCCACGCCATTTTCTACAAGCTGCCTGATAATTTGTCCTGGAGCATCTAATGAGATGCTTTTCAGATGCCCACAGAGATTAAATACTGCTTTTCCCCTATGAGAAAAGGTAGCAGGTTTATCTGGTGTGACCTGTCTTTTGTAGATCCATGTGCTTTTTTTATTCCTGTTTTATGACCGCTTCCTTGGCTTTCATTTTTCAGCTTTTCATGGCCATGCAAACTAATGGGCCCACAGTTTCTCCAGTCTCCCATACTCCTGAGTAACCTCAGCTCAGTCCTCCTTGATTATATATCTGCTGCAGATTTATAGGTCTCAACTGCTGCTGCTAAGCCCAGTTAAATTGCTTTTATTACTTCTTTTCTATTTTTTCCAATCTAAATGTCTCTAGATTACTTCCACCTGATCTCCAAAAAAGCTTCCCTATGCTCCAAAGCAGAGTGTTAGTTCACCCATTAATCACTGCTTCCCCCATAGCTAACAGTCGGTGCTAAAAATTGGAACACTGTAAGCAAGCACAGTGTATTTTACATGTGATACAAATGAGTAAGGTTAGGCTTCATCTTGTGAATTATGAAATAAGCTCCTTCTGGAGATATAAGAATGGAGATCATGCAGAAAATTACTTGTTCAGATTGTCAACCATGTGGATGAAGAGTGTTTAGTGGCTTTAATGTCTGATCTCAAATGCTAGACTGGCTGAAATTTAATGCAGCCTATTTTGTGGTGCTCTTTTGGATAAGATCCTAAGGATAAAGAAAGCTCCTATAAGGAAAGCTCTTGCAGTTTAAGGTCCTGTACTTTTTTTCTTGGTTTTTTTTTTTTTTTTTATGACATTTAGCTCAGGCATCCTTTGGCTAAATTCTCACTTTTCGCATTAGGTGTTCTGCTCACCTACCCCCGGATGACTTCTTCCAGCCCAGAGACAATTTAATGGTGCCTTATAATTATTGCTTTTAAAGCCCTTTGGAATTTACAGATGTATAAATGTCAGTGGTATTCTGTAAAATAGCAGTTAAATGAAAGTCTTGGAAATCTGCCCAGCTATGATATTGCCAGGAATTTGGATATAAGTGCAACGTGACTGTTTTGGATAAGAAAGAGATTAGGGAAAGTTGCTTTGATTGATAGTTCCTAATAATCGTGCTCTGAGCGCCGGAATAGAGTTTGCTCTGGTTTTGATTTATCCATTCCCTTGAAGCCTTTTCCATTCCTGCAGAGGAAGGAATTGCTGGGCACTGGCTGCCCTGGCAGCCCCTGCTCGGCCAGACTCGCCTGCAGCGCTCGCCGCTTCACAATAAATACTGATATTTGGGATGCCACAAGATGGTGCCAGCAGCCAGGGGAAACCAGGGCAGGACAGACCCGGGGAAATCGGCCTGATTTGAGGTTGTCAAGGGTTAGTTAAACACGGCTCCTGGGACCTTTTCTCTCTCTTTCTAGTAGAGGACGGCAGTTCCAATCTCTTCCAACTGCTCTTAAAATATTTCTCGTGCTCCTGCACTGCACTTCAACAGCCTATTTTAGGATTCAGCTCAGGATGCTGCTGAGCAGTTGGCATTCCCTCAAAAATTTAATTTTTATAAAAAGACAAGTACTTCTGTTGTTTCCCCTAGTTTCTAACAACTGTTTAAAATCAAGTGATGTGGAAAATCTAGTGATCTCTCTGTCTTAATCCTTCATGTCTCATTTCTTTTGGATTAATGTTTGGCTGTGGCTATTTTTGCTGCTTAGTCATTGCGAAATCAAACCAAATTCCAGTGTTCCTTTTAAGAAATTTGTTATTCTTTCTGAATTATGATGATGGGCTTCTTGAGGGAAACTGTTGGGATCCTGATGACAAGGGGGACCAGAATCTTTCTGCTGAGCGGAAAGCTCACCTCCTAGTAAACTGCTGCTCAGATATTTCCCATCCTTGAGACTGGATATAAAATTAAGTCCTGCATGGACTTAAACTTTAAAACTCATCTGCACTTCCGTTGGGAAGCCTGGAGGTCCATAGAGAGTGGAGCTGTAGCGTTCCTCTTGCCATGGGGTGGAAACAGGGCCAGGAAAATACCCTGTAGACCCACCACTTCACAGAAGCTGGGCAAAAGGATGAGGGACACGGACTGTTCCTCAGCCTTTGCTCATACAGGCTGAAATAACAGGAGCATTGCAGTGGATTGAAGGAAGGCATTATCCCCTCTAATCAGCACATGCTAGACCACGTCTACATGCTGCATCCAGTTTTGGATTCCCCAACCCAGGGAAGTCATCAACTAGCAAGGGGTGAGTTCAGCAGAGGCCACCAAGTTGTATTCCTGGAGGTGATTCGGATGAATTATCTCTGAAGAGCTTTTCTCTCTCCACTGATTACAGAGGAAGACTAAATACCTAAAGTTAGGTGATATGAATCTAGTATGAGGTGAATGGATGAAGGTCACAGGGGGACCTGGACAACCAGGACAGAAAGCTTAAGTTTCTTGAGTGTTAGCAGCTACTCTAACAGCTGACTTGAACTCGGTTTTACTCTTGCTCCTGTGAGTGACCAGTTTGCCAGGCCTTTTTCATTGGTTTCCACACATGCAAAAGTTAACATTCACACAAGCTTTCATCATAGGTTACTCACTCAATGCATGTAACACCCCGGTGTCTACACTGCCTTCTTTCAAGTGATCCAGTCATCATTTCACCAGTAACTTTTGCACTGAAACAGACTCCACAGACCAGTGGCGACCTATAGACTGATGTGTAGTACTGGAAAAGAAACGGGCATGATCAGCAGTTTCTGGTCTGTGATTTGCATTTGGGTGTCTTGCTGATCGATGCCGTGGTGCTGAGGTAGCCATGGAAGCCAATATTTCCAGCTTCCAGTGTTCAGCCCCCTAATCCACGCTTGTTTTCAAAGGTGGAAGCTGAAGGTGCTTGGCAGCGCAGGAAATCAGGCCTCTTGTGCAAGTCTATAAATACAGCTATAGATGCTCGGCTGAAGTAGAGAAGAAAACAGATACAGCTGTCTCTAACATAGCTGTTGTCTTAAAGAATCCTGAAAGTACCGTTACACAAAGCTCTTGTCAGCCATGATTTAAATGGTAATAATTGTAGAAGAAATAACCACCCTAGTGTCTTCTTCACTCTATCTGCAAGCAACAGGAAGAGAGAATAAAGATTTTAAATATTACTTTTATCTCAAAGACACAAAACAGGCAGTGAGACTTTTGCTTTCCTTTAAAGAAACCAGTATTCTTGGAAGTTCAAATGGTTGAAAAGCTCTTTGCGTTACATAGTCACCTCAAGACGATTTCAAAATTCTAAGTTGATTTAAAGAAATGATACTTTTTTCTTTTATTTGGCTTGATTTGCTCTCCCTGCAGTAGCTCTGTACCAACAGAGCGTGTATTCTCGGAGCACACAGTCTCCTCCCACAGTGTGACATTTAGGTGCAGCTATTTAAGAACTCGGTGTACGAGGCTCTGCTGCAGGTTATATTGGATAACAGAAGAGGTGCCTGGGAGTCTGTGACCTTTAGTGCAATAAAGCAGTGGGATAATAAGGATCAAAATTTAAATCCTGAGGACCCACACCCAGCGTGGCTGGTGCCGGGCCCTCGGAGGAAAAGGATCTCTGGAGCTGTCTGTCACAGCTTGCTTGATATGCCACATTAGCATCTCTCCCACGCTGACCCCACTGAAATGTCACGGCCCATTTCTTTGAGGCCAAGCACCCAGTGCTGGTGGCACAAGGTTGTGTTAGCTCTGAAAGATTCCCCATGCATTGGCCTGAAGGCAGAAGAGAAATAGGCGTGCTCTCTCCAGCTCAGGCACTCAGACTGTCCTCTCAGAGCAGCCTCACGTGGATTTAGTCCAGGTTTTCAAGACCATAATCTGGGGAAAGTTTTGTGCTGTGTTGCAGAGAAGCAGGGTCTCATCTGAGAGGGCTGGTAGCAACATGTGTGCGAAGCAACCCCGGCTCATCCCTGCGGGAGAGGGAGCTCCTTCCCTTAGGGACAAAGAGAGCAGGGATGCTCAGAGCTGTGGAGGGAGCTCTGGGAAATGCCGTCACCTTCTTCACAGAGTGTAGGACTTGTTTCTTAGGTCTTGCCTCTAGCATAAACACTCGTGTGCCTACTTGCATGTGTCAGTGTTTATGTGAAACAGGGCTTCCCAACACACTCACCTCCAGCGGAGGGGAGAGACATGCCCCAGGAGACAGACACATGCTCCTCGCTGGTGGTCAACGCTACTGCATGAGCATGGAGTAAGGACCTATGTAGAATAGTGTAAAGCTCTTCCAACTCTTACATGAACCTAATTTTTCTGGAGAAAAAAAAGGACAGTAATTTTAAAAAGGATGTTTTAGAAGCAGTTAAAATGTGCATAAACCTATGGCCAGATTATCTCTGTAAATCTTGGTCTAGTTTTCAATACGGGGCAATAAAACCTCCTGGGAAACAGGAGCTCAGTGTCCTTCAGCAAAAACCAAACAAAACCTCCCTGAGTTATTTTAGAAACCTGAATACCACTGCATAAATATATTTTCCTCCTTCAAAAGGCAGGTCACAGCAGCCTTAATTATCAGAGACCAGAATGGAAACAACATAAAAATAAATCCTTTCAAAGTTTGCTCTCATTACCACATTTGGCATATTTAAACATAAACACCATCTGTGTTTATCGTGAAACACAGCGATAACTGCCGTCCGCTCTCGCAGTGACACCAGTGTTTATGGAGTGTTACAGTAAGGGGCACATGCAACGGTTCCTCAGAAACTGAGCTCCCCTGAAATTATTTGCTCAGCCACCAGCTGCCTGTGTAGATGGGAGGCACTTCTGCCAAGAAAAGGATTGCCATAGAAAAAAAACAAAGCCTCAAACCTTAGTCTCATGGCAGCTTCTTCTAGCAACCCCAAGGAGGCAAATAGCAGAGAAAGTTACTCACAGCAATGAATCAAGCCATAAAACACGCTCTGTGCTTTTAATGTTTTAACTCCCACCAGGGGAGGGGGAGCATCTGCAGAGCTCTGAGGTCACCCCGCTGCTCTGCACCCTCCCTGGCAGAGCGGGGACCTGCTGCCCCTCTGCCCTTACAGCAGGCTGGGGGTGCTGCAGGAGGGCCACGGAGATGATGAGAGGGCTGGAGCACCTCTGCTGTGAGGACAGGCTGAGGGAACTGGGGTTGTTCAGCCTGGAGAAGAGAAGGCTCCAGGGAGACCTTATAGCAGCCTTCCAGTACCTAAAAGGCCTACAGGAAAGATGGGGAGGGACTTTTTGCAAGGGCATTTAGTGATAGGATGAGGGGTTATGGCTTCAAACTGGAGGAGGGTAGATTAAGATTAGATATCAGGAAGAAATTCTCTACTGTGAGGGTGGTGAGGCACTGGAACAGGTTGCCCAGGGAAGCTGTGGATGCCCCATCCCTGGAAGTGTTCAAGGCCAGGCTGGATGGGGCTTTGAGCAGCCTGGTCTAGTGGGAGGTGTCCCTGCCCATGGCAGGGGGTTGGAACTAGATGAGCTTTAAGGTCCCTTCCAACCCAAACCATTCTGTGGTTCTAAGATTCTATGCTGGGGACGGGGGGGGGCATGCCACACACATGGGCTGAACTGGGCTTTCTCCTCACCCTTGCACAGCAGCTCCCAGGTAAGGACAGCGTGGTGCTTGCCAAACTCTGGTGCAACATCCCCAAGAGATCCATGGAGGGCTTCTAGGCAAACAGGAGCTGATGATGCCAGTGGGAACGATTCCTCTGCGGAGCTTGCTCTGACGGCCATATGTGCCCATGGGTCTGGTACCCGGATGGTGTCTCTTTGAGCTCAGAGGCTGCTTCTGTGTGGAAGCAAAAGCAGAAATAAAAGACAAGGATGGGAGCAGAAGCAGGATATGCCCTGCCTAAAGCTGGGATGCAATGCTGCCAAGGGATGATGGTTTCATCACAAACTCTTCTAGATACCATCATCTGGCCATCACAGGCATTTGGAGCCCTCCCACTGGGACCAAATTGTCCAGTGGGGATCCAGGGGCCAATCAATCCAGCAACGCGTCCTTTGTGAAAGCAAAGCCATCAGCTACCTGAAACACAAAGACACAGGTAATGGCAGGAGCACCTTCACTGCAGGCTGTGGCATCAGGACTCATCTTTGGTTCTCCCTTGATGACACACAAGATTTCGGCAGACTGCTTATATTAAAATCTCAGTGTGTGGTGTGCTTCACCACGTGAAAGAGCTGTGTGAATAATTTCGTAAAATGGCAACTATTTTTAGATGATAGAAGTAATTATGTGAAGGTATAACAAGATCTTTGACACTGAAAGATTTAAAAAAAAAAAAAGTAGACATCCAAAATATGTTACATCACCTAAACCTGAGCAGCCTGGAACAGCATCTGATCTCCATTGCTCCAATATCACTTGGCCAAAACCAGTGAAGGTGAAGAAGATTGATACCGGTATCATTCGCAGCATAATTTGGCTCATTATCTCCCTTCTTGTAGAGGTGGCATTGAGTGGTCTGATGTGTAACAGGAGTACATTGAACTGTGCAAGGACATTTCAATTAAAACTAAAACAAATGAAAAATCCACAGCATTAATGTTAATTTGCTCAATTCCATCCTGATGACTTTATGAGCAGCAGAACTGCAGAAGTTAGCAGAACCGTAGACAGCAGTTTCACAGTATAAACTCTCTCATCGGTAGTATGTTCCTAGTGTTTAATTTGAATTTTCCTTTTCTTAATTTCCTCTCATTTACCCTAATTACACTGCCAGTGTGTTTGCCTAAGCAATTTTTCTCTATCAATGGTGTTTACTTTCTGCAGATATCTACAGAGTATCTGCCCACACACTGTGTTACATTTTAGACAGATCCTACTTAGCTTTATGATTTTCCCTTATAAGTTGATCACTCCTGACATTGTGGCTTTCCTCTGGACTCTGTCATCCCACCAAGACGGTGGCCTTGGGGCCTAGCGTACACTCCCAGAAGCTGTGAAGGCCGCAAGGATGACCTGCATGGTAAGCACCCTGGCCCACGCCCAGAGAAGCAATTTTCAACCTGTGCTTAACTTTAAGCATGTGAGTAATCCTACTTGCTTTACTGAGACTACACACGCCCTTAAAATAAAACCTGGCTCAGCTGCTGTGCTCGAGTGGGACCAGAGGGCTCTGTCTATTCTCCATCAAGCCCATTAAAACAAGGACTTTTCACTCATTTTTCTGTGACATAATGCCTGTGTGTCAATGGAGTTCAAGGGGTGTTTTCTTGCAAATATTTGTCCGATTCGCTGCCCACTCTCACTTCAGTGTCTCCAAACGTGCCCTCGTATCTGCGCTTCTCCTCCCTACAAATTTCTGGGGCTTTAACTTTCCAGAACAAGCTCATGTTACTCCAAGCCAAGTTACATTTTTGTTATCTTCCCTCCAGCTTAAAAAGAGCACTTGGACAAGTGTGAGGATGAAGATAACTTTAGTGATAGGTTTATTCTGAGAACGTATGACTTCTGGTGGAAGCATAGGTGAAATGGGGAGCAGGCAGTGTAGGACTGGTTTCCGGGGGGAGTTCTGCTGGGTTACCAGATAATTTTGTGCCAACTCCAGGACTTTTTCCAGTGGCTGAGGTAGCCTTAATGTACCTCTCTGGTAGAGCTTCCCTGGGATCTGTGAAGACATTGTTCCTTCTCTCCTGCTTTCCCCACATTCACACGGTCTCCTTTTCTCCTATATTTTGCCATTTATTTTTGTGAAACTTGTAAAAACTGAGCTCTGGGACATATTGGGTCATGTCAATCACAGTTTGATAATGCAGCACTAAGGAGGAACACCTGCACACGTCCTCTTCTGCCTAACCCACATGGTATCACAAGAGCTTCATTTCTGTAGCAAGCTAGGCTAAAAGGAGACTTGCTTGAGGAAACAAGGAGCTACCTCAGATAATTGATGAGTTATGAAGGGTTGTACTGTGCTAATCATATTCTTATTCTTTTTAGAACAGAATAGAATAGAATAGAATAGAATAGAATAGAATAGAATAGAATAGAATAAAATAGAATAGAATAATTTCAGTTGGAAGGGACCTATAACAATCATCCAGTCCAATGGCCTGACCAATTCAGGGCTGACCAAGTTAAAGCATGTTATTAAGGGAATGTCCAAATGCCTCTTAAACACTGACAGGCTTGGGGCATCCCTCTGCAAGGCCTCTTGTCCCTCAAGACAGTCAACGGCACCTCCCGGTTTAGTATCATAAGCAAACTTGCTAACGGTGCATCCAACTCCTGCATCCAGATTGTTGATAAACATATTGAACAGAACTGGCCCTAGAATTGAGCCAAGAACACCACCACTGATGGCTGGTCACCAGCCAGATGTAGCCCCATTCACTACAGCCCTTGGAGCTCTGCCCTTCAGCCAGTTCTTCACCCAGCGCACTGTGAACCCACTCATCCCACAGTTGGACAACTTGTCCAGAAGGATGCAGTATCAAAAGCCTTATAAAACCCAGAAAAATGACATGCTCCGCCTTCCCCTCATCCACTTGGTGGATGATCTTATCATAGAAGGATATCAAGTCAGTTAAACAGGATTTTCCCTTTGTGAACCCATGCTTTCTGTGCCTGATATTTGCATTATTCTTTAAATGCCTTTCAGTAATACTCAGTATAATGTTCTCCATAATTTTTCAGATCTGTAGTTCCCCAGGTCTTCCTTCACACCCTTCTTGTAGATTGGAATAACATTGCCTAGCTTCCAGTTAGCAGGGACCTCCCCAGACTCCCCAAGACCATTGATAGGTGAGTTTTAAGTGAACAACTGACAAAATCAGGGAGATCTGCAGTGCTGAGTGCCTTTAAAGACTGATCTGCTTTATTTTGATGTCCAAGTGTGGACTGAGGAGCATAATGCTAGTTCTACAGTTCTGTAGCTTGGGCCACGTTTTCTGATGCAACGTGACCTACAAAAAAGAGCTGAGACTTTTAATGTCTGGTTGTACAGCACTGGTAAGGCAGACAGATGTTGGCAACTGCTTCAAATAGCTGAAGCCTGAAGATGTGACATATGTGGGGAAAAACAGTATCAGTGTGTTTGAACTCCAGGAGACCACGCAAGCAGTTGCAACACTCACCACAGCCTTCGTCCACAGTAGTCAGATAGTAAAGCAGCCACAGGCACGGTGTAGAGAGCAGGAAGATGCATGGGGGAAGAGTGAAGGACACACAGAAGTCCTATGCTGAAAAACAGTGTGTGCTGGTGGAGCTACCATCCAACCCCAGTTGCAGATGGCATGTGGACTCATCAAACCAGAGCAGCCATTGCTCTGTGCATGGTGGGGACGCCTGGGCTTGCTGCTGGCATCACTGGTGGGGGAACTACTGGGATCCTTGAAACATCCGTACACAGCACAAGGGCAGCCTCACCTCCAAGGTGGTGGTAGATCTGGGCTCTTCCTTCTGTCAGGCTTATCTTATCATGAGTTGAGATCTCAAAAGCCTTGTGTTATTGAGCCCAAGAGTCCAAAGAAGTTTTCTTCTGAGATACCTGATTGTTCCTTTAGTCTCTCCTGTGCTGGAACAGATTGTCTCTGCTTTTCTTAAGAGCAACCAAGTGTTAGGGCAGTGCAGAAGAACCCCTGTATTGGGTCTGGCTGAGATGGAGTTAAAGTTCCCCATAGCAGCCCTCATAGTGCTGTGCTTTGCATTGGCAGCTAGAAAGGTGTAGATAACACACCGGTGTTTTCGGTACTGCTGAGCAGTGCTCACACAGCATCAAGGCTGTATCGCCAACATTCCCCCTCTCACCAGCAGGCTGGCGGTGGGCAAGATCTTGGGAGGGGACATAGCCAGGGCGGCTGACCCAAACTGACCAAAGGGATATTCCATACCATATGATGTCTGCTCAGCAATAAAAGCTAGGAGAAATGAGGAGGAAGTTGGGGGTATTCATTACTTACGATGTTGGTCTTCCAGAGCAACGAGTACATGTACTGAAGCTCTGCTTCCTGGGAAGTGGCTGGACATCCCCTGCTGATAGGAAGTAGAGAATAAGTCTTCTGTTTTCCATTGCTTCCATGTGTGGTCTTTGCTTTAGCTTTATTTATCTGCCTTTATCTTGACCTACAAGGGTTTTCCCCCATCTTATTTTCTCTCCCACCGCATCCTGCTGAGGAGGGGAGTGATAGAACGTCTTGGTGGGCACTTGGCACCCAGCCAGGGTCAATGCACACCAACACCATAGACTGTAACTCAGTGTGAGGTGAACATGTCCATGGCCTCTTCTTCAGTCGCTGGGGGCAAGTGACACAACACAGCTTGCATTTGCTTGGCTAACTAACCTGCCTTTACCTACAGTTAAGATGTAGAGCCATACAGTCCATTGGGTCTGTCTATACATTGGGTCTATTGGGAGCTGAGCGGCACCCAGGCATTTGCTGTGTAGAGGGATAGCTTCCAGGGCCCAAAACCATACCAGGCAGCGTGCTGGTAAGTATCCCACCAGGACAGCTACAGGCTGGTGGTCAAAGCCTGTGTCCTGTCCCTTTCTAGTTCTCTTGCATAGGTGTAGTCAGAGACTAAAAGGAGGCCCAGAAGGAGAGGGGCTGTGCTGGAAACTGGCTGATGAAGATCAGGGCAAGGACAGTCTCTGGTGGAGGTGACAGTGTTTAGAGCTAAGCCATAGCTGGAGCAAGAAGCCAAGGCACTGTCTCATCCATTTCAGTTGAGCGGCCGAGAGAGGTGAGCCCTGACCCTTACAGGAGGTGTCAGCCTGGGAGACGCAGACAGGGCAGAGGGGGAACAACCGCGCACACCAGGCTGGATGGACCCACCATGCACATGGGGGCTGGATGGACCATTTCTTTAAGAAAAATCATCTTCTGGCTGGGAGCCCAGATTCTCAAACCTCCAGTGAAGCAAGCCACCCTCTTTCAGCACTGCACATACCTTTCATATTTCTTTCCCTCAAGGAAGTGTTTTGTGATGATTAATGAATTATGAAGGTCACCTTTTGGGTCTTCAGCTCTCGCTGAACTCCAAAGAAAACAAAATCCGGAAGAGTTCCAGATAAAACTGTCATAGCAAATGCATCCAGTTTACTTTATTTATGATTATGCTCACAATGGACTTATTAAGTACATTTTTTTAAATAAACAGAACTTGAGACTGTTTGTGAAATGCTGGGGTTTTCTGTTTTAAAACATCTGCTGCCTATTTCTTAAGGACCATTTAGGTAACGCTAGAGCATGTCCAGATATGCATCTATTTCCTGGAAATTGCTTAAACATTCCTCAAAAAATGCAGAAATCTGTGCCTTCACCACCCCAGGAAAACCTAAGACTAAAACAAATGAGGCTGAGTAGACGCTAGTTGAGAGAAATTCAATAAATCTACCCTGCACATGAACTGTATTGGTATGTGAGGCTGGAAAGCTTGCTGGCAGGAGGCAGAGGAGTTAACTTTAAGTCTGTATAACTCAAAGTAATAATGCATGACCCTGCAAAAAGCAGCCCAGCTATTTCAGCAGTGTGCTTTTTCTAATGACGTGCCTATTGAATAAACAACTGGACTTGCATCGTCCTCCACAACTGAAGATGCTCTGGACAGGAATTTCCTTTTGAGTGTCTGTCCCATTAGATGGTTAATAATTTATATCCTTGGAGAATCTTCTTCTACATGCCACGTATGAAGAGGCGCTAGGAACATCTGCAGGATAACTTTTCCATGAGATGTGATCCTTGTCAAACATCTACATGATGTTTAATGTTTTACCCCCTCTGTGTCAATAAGAGTCCAACTGCACTCTGACATCCAGTGGTCCTATGGACAGTGTTAGACCTCTTCTAGACTGGCTTCTTTTTTTGGCTTTTATTTTCATGGCTGTCTTCTTACCACTTGAAAGGAAGTCAGGGGATAAAGTCAGATTCAGTCTTCGAGGTTCAGCGGCTGAAATGTGCTCCTGAAGAGTGCTCCATAGCATGTATTGCTGCTTCCTTCCTTCCCGGTTCCTCAGCTCATCACAGCCTTAAAGTCCCTCTGAATAATGATATACCCTGCCCCAGTTTGCTTGAGCCACACTGAACTGACTTGAAGGATGCAGCTGAGGTTGTAAGAAGCCCCTTTGAACGTTTGCTAAGCTGCTGTCAGGTGGGATGTAGATATCCCTTCCCATTCATTTATAGTGCCTATTACTGTTCTTTTCTAGAAGGAAACAAAAGTCCAGTTCCTCCAAGTGCATGCTGGAACCATGTCTAGACTTCACAAGTACCTGCCAGTTATAGATAGCATGATAAAACTCATTGCCTGTGTCTAGCTTGCTGATTGTTGGTCTCCAATAGATGAACAGAGCCCATATAGGCTTGTGAATTTTGGGTTAAAGCAGCCCTAGAGTACTATTTCCCTCTTACAGAACTACCACGCCTCATTGGAGACTAATCTTGTTCTAGACCTGGGGAAAAGAAGAAACAAAACAAGCACAAGCGCTGTAACATAATGCGATGTATCAAGTCTGGCCTGCAAGAGAGGCTTGAGAAACACATATAAGGACTTTGATGACACCACGATGAAAAAAGCCTTTCTGATCTTAAATGATAAGCATGCGATCCCAGCAATGAACAACCGCCCAGGCAGCAATTCTTTAGGACACATGACTTTACCTTCAGAGCCCAGGGGTCAGCTTCACAGCAGAACGGCGAGTTGGTGCCCAGCTGCTCACAGCTGTGCCCACCACTTGGCTTGCGAGTTGACCCAGGGGACTTACTCCCTTGAGCCTTTGCATAGGACCCTTCCAGCTTTGTGCTTGAAGGTTTTGCAGAGCATGATAGATGTGCGAAGGCTAAACTGGTAGCCAGATTGGTTTATATTTAGCTGGGGAAATAAAAAACCTTATCACAACCTCCTAAGGTTCATCTTAATTAGTTACAAGTGTGTAAATTCAAAGCACCTGGAGTCTAAACTGCCTCTTGTACTTAGTGGTTTTGCTCTCAGGTCCTTTGCTCCTTACCCTGCATTTAACCAATTAATTGAGACACATCAGCCTTCTTCCTTGCCATGTCAAAAGAAACAGCTGTATGCCAAACTCTCGTATTCCCGACAATGAAGGGTTTGTCACTTGATCAGCCAGCTAGCCACAAATAAAAGCTCGCAACATCTGGTTTTACACTGGTGATTGACAGCACATACATTTCTTCCTAACTGGCTTTGTCTCCATAGTCATCAAATCTGCTGCACAGCCTCACTGCTGCTGAGCTGTGTCAGAGCACCTTGACCTCTGGGCATCACTCCAAACACTTCGTATCCTGGGAACAGCTGCAGTGACTTGCACACACCTCTTGAAAGAGGATCAGTCTGGATCCTGCGCTGCCTGGATTTGTTATCAATGAAAATGCACTGATCCTACTGAAGTTTCTTTTCTCTATTTCTTGTGTGGCTGACGGGGATACTAAACCTGGGCATGACAGCGTGCTTGATTGTTAGTATTAAATATGATGCCTCCAGGCCCTGGAGCTCCTTGTGCTATTCAGGAAGGTTATTAAATTCTCCACCAAAATATCTGAGGAGTATTCTTAATTAGAGGAAAAGAATGGGGGTCAGCTTCTTGCAGGCAAAAAATATCCATTCCTCTTCCCTCACTACAGAGAGCATGGCAGAAGGAAGGGGAAATCCAGCAGGAGCACCGGCTTACTGACAGCAAAAGGGTGTGATACAGAATATGTCACCTGGAGAAAGTCCTCCTAGTCAGAGCCTCAGAAAGAGAGACGAGGCCCCTCCCTCAGATTAATCTCTTCTGCGTACATTAGAAGGGCCCTAAAGCAATTCTCACGTGTACTGCAGGCTAGCAGGTAAGAGGGGTTGCTGTGTCATCCAGGAGTCATTAGAAGAGAGAAAACTTCCCTGACTGAAGGACTTCAGCAGCCTCCCAGCTGGGAGACTCGTGTTTTCCTGGCAGCAGCAACCACCTGCTGATAGGACTTCTGTCTCACCTGCGAAGAGAAAATATTGGCCCTCTCTTGGGCGTATGTTTGGGATGGAGGTTGCAGTTAAGAGCAGAACCGAAGCTGGGGTACCAAAGTCTTGGCATCTCTTGGACGCAGAGCAATGGGTTTTCTGCTGCTGCATGGAGCAGCAGTGGGGTGGGCAATGCCCCCTTCTCAGCAGGGTTTAGCCCTTGGCCTCACTCCCTGGGCTGATATGGCCAAAGCAGCACCTCCCTGCTACATGTCCATGACAAAGCAAGCATAGTGCTGGGGGTAGCTAGACAGGTGAGAAAGCAGCCTCGGCACAACAGCTGACCTTGCCAAAAAAAGACCCTCAAACAAATCCTCAAATGAAGAGTAAATATAATCTCTTGATAATACAATCTCTCAGGAATTAATCAGGTTCATCTGGATTTATGGGGTAGGAAGCATTCGCTCTGCTCTGATTCAGTTAAATAATGATCTGTAGCAGCTGCCATAAACTGAGTGAGTTCACTTCTTTGATTCAGTTATGCCTACGCACTTGGAGTCAGCATCCTTCTCCTGCGCAGAGCTATCTTCAGAAAGTTCCTCACTCCCATGGGGCTGGGGGAGCTTGCCGGCTGGCAGCAATGGGGCCACGCTGCCCCACGGCCCACTGTTCACGTGGGCCCTGCCTCCCACCCTGCCCATCATGCACGGATAAACCACAAATACCCAGAGGCAACAGCCGTAGCTTGCAATGAAGTCACCCCTTAGAAACTTGTGCTCTGATGGCTTCAAAACTCTGGGCAATATTTTGGCTGCTGATGTAATGCATCACCACCTCGCGTGTGTTCAAGGTGTCTCCCTCAGCTCCACACCTTGCCAAGAGACCTGCCATCTCCCACCGTGCCCTGGGGCACTGAGCACCTTCATAGAATCATAGAACGTGTTGGGTTGGAAGGGACCTTTAAAGACCATCTAGTCCAAGCCCCCTGCAGTAAGCAGGGACATCACGTCACAGGAGAGAACTGTGGCTCTGCACCACCAGCGAGACGGGGGCCGTGGTGAGAGCTCACAGATGGGTGGTTGGGACTTAAACAGGCTGAGCTCATTCTTATACCACCACTGCATTAACCCATGGACTAGTAGTCGACCACTCTCTGCACTATCACACGGGGAAAGGGGGGTTGGGGAATGGGTGTTTGGTTGGTTTTAGCCTCTATCACCAAAGTCTCTCTTTTCAAGACTTCCTCCCATTCTGCTTTTTTCTAGCTACTTATCTGTGGTCTCAGCCCTCCTCCAGTCTGTGGGGCTGACGGATGGTCACCTCTTCCAAGAGTGACATGTACTTTCCTAAGGCATCTTTCACCCACGGAGATGTTCCCTTTACACGCAGACAACTCTCCTCCCTGCTACTAGAGAGAGATCACCCTAGAGGAAGGTCTGTGTTAACAGATATTGCACACCCTGGATGCAGACAGAGATCGTTCAAATTTGCTAGGTAGTCTCGACCATCCAGGCAGGACAATGAAGTTATTGCTGTCCAGACCTGTCTATTTTGGGTCTTTATTCCTAGATCCCTAGATCTGTGTGACAGAACCCAGAGGGTCGTGATCAGCCGCACAGAGTCTAGTTGGAGGCCTGTAACCAGCGGTGTCCCCCAGGGGTCAATACTTGGTCCAATTTTGTTCAATATATTCATTAATGACCTGGGTGAGGGGATAGAGTGTATCCTCAGCAAATTTGCTGATGATACCAAACTGGGAGGAGTGGCTGACACTCCAGAGGGCCGTGCTGCCATCCAGCGTGACCTGGACAGGCTGGAGAGCTGGGCAGAGAAGAACCTAATGAGGTTCAACAAAAGCAAGTGCAAGGTCCTGCACCTGGGGAGGAAGAATGCTAAGCACCAGTATAGGTTAGGGGTGGACCTGCTGGGAAGTAGTTCTGAGGAGAAGGATCTGGGGGTCCTGGTAGACAGTAAATTATCCATGAGCCAACAATGTGCCCTTGTTGCCAAAAAGGCCAAGGGCATCCTGGGCTGCATAGGGAAGAGTGTGGCCAGCAGGTCGAAGGAGGTCATTCTCCCCCTCTACTCTGCACTGGTGAGGCCACAACTGGAATACTGTCTCCAGTTTAGAGGCTCCCCAGTTCAAGAGGGACAGGGAACTGTTGGAGCAAGTCTAGCGAAGGGCAAGTAAGATGACTGAGGGACTGGAGCATCTCCCTTATGAGGAAAGGCTGAAGGAGCTGGGACTCTTTAGCCTGGAGAAGAGAAGGTTGAGGGGAGACCTGATTAATGTTTACAAGTATCTAAAGGGTGGGCTGAAGGAGGATGGAGCCAGGCTCTTTTCAGTGGTTCCCAGTGACAGGACGAGGGGCAATGGGCACAAGTTAGAACACAGGAAGTTCCGTTCAAATACACGGAAGAACTTCTTTACGGTGAGGGTGACAGAGCACTGGAACAGGCTGCCCAGGGAGGTTGTGGAGTCGCCTTCTCTGGAGATTTTCAAGACCTGCCTGGATGCATTCCTGAGTGATGTGCTCCAGGCAATCCTGCTTTGGCAGGGGAGTTGGACTAGATGATCTCTAGAGGTCCCTTCCAACTCTGAGATTCCATGATTCCGTGATTCCGTGACATGTACCACGGGTAGATGTTGCACTTCACAGACATTTCTGCCAAACTTACTGACATCGCAGCAGTTGGAAGGGGCACTGATTATTTTTGTTGTGCTTTTCAGTTAGGAGTTAGGACGTCTTTCATAAATCTTCAAGGAGGAGAAACGTAGCAGTAAATAGCTTCAGATTCTGGCCTTCTTTTGTTCTTGATGTTAACAGCTCCTGTCCTAATTATAATCATTTGCCACGTGACTTTAAAGCAATTATGAATTGACTGTAATGCATGCAGATTACTGATCTCCTTGTCATGCACAAAATTCATTCACTCTGCCAGCAATTTCAGACACTGAACTTCAGCTTGTGACTCACAGCTTTGCGTAAATGATTCTACAGTAAAACCTGTGAAATAGTAAACCTTTGATAAACATTTTTTCCTTTAGAGATTCTTCAATTTTATTACTCCTTATAAGGACACTTTGCCAGTGGAAAAGAAAACACTCCCACACAAACATGGGCAATTTAACTGGAGACCTTTTATGAGGTAAGTGATTGTTTTATACCTGAGCAGATATTTATTGCAAATTACACTTAGTTACAGCAAAAATACCATGTGGGCAGAGATGCACTGGGGAAGCTGAGAGCAAAACCTCGCCAGATTCCTCGTCCAAGAGTCACCGGGTCATTTCCTTTGGTGCTGTGTGCGAACCGGTGCAGCTCCAGTAACACTGGCTGGAGGGTGCAGCCCAGGAGGAGAAGCTGTCAAACACAGACCATTCCTTAAAAATTAGAGGGCCCTCCAAAACCACATGTTGTTCATGAAATCAGGCCAAATCAGTCACAACAATGGATAGGCTTGCTTTGCAATCGGTAAAGTAGACTGAAGTCTGATGAAATAACTGAAAACTTCATGAAAATCTAGATGTCCTTCCCCAGACTTAGTCAACTTTACTAGATTATTCCAAACAATTTCAAACAAGACTGCCAGGGTCTCCTCTCAGACCATTCAATATGCCAACACTGGCACAATTGCTCCCCAGTGTCAGGGAAGCAGCAGATCTACTATATATCCACAAAGGCCATTCATCTGGAATTTATGGACAACTAGGAGCCTGAGAAGCCAGCCTGGAAACTCAGGATGTCACTGCCCTAAGTAGTGGCCAACCATCTGAATCAACAAGGATCGATGGCTTGGCATAGAATCGTTACAGCTGGTCACACTCTCAGGAGAGGGAACCAAACCCAAACCCCTCGGTTGCAGTTGAAGTTGTGCCTTGTACTTTGGGCTGCAGAATTACACCAGGCAACTTCTCTGGGTTTTTCCTTGCCTGACCAATACTCCTTTCAGCAGAGTAGTGGTGATAAACTTACTACAGTTTCATAGAATCATAGAATAGAATCATAGAATGTGTTGGGTTGGAAAGGACCTTTAAAGGTCATCTAGTCCAACCCCCCTGCAGTAAGCAGGGACATCTTTAACTAGATCAGATTGCTCAGAGCCTCATCAAGCCTGGCCTTGAATGTCTCCAGGGATGGGGACTTGAAACATCAGGTAAAACTGATTGCTCATGTGGCTCGTCTACAGAGAAGAGACTGACTTCCAGCAGGCAAAACATGTGCTAATTAACAGCATCGTCTCTGGGAGGGCAGCCCATGGCTGTGAACATCAAGATCAGCCCCACTGACTAGAATGCCCGATACACAGCTCTGAAGCAACTGTGCTTCTGTCTATCCTGTATAATACTTTTGAAAGCTGGGCTCGGTCTTTTGCTGGTATCAGCCTCAGCATCTGAGGCTTAATTCATATCAAAACAAAGTCCTCCTGGCTCCAAAGAGGACCAAGGCAGGCCCACAATGATGGGAATTCTTTATTTTGTGGAGAGTAAGCCTGCAGCTGCCTCACAAACGCTGGAGTTGTTAGCAAACAATGAATTAGTTCTATTTTAGCTCCCCATAATAAGGATCTTGCAGCAGTGCAATAAAGGAGAGGAAACATAAGAGCCACTTGGAAGGGAACAACAGCACTACAGAGTGAATGAAGCCTTTATCGCACAGCGGTTCAACAAAACCAGGATCCCACGACTGGGGCAGAGGAGCAGCAGTTCAGTAGCATGCAGCCCTACACCTATACCTTCAGGCAATTACATAAGGTAAGATGTCACAGGACCCAGTGTGGTTAATTGGAGGGGGGGGATTATGGAGACAAAGCGTAGGATGACTCTCTGTTCCACAGATTTGCAAATACTTCACATCAACAAACAGGTCAAAAGATCCTGCCCTCTTCTTGTTTTCGTGTCCTGAGTGAGTGCACTCACTGTCAGGGAGGAGCAAGGGCTCAGTGGGGACGTGGCCAGGCAAAGCCATGCCTGCAACGGAGCTCAGGCAGGGACCATGGGCAACGGCCTGAACTTGAATACAGTTCTTGAGCAAAGGGGAGGTGATACCCAGTGTCCTGATGCTCACCCCACCAATGTCCCCAGAACAAAGCAGATACTGTTTTAGCAAAGGTGTGGTCCTCTTGCCTTGCTTATGCAAAGAGGGTGTCTGGAAAAGAGAAGGAGAGCAAGCATGCAGTGCAGGTGTATTACAGGGAAATTACTGGTAGCGAAAGAGTGGATGCATGAAATACTGCCATGGACAGCAATTATGGATTTTATTGAGTCAAATGGAACTTGGTGGGACTTGCCAACAAGACAGAAAGTCCTGGAGACGATCCAGGCATTACTGTGGTTATACCATGCACTTGGTGGTATCGCTTTCAAACCTGAAGGCAACTGTGATCAACGTGTCCATGACCTGACACATTATCTTAGCCCTCCTCATCTTCTGCCATGTTTCTGACAGCTCTAGCTCACAGTTTTTCTGCTGCTCTCTTCTAAAGATTTGCTAGGAAGGACAGAAAGCAACCCAGGGAACAGAGCAGTTCAGGCTTTTAACACATCAGATTGTCTGTCTGTCTGTCTATGTATCCATCCAACCGTCTATCCCTCCCTTCCTTCTCAGGTCAAGTTTGCAGAGAGGGGCATGGTTGAATTGGGTCAGTCAGGAGATGGGACAGGTGGTCATCTGGGACCTCCCTTGTCCTCTGGCTTCCACCTCTTTCCTTTCACGCCAGGGAGAAGTTGAACCCTGGTGGTACTTTCATTAAGCACAAGTGACTCCTACAAGATTACACTTAGCCCAGGCTGTCCATGCCCGTGACCCCGTACAAGGGAGCTCCAGTAAGAACTTACGAACCTGGTCTAAGAAAAAGGTATCTTTGCTGGCCAAGGCCCACACTTGTTTATGTGAAAAATGCATTAAAAAGTGGAACTAAAAGTGTAAGAACAAGGACCTGTAAGAAAGGATGCACCGACACTGAGTAAAGGAGAGCCAGGGAGAGAGCTCAAGCACTGGATCACCGTGCGGTTGTCCACACTCTGAGCTCACTCCCTGGCTCCAGTTTGGATCTCTCCAATTGGCTCTTTCCAAGAGAAATCTCCTAGAGAAGGACTATCCCTGGGTAGTGTGAACACCCAGAGCAGCATGGCGCTGAGGCTGGGGGGCCATCTCCAGCAGTTTTTAGTCTCCAGAAATACCAGTCTAGTCTCCACCGTATTTAGCAGTACAGACAAAGCCATGCAGACTTTGGATATTCAGTACATGGACAGCTGGTCAGTTCTCAGGCCATTGGCATATCCGTAGACTTCCAGATACAAAAAGAGGTTCATGATCACATGAAGTAGGATATGAAGTTCGCTCATGATCCTGGAAGCAACACAGGGTTGAAAGCCCACAGATGAATCGAGAAGTACAAATAGAGGTGAGTAATGAGCATAAAAGTTTGAGAAGCAGCAATTCAGTCCTAAATAGGACTTACCAGGTTTTCTGGGCTGAAAGCAAATGTATTGTTCTTTAAGGAGATGTGTGCAGTGTTTCCTGCATCCCTGACTCCTGAATATATTTTTATCAAGTCAAAAGCAACTTGAGTTTGTCCCTTCTCCATTGGGAACAAAAGGTGAGATGAGAATCTGCTGGTGGCAACTCTTCCTCTAAAATCAGTGGATGGATCTTAACTAATCATCATATAACATTTCCTTCTGTTCAGGAGAGATTTTTTAGCAGCTGGCTGGTTTGGTCTTGCTCCACTGCCCAAAATGTGAAGCCTGGAAATGGCAAACCCCAATTCGAACCCTGACTTCTTCTTTGGTGCCTCAGGCAGTACCTTGAATGTCTTCTCCAGGAACTGGGAGTTGGAGGATTTGGGAAAGTTCAGCTGCCAGCAGTCAGTAAGACCCAGAGGAGCATCTCTTCTGTGTGAAAAATCCTTCCTCCTTCTTCTTTGTTTCTGCTTAGGGTTTTTTCCTTCCATCCTTTTGGTACCTCCCCTATAAAAAGGAACATAGTGATGCTTTTCCCACCTCTGTGGCATCTTTTAGATGACTAAGAAGCATTGTGTGTGATTTTATGACTTAAGAGATAAAAAGGGAAGGGCAGAGCTCTACCACTTGCTACTGCACTTAAAGCTGTAATTGTGTGTAAGTACTTGTAAATATCAAGGCCACCTTTGGGAACAACTATGTGTAATGGCTCTTCTTGCTATATTCCATTTGTCCAGTATAACATAATGGCTAAATCAATGTAAAGTGTCATGCATTTTTTTTTCTGCTTTCCTTGGGGCTATTCTTTCCAGTTATGCATGTTCAGCTTTGATCTCCAGAAAAATCAATGAAGATTTAGTTGTTCTCGAAGAAAAACAAGCTAAACATTTAAAGCATTTTCTGTCATCTTGGCATGGAATATGTAATCCCTCTCCCCCTCAGGTTGCCAGAAAGAGCGCCCGACTCAGCAAGCTTTTGTGAAACGAGCAGTAGCATGAAAACAGGTTTATACTTAAAGGTTGTTTCTCTCGGGTCTCATTCTTAACCATAATCAGTGAAATTGTTTTTACTTGTATTCTCATAAAAGAACTGCTACCACTTTGCTGTTCCTGAAAAAATAAAGGCAATTTTCACACACACACACACACAAATCTGACCTACGTATCCATCCTCTGACATTCTCTTTGTGTCAAACCCTGACTTTTCAGTTCACTTCTACGCATGGCTGTGAACACAAGAGAGATGCTCATGATGCAGTCACCCAGTGACTGCAAGAAGACACAGCATAGCTCTGAGACTGTATGTGGGAGTGAAAAATCTGAAAATAATAAAAAATGAGAAAGCACGTTAAGTGCAAACTGAAATTTATCTATGTCTATACAAAAATAAATCTTTACAGAAGATGTAGGAATACATCTGTAATAAAACCTTCATTTCAGGACTTAGGTCTTCACAGTGGCTCTTGCCTCCAGTTCAACCTTCTGTGCTTTTCTAAAGGTCAGATGCCGCAGTCAGTAACATAATGCCTTACCTCTCAAGCAGCCTTGAGAAGTAGTAAGATTTTATGCTCTAAGATATAATTCTGCTCTTATTACAGAGAACAATTCTCAGGAATGACGCAATACCATCAGAACATCTCTCCACAAAGTGTATCGGGGGCCTCTGGGGTTAAAGATGTCGCACCCACAAAGTCTGGCATCACGGTTCACAGGCTGGTTGCTCAGCGAAGCAAGAGGGGAAGCTGAGAAATCTGGGGCGACCAGAGCAATTCCCTACCATTTTGGAAAGTACTTGGCTCTGGTTTTAGCAGCTCAAATGCCAGAGTTGCCTGGATGTCGGAAAGGCGAAACATCCACTTGGGATCATCAGAGTTGCAACAGGTAGAAGGTAGAAGCAGTGAAAAGCACCTTCCTGGGGCCCCTTGACACATCTCTCTCACTCGATTTTCCTTCCCGTGGGTTGTGCGGAGGTTTGGGAGGTTTTGCTTGGCAAACAGAAGCAGACCGAAGCAGATTTGACAGTCCAGTTCAACCAGTTGCTTGCGCTTCTTCCGAGGAGGAAGGAAAGGAGCCAAATCCTCCTGCGGTGTGTGTGGGTGTATCGGCATATCAGCTGTGTTGTTACCGCCATTACCAATGAGGTAAGATGCACGGTGAAGCCATTACTGTCCTGATCACACCCTCCGTGCCCCAGGCACCCTTGGCTCCCTTGGCACCAAGCCTGGTGTCGGCATGGGGTATGTGTGGGTCTGGTAGGAGGAAAACAACGTGTACCCCTGTTTTTGAAAAAAAAAAAAAAAAACCAAAACAAAACACAAACAAACCAAAAAACAAAACCAAAACACCTCTCTGTTTATCTGCAGCTGCTTGGCAAATGATGTCATCAAGGCTGTTTCATCGCTTTAAGTGGAAAATGTTTGTGTCAAGCATCTTCCCCAATGCTTGTGTAAGGACACAGCGCGGAGGGTGGAAGCGACACACGTCCCCCTCTAGGGCTGTGGTGGCCAGTGCCGTGGTCAACGCCTGCTCTTGGCAGCAGCTTAGTCAGCAGAGGACGGCAGAGGGGAGCTCAAGAACAAGTTTCTCTCGATGCCACTCATCAAACGTGGTGTCCTTGCAGGGCGTTTATGGTGGGCAGATGAGCCGGGAAATGAGGTCAGAGGATGTGTGGTGTTTGCCTCTGCAGGGAAGCGATGGTGGAACAGCCCACGGCAGCATTTCCTGGCTTGTCTCACTCTCTCTCCCAGCTTCCCTGGCTCAGCCGAGCACGAGCAGCTGCGCTGCAGACATCTCCTAGCACTTTTCTTAAAAGCCACAAGCCAGCTGCAACTTGACTGATGTCTTCGAAGTAATCTGTGGGAAGTTAAACCGGCAGATCACTCCCATTCTCTCCTCATCTGACCAGAGGAAGTTTCTGGAGAGCAAACTGAAGCAGCCCAGGCACGTGGGCCACTGAGTCCTATTGACATAAAGAGGCAAGTCTGGGCTCTGCAGGCATTAAGCCCAGCCCTGCCAAAACCAGGCAGCAGCTACATGTCAGAGGTGGCTCTAGACGAGTGGTCAAGCACACAGGAGCTGGAAACGCGGTGTTTGAGATTGCCTAACACAACTGGGGCTTCTGAAGGAAAAAAAGACCTAGGAGATGTGTTAGCAGGGGACGACAGCAACTCCTTCCTGCCTGGCTGGACCATCCATCACGCATTTAGGCCACTGCAGCAGAGATAAACCCAATTACCCGCTGACCCGTCAGCTCCTCCGTTCATCTCCTTCTCCAGGAAAAAAAACCCACAGCAACCTACGCAGCAAAAGGCCCCACCCCAATAGCTCATGCTAGGTAATGACGGGAGGACAGGGCACCCAGCCCTGCCTGTGACGGAGGGGTGATGACCTCCCTCCTGGCACAAACAGGGGGCAGGGAAAGGAGCCAGCAGCCCAGCGACGGGAGCAGGGACAGGGATGGGGACAGGCACGGGCAGGGAGTGCAGCTGAGCTGGAGAGGTACAGGAGGTTGTCCTCAGCAGGTCTGGAGCCAGTGCCTCTGCTTGATGAGGAGCTCAGCAGAAAATGCTGTGCACACATAGAACAGACGTTTAACACGGTGATATTGCACACACAAAAACAGTATAGCTAGGCATCACAGGGATAATGCTAGCAAGATGAGAATATTTATTTATTAAATGCTGGAAAACAGAAAAAACCCCAGCCTTTACATTTCAAAAGACCTTGTAAACTTTCTCCTGTGCTTCCTCTTTTGTGCTTGGCCTGAGCTGCCACATGCCGGTCTCTGTAAGGCTGGGGATAAGCAGCAAAGCCCCCACACTGGGCCGCCACGCAGCTGAGGGAAGTCCCTGCTGCAGTGATACGTCCCGCTCAGGTGCCTTGTGATGCCTCGGCTCGGTGTTAGCCTGTGCGTAGGGGCAAATAAGACTCAGAAAGGCTTTTCCAAGCGTTACAAATTTCTCATAGGGGTGAACCTACTAGCCCCAGCCTACAAGAAAGCTGGGGAGGGGCTGTTTGCAAGGGCACATAGTGATAGGACGAGGGGCAATGGTTTTAAACTAGAGCTGGGTAGGTTTAGAATAGATATTAGGAAGAAGTTCTTTACAATGAGGGTGCTGAGACACTGGCACAGGTTGCCCAGAGAGGTGGTGGAGGCCCCATCCCTGGAGACATTCAAGGCCAGGCTTGATGAGGCTCTGAGCAACCTGGTCTAGTTAAAGATGGCCCTGCTTCCTGCAGGGGGGTTGGACTAGATGACTGTTAAATGTCCTTTCCAACCCAACACGTTCTATGATTCCAAGGGCCTCCCATGGCTGTTACGAAATCATTGATCCCTTATTGAGATCATTTCAGGACACAGGACTAATGTCCACATCCCACCCTCTTTAGAGGCTTATTTCTATGAGTCAGCACTAAAATGGTGCCAGAAGCTCCCATCCTTCTCCGTGCAGCCTCCCCCAGGCTGTGACCCCCAGATCAGGCTCGTGCCCACAAGGTTTATGGCTCCTGCAGGTTTCTTTCCTCGGCCACCTTCTTTGGCTCTCCCAGCTGAGCATGACCCTCTGCCCAGTGTTAATTGATAGCAACAAGGGCCTGGTTCAAATTAGAGCTGTTGCTAGTACCAACTTGCTCAAGACTCAGAGCACAGCCCCGGGAAGATTAAACAAAGCTCTCCAAGTCCTCAGTGAGCAACATTTTCTCTGAGCATAAGGGATGAATCAAAGGGCTCAACAATCCTGGAGGAAGAAAAGGGCAACAAGACAGCAGGCAGGTTGATGCACAGTCACCAGTGGTTCCCTCCCCAAAGCACAGCCAGGCCCTGTCTGGAGCTCCCAGGGGGCTCCACAGCTTTCCTAGCTCACCCCCATGGATTGTGTGACCACTTCCTTAAAGTATAGAAAAGCTGGAGAAGGGAAAAAATCACCGCAAGCCATCCTCCCTCCTCCCTTCTTCTGTCTCCACATCAGTAGATTGACTTAAAATCACACAATTTAAAAAATAAGCTTTATAGCTCAGGATGCCTTCTCATTTTCTGAGCCTTTGGGTCACATTAGAACATAGCCCATGACTTTCCTTTTTACACACGAAGGCTAGAAATTTGCCTTCCGTAACAGCAGAGATCTATCTGCAGGAGCCTGTGTTTTTTAAGTAAAAGTCTATTTTTAGGGTAGAATAGAATAGAATAGAATAGAATAGAATACAATACAATACAATACAATAGACCACACCAGACCATTTCAGTTGGAAGGGACCTACAACAATCATCTAGTCCAAGTCACACCATGGGACTTGTACTCTGAACACAAAAGTATGTAACATTAGAAATAATTTAGAAAAATGAGTAAGGAAAGAAGTCTGGGTTGCCTTTGTGGGGGGTTTCTGTTGAGGAAAGCTGCATTTTCTTGAGAACAGCAGCAGCGGCTACATAAATCTATCTTTATTATTCAGTCCGGAGAAACATTGTCAGTGTTTGTCAGTAATAAAATCTTCTCTCAGTCCACCTGCTTGTAGATAGATGATACAGAGTTTATGGTCACGAACAGAAAGAAAATATAAGAAGTACAAGAAATGTAAGAAATATAAGCCTTCTGAGTTTCCATTCCCTTTGGGAAATCTTTCATTAAGGAGTTCACTGCTCTAAAGTGTCCTTAGGACAAAAATTGTTGACAAACTGCAGGAGGCCTCCTGAGGTTTCCCTATTTTAAGTACTGATTAAACACTGTGAACTCTCACAGCAGTTGTGTTGTAGGGTCTACAATTTCTTTGATTGAGAGCTCACTGTTATATGTATGATACTCATCTCACAAAAGCAACATCATCTTCCTTTCCCTCACCCTTTGCAGTGTGCAAAATACCATCCCAAAACTAGATCCCACCTTGCTTACAGTTTTGCAGCAAATCCTGAGTGTTCACTGGAAACTAAGACAAAGCAGTGAACACCTGTGGGTTAATATTTTTATGAGCTGCTTTTGAGGAGCTGTAAAACTCCAGATTGCACAAGCTCACCAAGGAATAGGTTGATTTCGTTAGGAAATGTGGAAGTCTGGTGTTCGTTTGGCTTTTATGCCAGATCCATCCCCCGCAGCAGGCATCTCAGCACTGGTGGGGAGAGACTTGTTCTGATTCATTTTTCCAGATACCTTTCACGCTCGGCAGTGCACCCTCCTGGCGCTTCTCTGGGTGCTTGTGGAAGGCCGGCTGATGGGTCAGTGGGCAGCCTCAGCTCCACCAGAGAACTGGTCCAGAGGAGGGCCATGAAGATGATGAGAGAGCTGGAGCACCTCTGCTGTGAGGACAAGCTGAGATGGTTGGGGTTGTTCAGCCTGGAGAAGAGAAGGCTCCGGGGAGACCTTATAGTGGCCTACTAGTACCTAAAGGGGGCCTAGAGGAAGGATGGGAAGGGACTCTTTATGAAGAAATGTAGCGATAGAACGAGCGGTAATGTTTTTAAAGTGAAAGAGGGGAGATTTACATTAGATATTAGGAAGAAATTATTTCCTGTGAGGGTGGTGAGACACTGGAACAGGTTGCCCAGGGCAGTTGTGGATGCCCCATCCCTGGAAGTGTTCAAGGCCAGGCTGGATGGGGCTTTGAGCAACGTGGTCTGGTGGGAGGTGTCCCTGCCCATGGCAGGGGGGGTGGAACTAGATGATTTAAGGTCCTTTCCTACCCAAACTATTCTATGATTCTATGATAACAGGCCATTTCTCCAAGGAGTTTGTGCTCTCACAGGCACCCACTTGCGTGGTTGCATCATGTTTGAAGCCATGAAGAGATTTAAGCCACAAATAGGGAAGGAATGAAAGGCATTTCTTTAGCCTGGAAAATGGGAGGGTTGGGGAGGGCCCTTGAAGATCTGTCTGTGTAGGGAAAGGAGCTGAAATGGGCAGAGACTCACACCTGAACAAAGCAGATGGTATGTTTAAGAGATGACAGAAAGACAGGGCTGAGCAGGGCTCAGGAACTTGTCCAGATTTGCCAGCCCCAGAGCAGGAACATCTAACCCTACTGCTCTCTCCTTTCTTCTTTTTTATATACGTCTCTAGGCTGCTCTTAAAAATTCTGGAGGGTGAAATTTTATGGGATTGCTGTGCTTGTTTCGCAGAGCTAACAGTCCAGACTCTCAGAAATTATTTCCAAATTTCTGGCCTAAACCCCCATGCTTCAGCTTAGATCCGTTACTTCTTGTCTTCTCTACAGCTGATGTGGAGGAGAGAAGACAAGCCCTGCTGAGAGGGAATTGAGCTTTGTAAACACCTGAGGGTGGGAGGGCTCCTCATCACTAAGCCTGTGCTTCTCAGAAATGAGATGAGATCTGAGCTGGTGCCATGAATCCAAAGTGCAAATGGATGGGGGATTGCAGACTGGAAGTGGGATCCCAAGGAGGAACACTTGTGACCTCTAAGCCCAGTTGAAAGCATGGGAGGTCAGAGAAGAATAACTGTGGCCCAGAGGGTATGAAAATGACAGCTTGGAAGCAAACCATCCCCTTGTGCAGAAAGACCAGGAATTTGTCTGAGCAAATATCTTCTTAATTAACTGACATGCAAAATAAGAGATAACAACTGTAGGAAACATGGGGAGTAACAAAAAGGAGTATGCAAGCATTGTTCATTCACTCTGGGGTGAAATCAGAAAGGAGAAAGCCCAGCTGGAGCTTAAACTGACTAGGGCCAAAGACAAACACAAAAGGTTGTTACACAGATGTCAGCAGCAAAAGGAAATTTGGAGAAATAGTGGGTCCACTAATGAATGGGGGAGACAACCCACTGAACAGACGATAAGCAAAATATCAAAGCATTCAATGGCTTTTTTGCATAGGTTTTCATTGACAGAGCCTGTTCTTACACTTTGCAAGTCCAACATGATTTGGAAGGAGAGGGGCGACCAATGGGAAGTGCAATAAATGAGGGTCTACTGAGAGAAGCTGTAAGTATGTAAGTATTCAGATCCAGGTAAGCAGATGGTATTCACCTGAGGGTGCTGATGTGACTTCATGGCCGCTGCCCATCATCAGAAACTCACAGTGATCAGGGACAACTCTGACAACTGGAAAGTCTCCTGCAGCGTTTTCATGCAAAACCTGAGCAAATATGAGTTGGATGAACAAATTTTTAGATGGACGGAAAATTAGCTGGACCATTAGGTCAAAGAATAGAATCAATGTTGTGATGGGCCATCTGGCAGCCAGTGATGAACAGAGATCCCCAGGGAATGACACAGGAACTGATATTTTTCAATATTTTCATCAGTCACTAGGCTGATGACACAGAGGGCACTTTCAGCACATTTACAGATGGTAATAGATTAGAAGCAATAGCATCCACCTCCATTTGGCAGAGCTGGTAGAGCTTCAGTCCAGAGGGACCTTGAGAAACTTGGGGCCTGCGTCAACAGGAACCCCACAGAGTACAAGAGGAGCAGTCCAAACCCTGTGCTATTCTGTAGGATGGCAACCTACTGCCTACATAACAGCCATGATGGAAAGGACCTGAGCTTTCCTATGAGACTTCAGTGAGCTTTTACTGCAAATCACGCAAACCATATACTGGAGATGCGTTAGGACCAATGTGACTGGCAGTCAGAGGTAGCTATTATTCCCTTTCTACCCAGTTTTGGTGACGCTGCCCGAGAAATATTGTCCCATGTTGGGATCCCCAGTTGAAGAGGTCGTTGAGAAACTGGAGAAGGTCCACTGGAGTGCTGCCAAGATGGTCAGTGGCCTGGAGCGCATAATTGTGGCCTTTCAGTACTTAAAGGGGGCTTATAAGAAAGGTGGGGACAGGCTTTTTAGTAGGACCTGTTGCAATTGGTCAAGGGGTAATGGTTTTAAACTAAAAGAGGGTAGATTAAGGCTAGATATAAGAAAAATTTTTTATGATGTGGGTGGTGAAACACTAGAACAGGTTGCCCAGGGAGGTGGTAGATGCCCCATCCCTGGAAACATTCAAGGTCAGGTTGGATGGGGCTCTGAGCAACCTGATCTAGTTGGAGATGTCCCTGCTTATTGCAGGGGTCTTGGACTAGATGACCTTTAAAAGTCCCTTCCGAGCCAAACTTTTCTGTGATTCTACGATCTGCAAAGAGATGCCGAGGGACGTGGGTTTGGGTAGTCCAGCAAAGGGGTGGCTTAGGAGAGATCTAAAACCACCCTGCGCCTATGTGGAGGGGAATGACAAAGACAACGGAGCCAAACTCTCCACATCAGTGGCAAGCTATACAGTCTCTTTTGCATTATAAAAATACCGGTTCTGTGGGGTCAGTTAGAGGTATCACATCACTTGGGATATATTGAACTGCAAGGTAAAAAAAAAAAAAAANCCTGAGTATCCCAGAAAGCCCAGAAAAGACCCAGGATTGAATGCTATTTCGTGTAGACCTGGCTAATCTAGGGACAATTAGATTTAAGCAGAGTGGATACGGATCAGTCCACAGGGCCTCGGGGCTGGGACTTAGTCATCGGCCTTCTTTCAGCTGGCAGCATGGGCACAGCCACAGAGGCTTCCAGAGGAACCCTCCCCTGTGGCTGTAGTTCACATTCCCCAGCTCAGCCACCTACTAGCAGGACATTGAAGACCAGGGAGGGCACAAGCAGTGAAAGGTGGAGCCCGCTGTGTTACCCCCATGTAAATAAGAAGCTTCAATAATTGCCAGTTTCCTTTGTACAGCTCAGAGGCACGTGTCTGTGCAGGGAGCAGAAGTATCCTCTCCTTACCTCTCCTTCTCTGCTGTGTCCTCATGGAGGTGGACCCATGAAAGTGCCGGTTTCCTCCAGTGTTTTCCCCTTACTGTGCACGGGGGGAATGCAGGCAGCAAGACAGCTCATTGCTCAGATTAAAATAACTCGGTCCATCTTCAGATCTTGCTTATATTTTACCAGCTTTGTATCTGAACATCTCATTAATAAACGCAAATGGACTCTAACGTCTGCTAAGCAAGCTTGCTCAGAAATCCCTGAATCAATCAAAAGCCAAAGAAAACAATTCATTGCATCCTAGTGCATGAGTTCTTAGAATTTTAGCTATATTAGGCAATACTTCTTTGTTCACGCAAATTAGCCTAATTGCATGCATATTTATTGTCCGCTGCTCTTTAGTATCTAGGCAAAATCAAAGTAGGCTGTTTCACTACTGAGATGGCTCTTTTGCATAAGAAATATGGACAGTTTTACATCAAACTAATAACACTATTCCATTATTCAAAACCAGGGCTAAAATTAGCAGTCACCTCAACAATCAGACGCGTATTTTATCTTTAAGGTATGAGCCTGAATTAGCACAGACCTCTGCCTCCTATCAATAGCCCTTATTTCTAAATAGGCTCTTCTACGCCAGATCATTGGCATGGGATAGGCACGTGAGACTCAGACTACCTCTTACATTTGCATCTCCCTATTTAAATTCTAAAGGGACTCCGGGGGTCATGCTCCATCTGCATCCATTTGCTATGTGCTGAAAAACTACATAAACCTCCGGAGCTGACATTTTACATGCATTTTTAATAGCAAATCACTTCTGCTTATGCTGGTACCTGTTCAAAAGGAAAATGGAGTCAAACCCACATGCAGAACTGCACCTGCTTGTGCTCACTCCAGAAGCACCAGTGCTTTCTTGAGGTCCTCCTTAAAATGATATGGCGTTTTTTCCCACGTTGGGTGGCTGAGGGATGAGGAACCCCTAGCACAGAGTAGGTGCTGTAGCTCATCTGCACACTCCAAATAACAGCCAAAGCCTTGTTGTGAAACAGCCATGAAATGGTCCATTAGGAGGTCTTTTAATAGGCCATCTGTGAACAGCACTCGGACAGATGGAAAAATTCCCTCTTGACCAACGCTGTGTTTAAAGCACTTTACTCTGCAGGGACATTGCCACTTGAATGGGATACTGGGCACCTTGAAGAATGCAATAAACCCAAACGAAGCCTCTGTTTTAGCCTCTATAGGCTGTCTGAGACATGAAGGGATGAGAGAAAGGGTAAAAAAAAAATAATCATAGTTGTGGTATAAAATCCTCCAACGTCCCTCCTGCCTGTGCTGATGGAGTGGTTACTTCATGGCTAAAGCTTGGGCCAGCTTTTTCCCAACTCGGTTCAGAGATGGGTGGAGGCAATATGGCTGCTCAATGATAGTGAAGAATTATGAAATACTGTAAATCTGGACTTGTCACCTCATTGCTGGGGTGCACAGACCGGGGGGAGGGGGTTGACCAAGATGGGGCCTTCACCCAGGGTAGTTCTTCCCTGTGGAGGAGCAAAATGTTCAGATGTGCCTCCTGCTCTTCATGGGCTGTAGAGGACGCTTTGCTCAGAAGCTGCTGAGGTGTCTCAGTTCAGGTGAGGGGAGTCCCACCCCCCGGCTGCTGGGCAGGACCCAGGGCTAACTCCTGGGGGCTGGGGGGGCAGTCGCCCCCATCACTAACACTGGGCATCACAGGGTGGCAGCCAGGCCTTTTCCTTCCCAGTGGCTAAGTGCAACCCATCTATTTTCACCCAAATCAGCCTAATCGCATCCATATTTATTGCCCGCTGTTGTGTTACAGGTAGGCAACACCTCCTCAGCTGCTTCAGATCCTAGGTGGCTGCCAACACCATGCTGCTGTCGCTGGCGTTTCTCCATGATCTCTGCACTCCTCGGGTCTGGGCTAGGAGTCTCTGAGGGTTAAAGAGACCTTCAGACTCCTTCATATCCAAAGAAACAGCATCAGTGACAAGTCTGCTTGCTGAGCGTGGTTCAGATCAAATCGTGTTCTTCAAGGCTCCTGGAAGGGTTCAGGGCTGGGAGCCCCAGACAACAGGCGCATGCGTGTGCCTGCGCTGGGATTTGTTCGCAGGAGGGGAAGGAAGAACCAGCTGCAGGACCAGTGTTTGTAATTCCCCTCGCTGCCCCGGCAGGGGGAGAGTTTAATCCCCTCAGAGCTGCACCCAGAAACAATATTTGCTGATACTGGCTTAGCATCCCCAAGGGTAAAATTACTATGAAATGTTTACAAGGACCATTTGAAACCTGAGAAGAGGATGTTTTTAGTAATGAGGAAAAAGCCAAATACCTTACAAGGGAGATATTCCAGCTTTAAGAACTAATTACCCTTTCCCAGTAATGCAGGTTGACTACTAAACAACCTTGCGCAATTTCCTGGACAGATACATTTTAATGGCAATATTGTGCACAGATCAAGAGAAAAATACGGTTCCCTGAACCGTGGCCCTGCAAGCCCAGGGAACACGGGCAGATGCCTTTGCCCAAGCACTTACCCAGAGGACAAGGCAAGGGGCTAAAGCAGCCACCTCTACACAGCAGCTCACACCAGGAGGGCCTCTGGGTGAGGATTTCTCCTATGGATGGTTATTTCCTGGCAAGGAAGGAAAATATGGATAGCAAACAACCAAGTGCTTTTTTAAAAACCACAGCTGTAACATCCGTGGAGCTCTATAGTCATTACGCAAACTTTACTACATAGCTTTTCAGATGTAAATCAAGTATCATAGGCCAGCGAAATGGATGCTCAGTTTCTATATCCTTATTTCTCTTTCAGTCGTGTGGGAAGTCACAACGTGTATTTATGCTTCTTTCGGTCAAGAGCCTCAAGCAATGAATGTAATAAGAAAACCAGTTATCTCAAAACGGTTTTCAATAAAAACGCATTGCTTTTTCCTCCTTTTTAGGTAGGTGGAAAGAGGAGAGCAGTGGAAGAGCAAGTCTGAGAATCAGTGGGGTTTTCTGGAAGTCTGCATTGTCACTAAGTACCCAAACCCCAAGCTGAGATGCTGTTTCGTGAGCCATGCTCTAACTGATAATAAGCTTTTTAGGGATGTCACTCGGAAGGTGTCTCAGGAAGACAGCTATTTGGAGGATTGCATGTACCTCGGTGCAGGGGTGCAGTGACAGCATCACCTCCGGAGATGTTGCTCCTAGGACAACTGGCTTCAGATGTAGGGTTTAGGAGCAACTGAAGAGATCCTGTTGTCTTACTGGTGTGAATCACCCATGGCCACGTGCCAAGTGCAACAACTGTGGCAAAAGTTCAACTTTCCCTAAAGGACTTTATTCTGAACCTCTTCAGATCTTCCTAAATAAACAGCAACTCCACCAAAAGCTACTGAAGTCCCCCAGAACTAAAATTGTTTTATAGGGGGGCCGGGCATGAGATGCAGATTTGTTTCTAGTCATCCATCCATCCATCCATCCATCCAACCCTCGGCCACTTTTGCTCCCTGTCTGAAGCTGGAACCCAGCTCTCGGCCACAGAGTGAACACGGTCCTTCTTGTCCACGGTCCGTCTTGTCCACGGTCCTTCATATGAACAAACCACAGAAATACAGCATCAAGGAAGCAGCCTGGGTCCAGGCCGCTCGAGCAGGGCAGAAAGGAAGGGGGCAGCCATAAAGCCTTTTGAAGAAAACATCCCTATCTCTGTCTAGGGATCTGCGGCTCCTGAACTGAAGCACATGGAACAGGTTGATGGCAGCAGCTATTTTAAAATTCATGAAGTCTTAAAGCATTACTGGATGATTTCAGTGCTGGGAGATAACTAGACAAAATAGCCCATCGGGGGGGAGATGCTGATGTAGTAGCAGCCATAATAGTGCGTGATGCCGCACATGTTCCTGCTTCTGAAAACCCACTCATCCATCTTGTCAGGAGAAATTGTTGTGATTCTATTTCATAGAGGAGGTGGTGGGAGGAAGGAGGCAGACGCATATTTTCCTCTGATCAAGGAGAAAGGCCAGGCCATGCCCCATTTACCCTCCTGAATCCTCCCTGGACTCTGGGTGAAGGGCTTAGAGACTGGCGTTGGCAAGTATTCAGCGGGGAGTGTGTGAATGGCCACAGCCCAAGAGAAACAAGGCTTTGAATCTCCTCTGCTAGCACGAGAGGTGCTTTTCCCTCCCTGCCCCGGTGTGCCCCTCTTTGTCCACTCACTCAGGACTGAAGAAAACGCCAGGGCAAAATGAGCTGGGAGCCAGTGGGCTCCTCCCACGCTTTGCGTGTCCGCTCGGGGTCACACTGGCCAAAATCTTATGGGTGAAGGTAAATCCGTGCCAGCCAGGCAAATTCTGACAAACAGCTTAGATGCCTGATTTATGTACTTGTACCCAAAAGCATCATCCAGAATGCCCCAGCTCAGCTGCTGCCTTAGGCTGGAGGCAGGTCAGAGCAGCTCCCCCCCTGCCACGGGCGTGCTTTTGCCAGCGAGATTCCCCATTACATCCCTCAGGGGCCTCATCCTGCTCCCTATATGTGGCCAAGCTCACTCGACAGCATGGGGAGGGGATGGGGGTGTTTGCACCTCCACCTGAACCTGTGTAACAAGGAGCATCTCTTTAGGTTCTCCCCATAGGAGAGAGATGGGGAAAATCACTCTGCCCTCCTGTCCGTCTCTCCCCATCATGTGCCTGGCACCCTCCTGCCCAAACTCCCCCCCCCGTACTACCAGGACAGCTGACGGTGGCTTTTAAAGGCTCACAGCGGGGCAGTGGGAGGCACCAGAGATCGGTGCCTATTGTTATTTTTCACCTGGCCTGTGAGAACCATGGTGAGATGCAGATAGGTGCAGTACACGTTACCCACCCTTTTAGCATATTTTGTGCCCACGTGTGAGCTGGATACTCTTAGCAACTTGCTTGGTGGAACTCTGTACTGGATACGTGAGTAAGAAATCAAGCTTCATCATTTCCAAAGACAAAAGCTACAATTAAAAAAAATACCAAAACTGTATCACAGTGGTAATTTCTCTTGGAAACAATCTGTTATCCCTGATTTCAGGACGGTGAAACGCTGCATAAATATCCCGCTTGTGATTTTTCAACTCCCCTTCAAACTTCCCTGCGCATGTGTGTCCCATGTGGTGAGTTGGAGGCTGCCAGGGATGTGCTTGGTCTCATCAACCCCATCCCTCTGTTCCCCTTGAGCCACCAATATGGAGTTCTGGCCCGGCAGAGAACCTCTCACAGCAAAGACATCTTTAAAACGTGTTTTAAACAGTACTTTGATTTGTCCAGGCTGACACCATGTTTTTGCGCTTCCATGGATTAACTCAAGAGTTTGGGAGCCAGTTTGCAGCCCCAGTTTCAGTCTGGTCCTGCAGGTCTGGAGCTGCCTCCCTTCTGCTCTCACGTTCTCTCTGGTAGGGCACCACAGGGCTTTCAGAGAGGAGATACACAGGTAACGTGCCTGGGCTGACGTTCCGCACATGGGTCTGGATGGGGGACGGTGCTGCTAGCATCCCCTACCCAGCGTTAACACAGGCCTCTGACGCTTTCTGGCAGAGCACCACCCTTAACTTGCCCAGTCACCCTTCCCTTACCGCCATTAGGAAGGCTTTCGTCTGCACATCAAGAGTGGAGGCATCCCAGAAAGCGTCAAGCCCCAGGGGTCAGAAACAACAGAGCCTGCCCGCTAACTGCAAGGCACAGCAGCGTCCCCGCAGCACAGGGACTTACACAGCAGCTACCTGCCTTTCCTAACACAAAGGAAAGAAGAAACAGTCTTTGGACTTAACCTATGAGATTAAATAAAAAAAAATAATAATAAAGAAATCTTACTGGAGTTGTGCTTGACTGTGGACAGCAAGTTCCCCCCTGTACAGACTACTCCACTTCCACACTTTCTACTCAGCATGGAGCAGAGCTTTATTTTTTACCAATACCATGTACATACTTCAGAGGCATATTTGAAGTGCAAAACCCACATTCCATGCTCAGACATCCAGCAAACAGTTAAAAAAGCCATTCTAGTATGGCTTAGAGCTTATGTGAAATAGGAGTAAAAAGTCTGACCTGTTTCCAATGGCTACAAAATTGCCCTGGGGGAAATAAAGATGAGAATCCTTTTAAATATAGCTATTTTCCGTTAAGGGAACCTACGCATCAGTCCTTCCTATCACACATCTCCAGAGAAAGCAACAGCCATCCCACACACTCCTCTGCTGCGGATTGCTCAGCACTTTGTCCCATGATAATCTGTAGGAGAAACTCAACCCTCCTGATAAATGCTTGGGGCTCAAAAGATTAATTCTGTGCGTTAGATCTCTAAAGCACACCCGAAATTGGAACTAACAGCTTATCACCATTCAGGCAATTACGGGTGCAAGCAAAACAGCAGTTTTGAGGGAGGAAAGCAATCCTATTATAATCAGAGTTCTTACAGACAGTTTTATATTTTCATGTTTAATAAAGCTTTTTTTTTTTTTTCTCTCTCTCTCTCCATATAAAGCTTTCCATCAAAGGCTTTCCAAGGATTTTATAAAGGCAGGTGAGTGTTACATCATCATCACTCCCATTTTACAAACAGGAAACTGAGACCCCAAAAAAGCCATTTGAGCAGCAAAAAACAGCAAATCCCAGCCCAAAACAGAAATGGAATCAAAACCTCATGGCAAAAATTCCCTTCTCCAACTACCTCTATTTAGTTGCTATGCAGCTTTTTTTTTTTTGTGTAAAAATAACCCAACCAGTCAAACAAGAGAGAATGCCAAGGAAATTGCAAGCTTTGACATACTTACTTCCATACTGCTGGCATTAGTACAAAAATAAAGATTTTTATTAACTAGTTTACAAAAATAAAGTCTATTGAGTCACACAGGATCTCATCGGGGGAGTACGGGGGGTGGAGGGGTGTTATTTGACTTTGGAAGATAAAGCCTGTTTGAAACGTCTCTTTAGATCTTGCATGTTGGGAGATTTGGGGCGAGGGATGATGGACGACCGCCTCCTGTCCGTGCTGCCGGCGTGCTGTAGTTTGCTGACCTCCTTGCAAAGATACTGGAAGACATCGCAGACGCCCTGGGAGTCGTCACTCGTGGAGATTTCCAAGAACAGGCTGCCCAGTTCATTTGCCAGCTGTAGTCCCTCTTTCGCCTGTACTTGCCTGGCATGAAGGAGGTCTGCTTTGTTCCCCACGATGATGACGGGAGTCCTGGCATCTGGGTGGACCTTGCGGATGTGCTGGTAGAGAGGTCGGACCGACTGGTAGCTGCTGTAGTCCGTGATGGAGTAGACCAGGAGGAAGCCCTCTGCCCACTTCACACACCGGGAGAGGGAGTCCAGCACCTGCACACAGTCTTCCTGCACCTGCCGTACCACGGGGAGCACAAATTTGGCACCGGGTCACAAAAGTATAAAGCCTGTTATCATCGATAGCACCGTTAAACACCTCCAAAGGGAAGCCTGAGCTCTGGCTTAGGAGACTAAGCGTGGCCTTTTGGGAAGCTGGGGCTCTGAAGCTGAGCCTTTAGGTGTCAAAGAGGAACCGACCGACCCGAAGCACGAGAGGAACCCGTCGACCCGGAGCATCTCCCTACCTGGATGCACCCCGGCGTGTCTTGGATCTGCACGGCAACGTGCTCCCGCTCCAGATGGACCAGCCTGGAGTAGAGGTTGCCTGGAGAGCAAAGACCAGTCAGCCACAAGCCGCGGCCGCGGGGGGGGGGGGGGTC
>VXBH01008035.1:67945-78506 GCA_013400035.1 Rynchops niger
AAAAAAAAAAGTTTACAAGATAAATAACCCATTCAGGGGCTGCTTTGTTTTTATCGTTATCAGAGAGATAACACAAGCCAGCAGAGAATGACATGGAAGATGCCCACAGGTTGGTAACTGGAAAGGAGTGGGATGGGTCTGTGGTCCCACAGTGCAGTGCCACCCAGGGATGGAGCCAACACAGGAGCGGCAGGGCTGATGACCAAGGGCAGCCCAGGTGACCCTGGATGCCTGCATGCAGGCAGATGGACCTGAAACACGGGAGTAGTGGGGCTGTACAGTGGTGCTGCTCTCAGTCCCCTTCCAATACAGCCCTCAGAAGATGCACACAATGACAACAGGGCATGTTTTTCCTTGCTTTCCTCTTGTCCTCCCTCTTACTTTCTCCTTAGTTTCACACAAGGGGCAGCCTGGTACCCACCCCATCTGCTGTGCACTTCTTTGGACATCCTCAGCACCAGTCCCTCCATAAAACTCAGACAGTCCTCCATGAAAACTCAGAACAAGGGCACCAGGTAACACTGCCAGCTCTGCTCTACCAGAGCCAAGGTGCTCCTGTGGAGAGCAAACCCTCAGCACTGTGGGGACAAGGATGGGAAGGAACTGCCCCCCACTTCCCATGGGCATGGAGGCACAGCTCAGGCTCCGCACCCCACAGCGGCCAGAGGACTGGCCGCCCCCCCAGAACAATGTTCTGCCCCGCTTCAAGATTCTCCCCTCATCCCCCAGAAATGTTCTACCTGATGATGATTCCACACTGCTCTTTGCCGAAGAGTTACACACACTTCACAGTAGTTAAGACCACGCTAATTAATATCAGTTAGAGTACTGCCTGCGGAAAAGCACGGTGGAAGAAGTGCTGTTGATTATTGCTGTTACTCTAGCGTCTAAGAATGCCTACGGTATTGTCAAGGACACTTCTAACCTCAAAAACTGATTGCCTCTAAAATTTCTACTTCACTTCCCATCATGCCAGTGAGCCCTTTTCTTGTTGTAAACAAGACTTCTATCACCGAAAGCCTTTGGTTTCCAGGGGTTCATGCTATTGTCATCTGCTCCCATTGTCATGCACCATCACTTGTCTTTGGCCTTGCACACAGTGCCAACACAGGCTATTTTTACACACTTCTTTACAGAAGAGCCATGGGAGTACGTTCAGTGAGCCGTTGAAATGAGGGCCTTCCAGACAGATGATCGCTTGGCACCGAGCTGTGAAAGCAGTATCATTAAACAAGCACCATCCCCCAAACTTGCCCGTTTCTAGGCATCTGTAGAGCTCATGCAGTCTTGCCTGCTGCTGAGAGCGCCCCCAAAGGGCAGACGGTGGTGGTCATGAGCAGAGATGACAGTGTGTGAACCTAGGTGGGAAACGCCACGAAGGGACTCATTTCCAGGGAGCAATGGGCTGTCTCTCCATCAACACCTACTCTGGTCCAACAGGAGCAGTTCAGTAGGTTGAAGCAGTTGGGGCTCAGGTTCCTCACACGTGGGGGCTCAGATCAGGTGTCCCCATTCTGCAGGCCAAGCCATCCCTGGGATACACAGGCCTCAAAGCTGTTCCAAGGAGCCTTTGCTGGCTGAAGTCCTCCTTGGAAACACCAGGCTATACTTTCACTCATCCCATGGTGATGGCCCATGCCACCATCCCTGTGGTCTATCACTATCCCCTTTCCCACAACAGCTCCACTCAATCCCACTCATGTGGAGTCCCAAGGACACCATAGTGCTGCCTGACCCACCTCCCTATTCCAAGCTCCAGTAGCATTCAACAGCAGGTTCTTTTGGAAGAGGAAGTAGGCCTACTCCTGTGGCTGCAGCAGGGAGGACATCCTGAGAGCCTCTGGAGCTCCCTTCTCCTCTAAGAAACAAGATGCACAGCATTTCCCTGACGTTGTGGAATTGGCTAGAAGTTTCAGGCTTAAGACTGGCAGGACCATGTGAGATAAGGAGCAGCAGGCACAAAGCTTTTCCATGTGGAGGAGCACTGGTGGGAACCTTTGCTGTGAGTTGGCAGGGCTTCACCACTCTCCTACGAACTTTCAGGAGCACAAGCCCATGTTCAAGACTGCAGCTATTGCTTACACTCCCCAATTCCTGTTGGTTAATGCTAGACAGTTTGGAGTGGGCATGGACAAAGAGGTGACCAAGGGCCCAGGGGCCATCACCCAAAGCCTCTTCCTCTAAATAGTGAGGAATAAAACCAGCAACTTCAACCAGAGCTTTGTGTTTCCTGGGTTTTCAAGCTGTATGGGTGCTGCTGATGGGAGCCACATCCCCACCCAGCATCCGAGCCAGGATGGTTGTGACTACGTAAATCCCAGCAGCTACAACTTGATTCCTATATAGACCTTGGCAGTACATCCACCGAGGTAGATGCATGGACATGAAATGCTCATAATCTGCGTCTTCCATTCCATCACCCTCAGATCTGGGTGACGCAGGGTGACCGTTTGCCCCCTGCACTTTGGGAGACACTACCCACACCCCTGAGTCCTGAGCTGCTACCCAGCCAATGACGAGCCCACGTCTTCTCACCACGCATCCTGAATTATAGATCCTACTGTATCTTGCAAGGACGGAGGGAGCCTGTCTGCCTGTGCTGGAATAGGGAAGATCACATCCTCTGGCAGGTGTCTGCACAGCTCTCGGCACCCTCTGGACCACTCGGGACACCCCAGCACAGCATCTGTGTTTGGGATGCTAGCCATCCTTTTGATCATGAGGGCCATTAACACGCTGAGGCCAGGACTGCACTGAGAAGGAAGGACAAGAGGGTGAACATCAAAGACTGTTTCCCCTATTTGACACATACAACAGGAAGATAACAAAAGCATGAATTGCTTGTGTGTCCTTGTGGCAGCTGCTTACCCGCCTGTCCCCCAGGAATGGGGCTGGAGGTGTCTGCACATCCCTTGCCCCGCTCAGGCATGCATGCTGTCCCTGCTCCCTCCCAGGGTCCCCAGCCTGCGGCTCTTTTGGACAGGCGTGGTTCCTCCTCCCCAGCCCTTTCTGGCCACACACAGCATTTAGCACTAATACTGCCTGCACAGCCCTCAGGAAACCTTAGATCTTCGTGTCACTGATACACAAGATGAAGCTGACAGCTCCGGAGAAGGTGTCCTTGCTTCTTCTCTAAGAGACAACAGGAGATTTTGGCAGGGCCTTTGGCAGGGAACCAGCTGTAACGGTTCGAGGCAGTAAGATGTGGTAAGGAGACAACTCAGCCCCCACCTCCTAATGAGGCTCCATGGAATGGAGACAAAGCACTACACTGAAGTGTAACGGCTTGTGCTAATCCATAAGCACTATGAAGACAGTGGTTTCATGACTGAAGCTGTCCTCACAGGCAGCTCTTCAACAACTTTTTGCAATTCACAGATCTCCCTCTTTTGTCAGGACTGTGCAAAAACAGGACAGCTAAACACATGGGAAGCAAGCTTCAACAGCAGATACCAAGATGTGGAAGTATCTGAGCTGTGCTTCTGCAAAACTGAGATTACCAAGAAAACCACCACTGCCCTGAGAGCAAGTAACAGGTAGCGGTTACAAACCCCAGACAGATTACATCTTAGTTAATTTGTTCTCTTTTCAAATATTAAAAACCCATAAAAGGCTATTCTCTTCCTGTACAAACCCAATTTCATTTTCAGTCATTTCTGGGAATCCTGACCAAGGAAAGCATTCCCTCCTTCTCCTCCCAGCCCACACACAGCTTCCAAATATGCACTTACGAGCATGTACTGTCGGCATAGTGACCTTAAAAACACTGAGACTAAATAAATTGAAAACCATTGCAATGCACAGCACCTCTGGAAGCGCAGCTCGTAAATGAGACCACTGCATGCTGTCCAGTCTTATTATTCGAAATTGTTGAAGATAAATTCAAAAGTTTAGAACTACCCACCACTTATAGTTAACCATTTTATCATGATGCTCTAGCCAATCTGCTCCAATCTTAACAGTCAAGCACAAAACAAACACAGAACCAAAATAACTTACAAAAGCATGCATGAGAAAATTTAAAATACCAAAGATCATACCCAGTAAAACCTCCCCCTTAACTCCTTCAGAGGCAAAGCCTAATGGAAAACGATGCTTATCTTGTGGGTCAAACACCAATTTTAAATTGCTGTGGAAATCCAAAAGCCAAAGAAGCTACTAAAGGTCTAAGGCTTAGTAAACAGATCTAGCTGCCCCAAGAAAACCCCACTTGATCATAAAAGCTAAGTGCATAAGCTGCCACACTAAATGATGATGAACCTAGAGATTAATGAACCTTACTTCAGGTGGTGCTGCTACACTCCATGCCCAATTCATACAGTGTAAAAATACAGTACTAGAATCATGTACCTGCCTGTGGATGGGTAAGCTTCGTTCCATCTTCTTCAAGGCATTTCCAAAGTCACTCCAACTATCCCTGCTCCATCTTCTAAGATGGGAGCTTGGAGAAACTTCAAAGACAGTGCCTGCTCAATGCAACTTTGAACCTCCAGTGCCTAGAGCCTGTCACACTTAAATGTCAGGCCAAGACAGACAATGACTTCAGTATCCAAAAACCACATTCCATGAGTATGGGAACACCCACCATTGAACGTCAGGTAGATCCAATCAGACATTAATCCCTTCATTTATAAGCAATCTGTACACGGTTTGACGCTGCTGCATAAGGCACTTCAGAATTAAGAGAAAAAGCAAACCTCATTATCTCTCAAATTCTTACTCCCAAGCTGTCCTGCAATTAACTATTCAATAATTTCCAACAGTCAATACCTACAAAGTGCTTGAGGTCACTGTCTTCTCTAGCATTTTACTCTCTCTACATGTAGGCATTAGTTTGACAGCACTTAGTTGAGGTAGCTAAGCAACGCCTTAAATCATGCTCAGAAAGGCAGAAGGTTATTTATCCATATCCATAATACAGTTAAACCTGAGCTTACGGATGTTGAAAACTACCCAAGCAGGTTACCTTCAGCAGTTTTTTTAGCAAGCTCCACATTGTTTCAAACAAAGATCACAAAAATATCATTGGTTAGCAAGTAGTCAGCTCAAGCTGTTCTTCCATTCAAGAAACACTGAGCAGGTAGCACTAAGTTTTTGTGAATTATCAAAAAAATCAATGGGATGAGAGGAACACATTAGAACATCCAGGTAGATTTTTAGATTCAACAGACACGCGATAAACACACAAAATGCAGGTGTCTGGCTACACCAGCCAATTCAAATGATAAAAATCAAAGGCCAGCAGTTTTGGCATTAAAGCCTTGTTTCTAAACTACTACTATTTCCTACGAACGCTTACTGGTCTGGGGACGTTAAGAAAATCCTTCTTTTGCAGGTCACAACAGTCAAACACCAAAATCCACCCACAGCCATTTCCCAAGAGGTTGCTTTCAAAAAGAGTTTCCACAACTCTGGTATGGAGCTGAGGCTCCTTAGCCAAAAGCTTGTATCCATGAAATCTGAAGCCCATTATCTCTTTTTCAATGAAAAAATTAAACCTTCAAGCGACACTGTATAATTCTTGGTATATGCTCTCAGTTTGCTGGTGGAATATTCCATTTTCTCTCCTATTACCTCATGATCACCACTAAGCATTATCAAATTTCAGTGTTCCCAGGAATTATGGTCTATATAAATGACTAAACTGATCAGCAAAAGCTGCAGATTATTTAAATGACCACACACCACGTAAGGCGAGTTAAATAAACAAACCTCAACAAAAGACATGTTATCTAAAGCATCCATTCCAGAAAACTTAAGGAATCAACCACAATCACATACACGTGTCCAAAAGCAGATCTTTAATTTATTTTAAAACGTGCATTATGCCATGAATTCATAGGGAATTGGCTCCAGCAGCTCTGGCTCCTTGCCATTAGTTCTCACAAAGTGCGCTTCTCTTGGTGGAGCAGGCTGTAAACAGGAAGAAAAAAAAAACAACTCATGGCACTAAAACTCAAAAGCAACCTTACAGAAAATTAATTTTGTTAATGATTTAACACATTATTATATAAACATTACAGGCAATTTTACCATTCCTAGTCTCTTTAAAATTTGATTCAAAGAATAGCAGTAAGAAAATAATTTGCTAGAACATTTGCTTGACTTTCACTGATGAATGAAACAAGTTACACTTTACCCTCCACAGCTTACTAACCCAAATTAGCACAAAGTGATGTACCCTGCAGTTCCAGAAGCAACAGCCATTATCACCTCTCTAATTATTAATTCTTTTCTTAAAGGGTTACAACAGGAACTGTTGCAGCTATATTCAACCAAACCAAAGACAACACTGATCCTAGAAAATCAGCCAGAGCTCCTGCTGCAAATCAACAACAGAACAGGAAGCATCCATCCCCTTGTTCACAGCCAAGGATACAATTATTTCCATCCAGGAACAGTGCAGTTCTGTCCAGGCACCAAACACACCAGACAGCTCATATGCACACACGCTGATGCTGCCACTCCACTCTTAAAAAAAAAAGTAACCTCCCGCAAAAATACTGTGAACACAAGTGAGGGTGGTGGCATCAGACACCTCCAACACAGTCTGCCAGAGACCTGGATTTTTCAGGATGCTGTAAGCAGCTTCACTCATGTGAGGTGGGGTTTTTTGGTTTTGCTTTTCACAGACAGAAAGAGCTCAGTTTGCAGCATAACACTTATTTTGGAAGAAAACAGCATTTTACTCAACTGGTTTGGTTCTAGTTGTTTTGGGTTTTTTTTGTGAACTGAATCAACAATGTGTCAACTATGTGAACTGAATCAACGATGTGTCAACTACAATAAAAATATTACCTGACGTTTCAGTTGAACCCAAATGCCTTTTTCTTTTGCTTCCTTTTTCTTCTTTTCATTCTCCTTCACACGCTGCAGAAAGCTGTCTCTGCTCTTGGAATGTTTAATATGCTCAATACGCACATTAATTCTCTTGGCAAGAATCTTGCCCCTAAGAAAGGAAATCAGCTTTTATTCTACTGCGCTTGAAAGAAGGCTACTTCGAAGCTAGTTTTACGACATTTACATGAGTAACTCCATAAGCTCATTACAAATAATTTTTCTTTAAAGGGCAATCACTCAAAATACACTGCTGCAGATGCAAATCAGATAACATACATAACTCAAAGCTTATTAATATATAACAATATGGTGACAATTTAGGATTAAGATTATGGAGAACATCTAATTTTAACCTTGTAGCATACAAACAAAGAACGGTACACCACCGTGCTCCAGCCCAGTTACCAGAAAAAAGCCCAACTTATCCTTTTCTGACTAAACTGTACAAAATCCAGCTGAATACAGCTACAAATTAATATTTAAAAAGGGCTTCAGTACCAGTGTGAAAGCCGTCTGAAAATCCCATTAGGTATGCTAGAATAGACTATTTCAGTTGGAAGGGACCTACAAAGACCATCTAGTCCAACGGCTTGACCAATTCAGGGATGACCAAGTTAAAGCATATTATTAAGGTCATTGTCCGAACGCCTCTTAAACACTGACAGGCTTGGGGCTTCGCCCATCTCTCTAGGAAGCCTGTTCCAGTGTTTGACCACCCTCTTGATAAAGAAATGCTTCCCCGTGTCCAGTCTGAACCTCTCCTGGTGCAGCTCTGCACCATTCCCACATGTACTGCCACTGCATATCAGGAAGAGGAGATCAAGGTAATGCCACTTCAAGTGCTGCTCAGAAAAATAAAAACTGTTTCCTCTGACAGGATCCAAGTCAAATGAGCATCATTTGCTTGGGTTATAAAAAGGATATACACTTTACCCACCTTGAATGACCAATCAAGACAATAACTGTCTAACTGGCAAAGTGAAAGGAGGGTGCAGTTACAGATCAGGCTTCCCAAATACAAAATTTCAATAGACAGAATTTCATTACTTACTTAACCTGCTTGTTAACAATAATGCCCACAGCGTGCTGAGTAACATTATATACCCTTCCAGTCTTGCCGTGGTAACACTTGTGGGGCATACCTTTTTGAACAGTACCCATACCCTGTTAAGGGATAAAACAAGAATAAACTTGAAGTTGGAACAAAAAATTAAGCAAAATCAAAAACTTTTCTTTCAAAAGTTATTTAAAATACACACTTCAAATTATTTGTGATTTAAAAATACTCCTATTTTACTCGTACATTAGAATTTATAACCATGCATTTTATATCCGAAGATTACCAAATTTTGCTGTGACAATTCTGGTTGCTTTCAGTGTCGGTGAAATGATTGATCACTTTGCTTTCAGCAAGCAATCAACAGAAGACAATCATCATCAAGCTCCAGTGCGTCAAGAAGTGTTAATTCTGAACAGTATAAACAAGCAAATTACACACCATCTTCTATGTCATTGTTAGGAAAACTCTGCATTTCAAATGTAACTAAAGGATTCAACAAAGTAGGAAACAAAGTAGGCTTTCAGGCTCACTAAAGTTTAATTTTGAAAGTACAGTTCGTTTTAAAGGACAAGTTCTAAAAAACACCAAGGATGGGAAATGCTGCTTCACTTTTTTCTCCTGTATATCCATGATATATGCTTACATTTATTTCTTGCCGTTTTAATGTGACTTTGCAATCACCTTCCCTATACATACTTATTTTAACTATAGTCCTACAATAATACAGACACACAGAAATAACTATCAGCTACGCCATCATAAACTGTATCTCTTCGGAATAGCAGGTGCAAATCAGGCAAAACAGAACATCTACTAAAACGACACCTGGGGTTCCTATGAAAGTAGTGCTGGTAGGCACCAAACAGCAAGCAGAGTATTAGATATGGCATCTTTCAGTAACTTTTTTCAGCTGAATACATATTAATGGAGCACAGCTGAATATATTAAATATATATACACACACACACACATATAAAACCCGTACATAAAACAGCATGTAACACTGAGGCATCGCTATTGGTTCAGTAGCACTGTCATTCCATTATTGCTTCAAAAGTGAGCAGTGGGTACTTGTGTTGACACACATGACCCGAGTAAAAAAAAAAAACCAAAAAAAAAAAAACACCACACCACAAAAAACCAAGACTACCTCAAGAAACTGGAGGTTATAAAGGATTACGCTGCTTTAGCTTTTAATTACACAGCACTGTAGAAAGTACCTTGATATCAACTATATCACCCTTCTTGTAGATGCGCATATAGGTAGCCAGAGGGACAACGCCTGTTAAGAGATACAAATTTGAATACTTATGAAGCTCAAAATTTCACACACACACAAAAAATGGGGTGGGGGACACAGATCATGCATTTGATAAAGTTTTCTTAAGAATACCTGAAATTTAATTCAATTTCAAAAACGTTAAGCTAAGAAAACATCTTTTCTTTTCAGCAGTAATTACCTCTTCACATGCTCCCAATTTTAAATAAATCCAACTCATGAAAAATTAATAGCGTTCCTAATGCAGCAGCTGAAAAGACATTACAACTATCTACTAGTTCATTCTGAACACAGTTGTTATCCCCACTCATTGCTAAGAGGCAAACCACACACTTTAAGTAACTGTTGAAAAATTTACTTCATGTTCAAATAAATTTTTAAGCACTGACAGAATTAGCATTGTTACCAATGCACAGTGTAAGAGCAAAGAGTTTATTCGCATATCATTTTACAGTTTTCAGCCCAAGTTGTCAGATACCCTTTGACAAAAGCCATTGTTTTACAAATGCTACTTAGGGACTGTTGACATCCAACAGGTCAGTAACTTAATGCAGTGTTATTACAAGGTATACTCACCATGCTTGCGAAATGGCCTTGAGAACATATAACGTGTCCCCCTCCTCTTCCCCTTTGTGTTGGTCATTTTGGCTGATTACTGTAAAAATAAATGCAAATTATTCAGAACTACGAGTTCATTCACTAAAAATTTGACTGAGCATTTTCAGACATTTCAGAAAAATTAAGCCTTTAATCTTATTCAGAAAGACACCACTTCCAAACTGCTGGATCAATTCAAGCAATATTATTAGCTTAGAAGTTCATATAAAACAATATATAGTGGACCACAGGGTAATTCGGGTTAGAATGGATGCTAGCAAGTCACCCAGCTCAACCTCCTGCTTAAAACCAAGATCTATGATGAGATCGGACCAGGTTGCTGACGGTTTTGATCAGTCAGGTCTTTAAACCCTTCAAGGGATGGAAAGAGACTACCGCACAGCCTCCCTGGGCAGCCTGTTTGAGGCCTAGCTGTTCTCATGACAAAAAGTTTTTTCCTTATATCCAGCCTGAGTGTCTCATTTTGACTTAAGCCAGTGGTTTCCTAATCGGCCACGTGCGCCCGGTCCCTTCCAATCCAAACCATTCTGATTCCATGATCCGCCCTCTTGGTAAGGGTGCTGCTAGGGGTCCCCCAAAGCCACCTTTGCTCCAGGCCGAGTAAGCCCGGTTCCCTCGCCCTCTCCTCACAAGGCATCCAAAGTGCAAGACACCCACTACCGGATTTATCGCCCACCACGCAGGCCACCAGCCACGACGCACGTTAGCGAGGCCCGAGTCCCGCCGCAGCCGGCGGCTCCCGTTCCGGTGTCCACCCCGGGGAG
>VXBH01008035.1:78951-90131 GCA_013400035.1 Rynchops niger
CCTCCCTCTCTCCTTCCCTCCCTTCATCCCTCAGCACCCACCCGGCCCAGCCTGGCCGGCCGCACCGCGGCCTGCAAGCCGCGGCCTCCCCGCTCCTTCAACCACCCCCCACGCCCCAGCAAGGCCATGCCGCCCCCAGCCGGAGCCGGCGGCCTCCGACCTCCCGCCCNCACCGCCAGCACGGCCCGTCGGCCTTCTCACTGCCACCCAGAGCTGCGGAGGCACCTGAAGCCGGCGAGCGAGGCTCCAGACACCTCCCGGCGTGTGTGCCACAAAATGGCGGCTACGGGCGAAAGGGAAGAGGCGGCGCCGCGGCCGCCCTTAACAGCGGGGCCTTCGCGGGGCTGCCCGCGCCGCGCCTGACTGAAAGTCCCGGGAAGGCGCCCGCCTGCCTGCCTGCCTGGGGTAAATCTGGTGAAGGAAGCGTTCTTCCGCTTAGTTGTACAACTACGGAACTCCCTCGGCAGAAGTTTGACCCTTTCGCTAGAGCAGGGATAAATGCGTGTTGGTTTTTTTTTTTTTTTTTTCCCATGGCTGCGGTGCGAGGCGGGGCTAGGAGAGGTTTCGTGGCGGGAAGACGAGGCAGGTGCCTGTCAGGGATCCTGAGGGGCGCGTCGTGTGGTGAAGTGGCTGGCCCGCTGTCCATAAGGAGTTGTGTTTGGTTACGTAAAATAAAGGCAGCCAAGAGGTTGGTTTACGACATTAAAGAAGTGCTCCGAAATTTAAACGTGCAGTAATGTGAGCCTTCGGCTGCTGTGTGTCAGTCAGAGCTGCCTGACCGGAGATGCAGGTAGTCCCGGGCAGGAAAGCACGGTGGGAGAAGCAAACCAACAGCAGAAGCGAAGAGGCAGCTCAGGTTTGGGGTTTCTTCTTCTTATAATGCCGTAATCTCCCGATTTGCGTGGCAGATGTTTCCGCAAAGATAAATAACGTATGGATTCTGAATAAGGAGCCTTTATACGGCCACAGGTTGCATCAGCTGTGCAGCGCCTGTGTAAGAAGTGATCTATACTGTTAGCTGATCAAATTAAGTTGAAATACAAATATTACGTGCTATCGCAGGTGCAAGCGCGAGATGAGGAAACGCCTCAGCTGCAAGCAAGCAGAACACCGATCTTTCTGTACCAGACCGAAGAAGATCCTGTTGGCACGGAAAGATTTGACCACAATGATATGTAGCTATGACAACTTGTGTTACGCAAGACAGATATTCATACCATAATACTACGTTACCATGACAACCCTTCTTTTTGCTCAGCAGAATTTTCCAGAGCAAGGCCTTATCAAGGAAGACACGACGACTTCTGTGCGTATAAAAGGAATTGCCTAGTTTGCTCGAATTTGCGAGCCCTGGTGGAGCTGCGTCTCCCCGGCCGCCCAGCGCTGCTTTGCTTCCTTGCCTCATCATTAATAAAGACAAATTGATTAATTTGGCCTTGATTCCAGTTTTTCTTTTGAAATTGTCTATAACACCTGGAAGCGAAGCGGAGCGGTGAGCAGCTTCCCGAGCTGACGGCGTGACTCGCTCCCTGTGCGCATCCTCAGTATCGGAGCAGACGGGAATCGTCATGGGAAGCTGATGGCAGGCGGCAGTGAGTCAAAAGAGGGCCTCCCTCCCCTGAGCTAAACGCGCCGGGGCAGCTCAAAACTTGTCTCGGCAAGAAGTTGGCCTACTGCAGGAATTTTTGTTTTGAATGAAAGAAGCACTAATTTAATTGGGGAGAGGGATGATTACTTAAAGTGGCGTATAAAAACATATTTGATCCTCTGACTAACCTCACAGTTATTCTAATGTTGTCTTGCAAAACTTAAGCCACATTTTAAAGCTAGTTTAATTATTTATGGATTGCAAGAATGGATATGGAGGATTAAATACACTATCAGGTTCTGCCTGCAAAGCTAGCTGGCAGGGCGTGTTATGGCAGACAATGGCCCTGTCTCCACATGACATCTCTTGGAGTAAAGTGTTACATTTAGAAAAAATCTGTCTGTATTCCAGCTCTGCACCGTGAAAAATTTAGAATGTAAAGCACCTGATACCTATGCAGAGAAAATATATATCATTTAATACACATTCAGCCTAGGTACCATGAAACTTTTCCAAGCATGAAGATAGTTATGAGCCTGAACAGCTCTTAGATAGGACAACTTATTGGCATATTGGCAACAGAGAGAGATTTCAGGGAGGATATCGAGCAAAGCAGAGATAGGAAGCCAAATCCTAAAGGGCATTATTGAATAAAGGAAGGTGGGCATTTTCAGTGAGCTGAACGCCTTATTCTTGCCAGTGATTTACATAGAGGGCACATCTTTTCCACATCAAGCAGGAAGGAATGGGGAAGAAACTCCACATGTTGAAACTCTTGTCTACACATAAAGCATGTAAGTGTAATTCATAAGGCAGCAGTAACTGTGAACTTAGTTGAACTCTTCTTTGTTTGGAGCCAAGTAAGACATTCAGGATTTGCCACATTTTTTTTCCTGAATAAATTGCAGGACAGGTTTATTCGAAATTTCAATAATGTTTTTGTTCATAAAATTTATCTTCATTAGCACATTCCCAGCGTCCTTCTTTAGCTCCACATTTCAAAGAAACAATCATGTTTCACAGTTGGTCTCCATTGAATCATTCACTGGGCACGCTGTCTGGGTCTGATCCAGAAGTCCATCCTATCCACCAATATTTGATACACGGTTTCCCAGAACTGTGTCCTACTGAGCACTCAAAGACTGCAGAGCCTTTGCGTGTTGGTCACAAAAGGATTTCTTAATAATGGCTGTCTCGAGCGGATAAAGGTGCACAAGTTGTGGGGTGAGTTCTGGTCTGGAAACCAGAGCTAGCAGCCAAGCAGATGTGGTGGAGACCTGCAGGCCTACATTCCAGACTACAAGTGCTTCCCTTACTCCCCTGCCTCGTCCCCTCACAAATCCAGCCTAAACTGCTCTTGCTTGATCAAACTGCAGTTGTAGGATCCAGATTCCTGTTTCTCCTCGGCTGTACAGCGAACACTACATCTGGTTCTGCTTCAGAAACACCGCATCCTCAAGACTGGGGTGAACGCGAGGGGCAATGCCCAGCTTAATGTGAAGATCAAAAACCACATGAAGGTCGCAGGCTTGTGCTCCACCCATGAATACACTTTGGAAATCTTACTCCACCGTGGTAGGCTGAGTTTCCCTCCTGCTCTTCCTGGCTTGGAGGCACAGCAAGGCAGGGAAAGCAGCTTGAAAGGGAGGGCTCATTAGAAGTCAGAAGAGTGAGGACTAGATAAACATCACTGTTTTTCAGAGTAGAAAGTACCGTGCCAAAAAAAACCAAACCCATTTCCAGGCCCCAAGCTCCCTTTGTCAGGATTCTGGTATCTTCTCTGGGAGAGACCCATTGTGTTTCTGACTCTTCTCTGCAGCATCTCTCTGGACAACAGCTCTTTCTAAAGAATAAATGCACTATGACGATTCTGCACATGGGGTTGTCAGGAATCCTTCACTGAAATTTTAATGCACAGTGGGATCTGGCTTGCTCCTACACTCGGAGGACCAAGTGATACACACAGAGATCTCGACTGTGACATTCCATTTGTGTTAAGTTATTCAGCAGGGGTGTGGAAGGAATTTAGATTAATGAGAGTTTGTAAAGGGCTTTGAGGTGAAAAATGAAAAATATTCCCCTTCGGTAGGGTGTAGGTCTCCTGTGTCTCACATAATGCATTCGTTACATGAAAAAAAAGATAGTGCTGATTATGACTGGAGCAAAATTTTAACAGAAATAACTGAGAATAGGTATTAAATAAAGAGGATTGAAATCTGCAGTTCCTCTTGTGGTAACGCTGCAAAACCAAGAGTCTAAATTGTGAAGTTAATTGGTCACCCCATGGCAGGCTCCCATCCATAGAAGTACAGCATCTACCCTGCACTTTTGATCAAAAAGTTACTGACCAAAGTCATCTGTGTCACCCCTTAACTTGACCCTGTTCCATTGTTCACTCTTTCCAAAAGGATCTTGTTATGTGCCATCTCAGAGTCCTGCTTCTGTCCCCTTTCACGGTCTCTTTAGCTCCATGACGATTCAAGCTCTAACAACCTTTTTATTTCTGGTAATCAGTTCAACTCCTCATCCACAAAACCCATTCTGTAAATATAAGCCTGAGCCTAGTTTCATGGGAGTTAAAATAAATAAAATTTGTGTTTAAGTGACCAGTTGTCTCTGAAAAATTACTAAACAGACAAACTCCTTGAATGGGCTCACTGTGGAATCACAGAAGTGCCAGTACAGGTGTCTGCACTGAGCTGCATCACCAGTGAGGTGTTCCACAGAGAGAGGAATGGAAAATAACGACAGTGTGCCTTTGACAGAAACGAAAAGGCAGAAACTGCATAGACCAAGAATTGTGATGGGGCCCAGCACATCACACATGGGTGAAAGTTTTCGTGACACTAATGCTACTTACACATTAATCACTAATTCAAAATGTTACTAAGTACAGGTAGATTGATACTGAAGCCAAACAAATGGCCTTTTTTCCATCATTATCTTGACCTCCGCATACAATCTGAAATACTGAACAAGTTCTGTCATTCAGCTGCTTGTTTGAATAACACGGCATTCTACTTGTAAATGTACGTCAGTGAATACTGCATTACTGACCATATGGAAATCATAAGGAACTTCCTTCCAAGGAAGCTGTTGTGTAACCATGGCCAGCTTCTTGTGGGTAGCAAATAATGGAATACATTTACCAAACTTCATTTCAAAAGCAATTAATGTCCCCTTCCTCCCTTACTAACGGAGTGTCTTCTCAGGAAACTGGTTTCATCAATGCAGTGTTTTCTCAGACTTCTTGTGTTACTACTTTTTTCAGGTCATCTGTCTCTGCGCGACCTCCCCTCAGTCCAGCCCATCGAGCCACAAACAAGCAGCTCCTCATATTGAGAGCCTCAGCTTTCTGTGTATTTAGTTGTTTTGACGAAAGGTGATTAGCCACTCGTATGCTGGCACAGCTGGTAATTACAGATACTTTCTGCTGTCATGGAGGAACTGAGCTGCTGCCATGAGTAAATCTGCATAATGTGGGGATTTTTGTGGGGATTTTCTTTTGATAATGTATTGAATATAAGTATAGAATTAATATTAAAATATATTTTCAAAAAGCTGGTATTTCACAATGCCCCTTAAGCCCTTTGCTAGCCCTCTCAAGAGCTATTAACTACCGTTTAAGAAATAATCATAGAATCGTAGAATGGTTCGGGCTGGAAGAGACCTTAAGGATCATCCAGTTCCAACCCCCCTGCTGACTGAATGATTAGGAACATACTGCTATTTTATCTTCATTTGTTTATATCTGACCTTAGGTGTACTTCTAGCTGGAAGAACAACAATGCTTGCGCTTTTTCTGTAATTTTTTATGCAGAAGAATATCCCCATTACACCTTCATTTTACTAAGGTAAACTAAGCTCTTGGAGCCTCCAGACATGTAGCAGGCTCTGTGCATTTGCTCCCATTCCCACACGTCTCTCTTGGGTATCAGTGATTAGATTTGGATACAACAGTCCCAGTTAGCTTATTTACCACGCACAGAAATTATTATTTCTGAGAAACTTCCTGTTATTACTGATGATCACAATCCACGAAACATGAAGCTCCTGGGGTTGAAATTATTTCTTTTCTTCTGACTGTAAATGTTTCAGTGCTTGTCCTTGACCTGCTAGCCAGGAACTAGGAGGCAATTTTTTAATCTAACACTCATGCAACAGCAGGCCCCTCAGTGATTTCAGTGTCACAAAGTCAGTTCTTATATATTGGTGATTTTGCTCAGGCAAAACTTTCAGTGTCTTCAAAAGGTTTTTGTCTATAAGGAATAAACAGGACAGAATTGGACTTAATCACTTTATAATACATTGGCTAAAACAAAACAAATAGACTCTAGGAAAAACTGCAGACTGGCAAGGGCCAGGCTTAGTTGACCTTTTCCTTATCTGATTTCTAGCATGTGACTATTTTATTCACTATAAAGTGTAATTTTAACAGAATCTCAACCTATGCCAATTGTTTTTTTCAAGACAGGCTTGACTTTGGAGGGCAAAGAGATTTAGCTTTAAGTAGATCTGAGTATGAGCTTTGCTGCTGAAATGTAATACCTGTTGTAAAGTATCATATATAAGAACATTTTATTGTAATGGCACACTAAGTTTGAATGGATGAAATCTCACTGAAACTATATTACAAAACAATTTTTTTGGTGCTAATTCTCGTATGAGTTTGCTGATGATACCTAATTGTTGGGAGCGGTCAAATCACTGGAGGGCAGGGCTGCTATTGAGAAGGACTGAGACAGGCTGGAGAAATGGGCTGACAGTAACCTTGAAGTTCAGGACAGGCAAACACAAAGTCCTACACTTGGGTTAGAATAGCCCCAGGCAACAGGGCAGGCTGAGGGCTGGCTGTACAGAAAGGGGCTTTGCCGAAAAGGACCTGAGAGTCCTAGTGGAGAAGAGCAACATGCCCTTGCTGCGAAGTCAACGACACCCAGGACTATACTAGCAAGAGGTCAGCCAGCAGGGCAAGGGATTCTTCCTCTCCACTTGGCACTTGTGAGACCACATCTGGAGTATGCATCCTGTTCTGGGCTCCCCAGGACACAAAAGACATGGACGTAACTGGAGCAAGCCCAATGGAGGGCCACCAAGATGGTCATGGGGCTGAAGCACTAGGACACATGAGAAAAAGCTGAAAGAGCTGGGTTTGGTCAACCAGCAGAGGAGAAGGAAATCTTATCTCTCTCTTCCGCTGTCTCATGGGAGGGTGCAGAGAAGATGGAGACAGACACCTCTCAGGGGTGCCTGGTAGAAGGACAAGAGGCAATGGACAGAAGTTAGAGCATGGGAAATTTCTGACTCAAGATAATGAAAACATTATTAATGTAAAGGTGGTCAAAAACTCAACTGTGTTGCTCAGAGAGATGTAACTTACATCTTTGGAGCTATTTAAAACTCAACGCTGCCCTGAGCAACCTGATCTAGCTGGACCTGCTTTGAGCAGAGGATTGGACTAAAGACCTCCATAGGTGCCAGAGGTTGTTTTGAGTCGATGATTCCAACGTCGCAACATCAGGTGCTGTAGTTTACAAAGGCAACATGCATGATGGATGCAACAGCATAAAGTAAAGCTGTGGATGTAATCATTCTCTATTCTATAAATATCCTATGGCATTGTATTAGCATATTGGTGTCTGAGACAGCCATTTCTATTTCTCTGTTCTAATCAGAGCTATGAACATCATTGTTTTTAATTGCTTATGAAATGGCAAAGAACCCTGCTGGAAGGAAAGAGCTATATAAAATACTGCTAGTTTTATTTCAAATAAAGGAATGTTTTCTACTTAGTGTTAGCTGAATTCCAGTAAGCACAAATTTAAATTTGACTTCAAACTATGCCAAATGGAATTTGGTTTTTTGTATGAACACATAAAGACAAAGAAGAATGTTTATGATTTTAATAGTGCTACAAAATGCTCTTTTTAATAATGCATGAAGTAACCAGAGTTATTGCAAACTCTAGTATTGAGCAAATTGTAACAATCTTTCGGTAAACATTATTGTCTTACTCTAGTTCTACCTATCTTCTGGATGCTGAAAGAAAATCCTATCCTGCTCAAAAGAAAGGGAAGGAAGAATCAAATACAGAAACTACAGGAATAAAAAGCACATTGTTCTCTGCATTAAAGTGCTTCACGTGTGATTATAATTCCAATTATATATTCTTTCCTAGGTGCTTTAGCAGACTTTGAATTTGTGGTCAGAAAATGTCAGCCTTCACCGAGTGATTTGCTTTTTGCAGGCCAGCCTCCTTACCAAAATGGGAAATGGTCTGTAGCTTCTGCAGTCTTACACATACTGGTACCTTAAATGATGAACCTGAGACAGGCTCCATGACAGCACAAGGTACAGGTCCTTTAAAATAGTTATATTTTTTAAAAAAATACATCTGCTTTTATTTTCACCTTGTTTTGAACATTGTCCGTCCTGCCAGTTTTCTAGCTTACTGAGCCAGAAACTTGCTATAACAAGCAAAAGGTGAATTTCTCAAGTAATCTTCATCGCGTGAACCCAGGAACTGTAGTTGCAAGGGAACTATCAAATATCACAAGGCTTGCGATAAAATAATGAGAGTTGGCTACGCTCTGACAACCCCTGTCAATGAGACAACAACAGCTGCTCCGAACAAATACTACAGCCAGCAAAGAACAAATTAATCGTCAATCATGGGGCAGTGAAATGGAGAATTAACAAAGGATAAACTTGACCAAGCTATGACCAACCAAGGATAAACTAGACCAACTTTTCCATAGGTATAATAGGAATAATAGTGCATATTTATGGAGCAGGGTTATTGTTAAGGATCAATTCATTAATATTTGTGAAATGCTGTGGAGTCCTTCATGGAATATGCAAAACGGTAATGTGAGATAATTAACATATGTGCTGCTCCAAGGCAGCCGCAGCTTAACCAAGGCAGAGGGGCAGTGCAGGTGAAGGGGCAAAACAGGGAAAAACAAATAGGGGGCAAACAGCAAGAAGTGCTGCAGGGGGAGAAGAAGAAATGAAATCGCAGGTGAAATGGAGGGGGGAAATGAGGCCATGCAGGACAAAGAGGCGATGCCTGGATTACTGCAGTATAAAGACACAGGGCACAAATCCATGTGAAATGGAGCTTTATTAGTTCTACTGCTCATGCAATAACCTGTGGCTGGTTGGTTGGTTCGGGTTTGGGGTTTTTTTTGTGGGTTTTCTTTTTTAGAAGAAACTAAGTATAACCAGCAAAAAACAAGTATAACCAGATGGGAGTATTTAACTGACCATCTGCAAGTACAGAGGGGCACTGTGGGTTTTACAAGGTACAAATCTTCCACGAGAAGAAATCAAAATCATTCTACTTCTGTATTGCTGACAAAGAGAGCATTGTTTGCGAACTGATTGCAACATGCACTTAACAATAGCTTTAGATCAGCGGAAGCACAAAATATTGCTAGCTGTGACATATGTTTCAATTAAAACAAAAATAATTAACCACCCGTTAGTGTCACGAAAAACACAGGCTATTAACAGTAAATGCTCTTTAGCAATTTTATTATCTCCACAAAGCTGTTTCCAGTATTTTTTCTCCTCTTATTGATATTTTTTTCCACTGTGTAGCTATCTGCATGCTGTTTTACATATTCCTTCTCAGCTTCCTTTATATCTTGGTACTGTAGAGAACTGATTAGTGGGGGAGACTGTAATGATACAAAGACTCTTCACCTGGAGGCTGCCTGTTGTCACATTGTGTGTCACTGCTGTTATTACATGACAGCTAATCTTGCTTTTGGAGAACTGCTGCAAAGATCACAAAAATACCAACTTGCTGACTGCAGCGGGAAGCTTTGCTTGTTGTTCTGGTAGAGAACACAGAGACTGAAAAAGCGTCTTGTACTTCTCACCTCTAGTAATGGGTTTTCCAAGTTAGTTTTAGAGCACTGTCACTGACTCCTGAGGTTTTCATACCAAGGAGAAACTGGAATTACTGAGACTGTGGTTTCCTTAGTGCTAGTGTCAAGGATCAAAGACATTAATTGTTTAAGAAAAGGTTCTATTATTGAAAATATTTCATTACAATATTAAACCCCCTTATTTCTAAATATACGTGTGGCCCTGCTTCTCCAAAAGATTCTGTTCAGAGCAATGTCAAAAAGCACAGTTATTGTTTGTGTGCCTAGCTTGCGTCCTTTCGTACCAAGATCACTGAGACCCAAACTATACACATTTCTCTTGCAGAATACAATGACATCTTTCAAAAGAGTTACGATTTTATAAATGGACTCTTTTAAGAACTGTAATTTATTTTCAGTTAGAATTCCACCTGCCTTTAGGAGTCTAAAGACTCAAACAGTGATAACAGTTTAGAAATCTACTGTTATTTTCAACACAACTAAATTCTTATATTTTACAGTCTTATTGGACACCTCTTTTAACTTTTCAGATGCTGGTAATCCTTTGTGTAATAACAGGTTAATTGTTTGCCAGCTATATATATATGGCAAGACGCCCAGTATCAGCTGAGCTGTGAAAATGAAAGTATCAAAATATCCCCACATGTGAATTCTGCAAGAAACAAATATTAGCCTCTGCTTAAAAAAAACAACACAAAAACCAACAAAACCCAACACCCTTACTGAGGAGAGCTTTGCTCTTCCAAAATGGGTGTAAGGGAAAAAATCACCATAAGCAAATTTTACCCTGCCAGAGAAATCTCACCTAATTTATTCTGTTTACAGATTTGGTCTAATAATGATTATGTCTCTCATCTCTTTGTAAAATATTCTGAGATTTACTGATGAAAAGTGCTAAGGAATAAAAAAATATTTACCTATTGTACAATTATAGTATCATAATTTTGATAGTTTGTACAGTTTTCTGTGATAATAATTTATTAATGTCTTGCTTATGGTTACAACTAAGACCAACTTTAATCTTTTGAAGCTATGAATAAGATGTTTAACTACTTGCTCAGATCCTCCCATATCCAGTTAGTCTACCGTCACCCCCCTGTCGTGGCTCCCAGAGAGCATGTACAAGTGTTACGAAAATAGTTGTATTTTCTGAAAATGTACCATCAACATCATTTACAAAGATTAATCTAGTAATATAGATGTTTAACTACCTGTCAGTCAGTACAAGATGGTTTGATATAACAGGTCTTTCCAAATATATTTCCCGTTTGTGTCTTCTGTTCCCCAGAAAGATCCAATTTCACTCACATAATGTGATAAGATTCACATTCTGTATAATTTGATGCGGCTTCAGGTTTGCTTGGAATTATGAAATTCAAGTTGGGGAAAATTTATTTTATGTCTTACTCTCTATTTCCTCATAGCACAAATCCTGAAACACCCATTTCCCATCAATGACAAGGATGGTTAATATATCAAGAGAATGGTGGATGACCTTCACTGGGATTATGTGTCAATAAAAATACAGATGGTGAATTCAGATGGTTTTCTTGCAAGGACCAGACCCCCTGCTATTATGTCTGGATCCAAATTAAAGAGTTTCCAGAACAAGTAAAGAGTAAAGTTTGGAGGTCAGTGACAAGTGGTGTTTCCCAGGGGTCAGTACTGGGTCCAGTCCTCTTCAATATATTCATCAA
>VXBH01008035.1:90202-160139 GCA_013400035.1 Rynchops niger
CAGGGAACTGCTGGAGAGGGTGCAGCAGAGAGCTACCAAGATGATTAGGGGACTGGAACACCTCTCCTATGAAGAAAAGCTGAGGGATTTGGGTCTCTTCAGTCTGGAAAAAAGACGACTGAGGGGGAATCTTATCAACACTTATAAATACTGAAAGGGTGGGTGTCAGGAGGATGGGGCCAGGCTCTTTTCAGTGGTGCCTGGGGACAGGACAAGAGGTAATGGGCACAGACTTGAGCATAGGAAGTTCCACCTAAACATGAGGAGGAACTTCTTTACCCTGAGGGTGGCAGAGCACTGGCACAGGCTGCCCAGAGAGGTGGTGGAGTCTCCGTCTCTGGAGACATTCAAAACCCGCCCTGTGCAACCTGCTCTGGGTGACGCTGCTCTGGCAGGGGGGTTGGACAAGATGATCTCCAGAGGTCCCTTGCAACCCTATGATTCTGTGATTCTGTGTATATATATATACAAAGCAACCTGTTCTGACCTCAGATCTGCCTCTGCTATGAGCAGAAGGTTGGACCAGAGACCTCCAGGGGTCCCATCTGACCTGAATTATCCTATGGTCCTATTATGCTACGATCTCGCAGTCATACTGTATACTAGTCCAACAACAGATGTGGTATGTCAGCAAGAGTCCAACCAGTTGGTGGTTTCACTGGTTAGCGGAGGGGTAAATAGATTCATGGGACTAATTCTGTTGTGAAGCAACATTAATAAAAACCTGACATGCCTCAAACTCAGCAAAACCATCTGTAGCCACAGACAGATGATACAGGCGCAAACATACCTGTACCATGCCTACTCTTCAATTTCTGAAACCAACCTACCCACGCACCCTACAGTAAACTAGGTGCCTGCCAAACCACAAGATTATGAAACAAGGAGCAGCACAGGATGAGCAGCAGCAGTTTACACTTGTTATATTTTCTCTTTGCTCCTCTGTGTCTGTTTGTGCCTCTGTACACTTGGAGTATAAGTTCTTCAGAAGATAGAATGTGGTTTTCTCTTAACATCTTACGTAGTGACTAAGGAGGTGAAGGGCTCTGGCCTCTGACTTATGTTTCTATGTGTTATGGTAATTTAAATTCTATGTAGTAACAACAACTATGTGCTCCAAGAAACTTTCAGGGCGGGGAATTAATTCTATCTGTTCAACTAATGTACTTCTGTGAGAAAAGCATCTATTCTTTAACTGAAGCCCTTAGGAGATACTGGATGTGCCATTTCTCTTGGCAACATATTCCAACCATTAATGTCTTCCACCGTTAAAAAATGTGTGTAATTTCTAAGTCAAATTTCTTTGATTTCAGCTTATAGGTATTTTTCTTGTTACGCCTCTCACTGTGCAAGATTAAAGACCGCTGTAGCCACCTTCCAGTCTTCTTTTCAATAAGCCAAACAGATTGTGCTCTTTAAGTCTCTCCATGCAAAGTATTTTCTCCAGCCTCAAGTAATTTCTCAGCATTCTTTTGACACCAAGGACACCAGAAGCTACTGCAGTATTACCACAAAAATCTCCCCAATGCCATATGTAGAAGGAAAATAACGTCTCTTCCTACTTGCCACATCCCTGGGTACATAGTCAAGGATTCCATTATTTGCTTATACCATAACATTAGAACAGAAATTATTTTTCGCTGTCCTGGCAACTGTCAACTCTTAATTTCTTTTCAGTCACTGCTCTCCACAACACATCCCCTCATCTCTGCAGACATGAACTGATCACTGTATTTTTAAGTAATTCTACTTAATGCCTGTATCAAAACACACTGTATCTGAAAGGGATGAATTTATCAAACAATACAGATCTTATGATAACCCCAGCCTGAATTTTATTTCCCGTTTAGCCACTCCCTTTCTCTTCACAGCACATCAGTTTTGCTTTCTCATTGCTGAAAATACTAATATATTTTATTTGTTTTTCTGAGTATTAGAATCCTTGTGCTTTACTGACAGCTTTCCCGAGCAACATTACCCTTCAGAGCTGCTGTTCAGTGGATCCCACCTACCAGTTTCCTGAATAAACTGGTCTCTTCCCCTAAAGCCAGGGTCTGTAGTCTACTGCTCTCCCTCCTCAGCCCCCACAGGATCACTAACCCCACTCCTCAGTCACTACAGCCCAGGCTTTGATAACCAAGGCATTGATTAATGCATCCCCCAGTTCCTCCTTGTTAGTGAAAAGCAGATCCCGCTGCAAATCACCCCTGGTTGGCCCAGCCAGTATCAAGAAGTTTTCCTTGTTGCCCTTCAGAAATCTCCTTGACTCCTTGCATTCTGATGTGTGGTGCTTGTAGCAGATGTCAGGCAGGCTGAAATTCCCCCAAAACTCAGGGTCTGTGATCAAGAGACTTCCTTGTTCCTTGGTAAAGTTCTCCTCAGCAGGTTGGCTGGCCAGTCGGCAAAGATGCTCTTGTTGCATTTTGTCAGGTGGATCTTGTCTCTCCCTGGTGATACAAGATATGACTGATATCTTTTCTCAGACAGGGTTAGTTACTATACTGATCTATATGCATTACAGTGACTCTGTAACTGCTTTCAAAGCCCTGTGTCCTTAAGCATACACAAACACACGCACAGTCCTGGTCTACCCACCCTTTTTCCTTAGCTGGTCGAATACCTGGAAGAATTCATTTGTGAATAATTCCAATCACCCCAAGGGGCTTAATGATGACAAGTGGTAATTTCCAATTCTCCTATTCATTGCCTCATATTTTACCTCATTTTAATGGTCAATGGTATGGAAAGTGTTTCTGTATTTCCCTTCATTCTACGTAGCATGAGTTCAGTTTGCTCATAACACAGCAGCTCAGTTTACACAGCATTTTAAAAAAAAATCAGTCTCTCTCTATGTTACTAATTCAGCATGTTCCCAGCTGCTCTGCTTAGTCTCCAGCCACCATTAGCCCACACCTGTCAGATGCAGGCCAGCATAGCCATACATCCCCCACTCTATTTGAAATGTGGTCCAATACTCCACAATATCTAATTTTTCCCTTGGAACTACAGAAAGCAGCACTTGACACTAAGTATATTTTGCCTTCTTTCTCTAATTTATGGGTAGGAAGAAACTTCAAGGCAATCTCTGACTTTCCGTCTGAGTGCCTTTCAAGATGCCTGCAGTTTTCTATGGCCTGTACAGTTCCACTTGATGCCATGTAATTGTTTCCAAACTGAATTATCTCCCAGATAATCTTACAAGCTCCTGCAATAGTGCAATTGCTTTTTGTATTACTGCTTCGGGGAGACAGTATGCTGTCATATTTTCTTCATGTCATTTTCTGAAGACTTTGTCCACTCTGTATTGCACAGGGCTATCTCTTGTAGTATGTCTGATTAATACTGTAAGGAACTGTATTACAGCTGTATCTTGCAGTGTTGTATTTCAGTAGATGGATGAACTGTTGGATATCTGAAGGTTTGACACTTCTAGCCGGCCAAATATCCGTTCTTGCTTTTTTGTGCATAAATGGCCAATCTGCTTCTTTTGTTTCTATTCTTTCTCATTCTCCTGATGCTGTCCTCCCCCATGGTTTCTGTGGCAACAGTTTCTGAATGTAGTCATCCAAGAAGCATTCATTTTCTCAGATACTATACTTTTGAAATATACACTTCTAGATCACTGGTATTATATAAAATAATTAACTGAGGATACTTCAGGTTGCAATAGAGGTCAGTGATAAGACTTTCTAAAGTCATATTCTTTATGTTTCAGCAGAAGGAAAATTTACTATTTCCATTAATTTAGTTGCTAAAGAGTATTTACTTCTGACGATCATGGAAAGTATCATGATTTCATCTTATAGATATTAAAATATCTTTTTTACAGTGAAATTATGTGTTTATGATCTAGGCCTTATGTGCATAGACGTTATTCTTAATAATAATGTAACTTGATCTGCTAGAAGTTTCCCATATATGAAAAAAAAGACAGGGAGGGCCATTTCATGTCAAGCATTGGAACAGGCTGCCCAGGGAAGTGGTGGAGTCACCATCCCTGGAGTTATTTAAAGGATGTGTAGGTGTGGTGCTGAGGGACATGATTTAGTGGTGGGCTTGGAACTGTTAGGTTAACAGCTGGACTCAACTATGTTAAAGGTCTTTTCCAACCTAAATGATTCTATATCCTCTCTAGCTTTATGCTTCTTTAATGTCGACATCAACATCTTGAACGAGTCACCCAGATTTCCATTATAGTTCAAAGATGGACAGGTGCATCTAGATAAGTCATCTCATTCCCAAGTAGACACCTCAAGTAGTTGATGTGACTGTTCTACAGATCAGCTTTATTTTCCAAGATGTCTAAGGCTGGGGCATGCAACTCCCAGACTCACAGGAACCAAAGAGCTGGTAATATAGAGACAAAGCAAGAAAAAGAAGAGAGGAATTCATAGGTACATGCCTCCCCATGCCTCTCTTCCTGGGAGGGACCCTAGAGGAACGGCTTTGACAAAACAACCACTGTTCAAATGTCAGAAGTCACTTTGAAGTTAGCTTGGCATTAGAGTGATTAAGCTGATAGGAGGCAAAAGTTTTCTTAGTTCTATTTTTTAATTTGCTTTTATCATTTGACTATGAGTTATGTCTTTTCCCTATCCTCACCTCCCCAAGCCGCAAGGAAACTCCTTCCCTGGAAGCAGCTCAGCATTTGCATTAAAGAAATATTCACCAACTTCCCCTCCCTGCCTCCAACTCTTCCACTGCCAGCCCCAGCCATTGGATTTCAGCTCTGGGGCCCCAGAACTAAAAAAGAAAAGTAATGCCAGAGCCCTGTCGGCAGCCAGAGAGGCCCCTGACACCCACCACCATGCTCACAGAATGGCTTGGGTTAGAAGGGACCTTAAAGATCATCTAGTTCATGACAGGCCCTGGGCAGGGACACCTCCCACTAGACCAGGCTGCTCAAAGCCCCATCCAGCCTGGCCTTGAACACTTCCAGGGATGGGGCATCCACAGCTTCTCTGGGCAGCCTGTGCCAGTGCCTCACCACCCTCACAGGAAAGAGTTTCTTCCTTATATTCAATCTAAATCTCCCCTCTTTCAGTTTAAAACCGTTACGCCTCGTCCTATAGCTCCACTCCCTGATAAAGAGTCCCTCCCCATCTCTCCTGTAGGCCCCCTTTAGGTACTGGAAGGCTGCTCTAAGGTCTCCCTGGAGCCTTCTCTTCTCCAGGCTGAACAACCCCAGCTCCCTCAGCCTGCCCTCACAGCAGAGGTGCTCCAGCCCTCTCATCATCTCCCTGGCCCTCCGCTGGACTCACTCCAACATGTCCCTGTCTCCCCTGTGCCGAGGCCTCCAGAGCCGGACACACTAGTCTAAGCGGGGTCTCCATGTTGTGGCGCGACACCCGGAACGACGGGGGCAAAGCCCGCTCCGGGCCGCGCACGCGCGTTTGGCGGCGCCGGGGGAGGTAGCAGGAGGGGGCGGAGCCAGTCCCGGAGCGGAGCCGGCCGGTGGGCGGGGGCCGGTGACCCGGCGGCGCTAGGGCCCGGCGGGAGGCGGGGCCGGCTGGCGCGCGGAGCCAGCCTCGGTGGCGCCGGTGGGGAGCCGCGCCCCCGAGCGTTGGGGCCGTTAGAGCCGTTGGGGCCGCGCGCGCCCCGCGGCGGGCGCTGGCGGGGGCGCTGAGGGCCGCCCCCTCGCCTGCCTTCCTCTGCCTTCCCTTCCCCTCCTANGGGGAGCCGTCCCTGGCTGGGGAGCGGGAGCGCGGCCGTGGGCGGGGATCGGCAGCGGAGCCGGGTTAATCGGCTTTGGGAGACTCAGCCTTGGTGCAGACGCTGATGGGGTTGGGTTGGGCTGGGGGCGAGGGGGGAATCCCGGCTGTGGAGGGGATAGTGCGTGGGGTTTGAGCACGGCTTTGCCGCGAAGTGTGCCGAAAGCTGGAAGGGGGAGCTTTAGGACGTCGCCTCCAGTTCGGGGTTGCTTAGTGGAGGGGCGTTTTTAGGGCAGGGTTTCTAGAAGTGCCCGTCTTTTCCCAATCCACTTCGGAATTGTCACCAGCTCTCCGAGTACTTTACTCTCATATATTGGGGCTGTAATTGCCTTGCCTATTAGCAGGCGGGTGCTCCTCTGGTTACCCGGAAAAGTGCTGGCATCCCGCGTGATCTGGTCAGCCAAGCACGTTCCACCCGTTGGCATGTAATTTAACTTGTTTGCATCGATCCGGGTCCTGATAGGAGGCTTCTTGCAGTGATTGCTTTTTCATTACTCTCTCTCTTGATAAATTGGAGCTGTAAGCAGATACACAGGTGTGATAAAGCTCTCTTGTTTTTTTTTAAAGAGGGGTGGGGAGCTCAGTAGATTCACTGATGGAGGAATGCTGAATTTAAGGAAGGAAATATCCATTAATCAGTAGAAGTTACTACTTGTTGTGGAAGAGATGTGTTGGTGGTTCATAGATGAAGATCTTGCATTTGTGGTCTTTTGTACATATTCCACAGCCAAATGAAAGTTCCTGTTCCCAAATCTGTTTCCACAGGGGAAGGGAAGAGATGGTTAACAGGAAGAATGCACTCTGTCATCTACTTTCTTGATTTGCTGCATTGGGATTATAACATACCATAGTGTCAAATAGTGCGAGATGCTTACATTTTATATTATTGGAAAATTATTTATGTTTTTTGTAAGTCTTGCTGCAAAGAGGCTTTAACATCTCAGACGTTTCACAGGTGGCTCATGAGAATTTTGAGTAATGTTTTTTCTGATATGGGAGACCACATCTTTTTGTCTGGACTTGGAGAGTCTGACTTCTTGAATTCATGAGCTGTATGCCAAGATCTTTATATGGCCAAGTGTTGTAGGACATATACCATGTACTTCATGAGTTTTCGTTATCTGAAGTAGTCAGATTTTAGGTTAGACTGTTGAGGAGTCAATGTGTTTGATCCTTGAGCTAGGACGATCTCATTTTATTGCCATTCTAGCTAACGAGTTTTCACCCACAGTTGACCCACAAGAGGCCTTTGTGTCATTGCTGGCCTCTTGATTTATGTCTAGTATGGGACGTCACTTTTCTGCTTCTGGACAGCATAGAAGTTGTAGGTCTGGACTGGCTAAGCAGCTAGTTTAACATTATTGTATATGTATGGTTTTTAGAAATTACATTATGTCATTAACATTGAGGTCAACCCCAAACCAATTTTTTCAACTAAAGATCTTCTTTTGATTAACTAAAGTGTCTATATCCATGAAGCTGAAATTCTGATAGCAATTAGGTATTACCTGTCCAATCATAATCATGTGCACCAAGGTGGATAAACTCCAGGCATAAGGTTTTTCCTGTGCCTTTATGATGGATGAGCTGTGAGATGTGACAGCTAGCATAGGATACCTGCTGTAAAAGTTTTTTCAACACTTAGTAGATAAGATTGTGCTTAAAAATATTTTGGTAAAGATAGTGTGAAGAAGTATGTGGTATTTACTGTGGAGTTGTTTAGAACAATGTGGTTATGGTCAGGCAGATCTTCTTGATTTTAACAAGAGTCATATACTCACGTTTAAGCATAAATGTTTGCAAAAAAACTCAAAAAAGGAATATAATTGGTGAGTGATAATATTTTTTTTTCCTGGAAATTCTTCTTTGTGTCAACCCACTGTTTGATAAACTGCCAGACAACTTCCTAAAAATTCTTAGAAGTTTTTCTTGCCTTTCTCCATGCCTCTTACAAGAACTCTCAGGCTGTTGCTTCTTTTCTTGTGTTTGGTTAGTACAAAACCAGCAACAGGCAATTTTTGTCATGAGACAGTTTGTGCCTACACAAATCTAACAGGCACATACACTTATAATCTGCAACAGAGCAGTTTGGAAGTATCTTGAAGAAGCTCTTCCATCGCAGTCCTCTGTTTCATGGCTTCCTTTTATATATCCAAATTCAAGTTTTGCTTATACTGACTCACTTATATTTTATGCATCTTATCTTTGTTGTTCAAGCTCTGAATATTAGAAAGCAATATATTACATTTTACAGTACTGTCAGGTAGTGTGGGTACACTGAAGAGTGATATCCAGTATTTTTAGTTTGTTAGCCACAGTGCCTTTTGAGATGATCTTACAGGAGAGCATTCTGTCTACAAAGAGTTGGTTCTTTTGTATGCTTCATTAGTTCATTGATCCAGTGTTTCTACTGGTGGTGGCAGAGCTCTTCCAGTAGTACTGCCTCCTAGTGTTGCATCCCTTTGAGCTTCCTTGGACTTCTTTGCTCTACATCACCACTCCCGTGGTTCCTTGTGCTGTAGTAAGTCTTAATTACATGGCTGGAGATTGTGGAAAAGCACTGGAAAATACCTTTCCCCTTGAGTGGCTTAGGGTTTAGCCACTGTTCTGGTTGCAAGATGGATGAGGTTAAAAGTTTGTGGTCTTTTTTTTTTTTTTTTTTTTTAATGTCTTTGCAGTAAAAGTAGAATTTGGTCTTTTAGCCTCATCCATGCATTAAACTGCAGTCAGAGTCTTACTTGACTGAATTATATGGGGGTTTTACGCATGGCTGAGAAGTGGTAAAGTAACCTGTGCTAACTGCAATGAAGATGTGCCCCAAGCTATACTCACCATAAAATAGAGATTGAATCTAGTACTTCTGACTTTTGCTTCTGTTGTCTAGAATCCAGCAAACACTTGCCAGCAGTTGAAAGGTATCGAGTCTTATAGTAGCTGAAGTAAGAAGACAGAAATTATCTTTGTACCTAAAAAGCTACAAAGATGACAATTTCAGACATACAGAAGTTGCAATGGTAGTGGTACTTGTTTTTCAGTGTTTCTTCTAGAAACTGGTTGATTATGTTAGCACAACCTGAAAAAGTTTAATGAAACTTAAAAATTATGTCAATCTAGAAGCTGTAGCATTAGACATTAAAATCTTTTCTTCATTTTTCGGGTATTTGTCTATATGTTCCCTTCTCTATCTGCGAGTTTAATATCTTATATGCAGGGTCAGTGCCGCTGAATGTCTTCAGTGATCCATTCAGCCCCCCCAGCGCTGGCATTGAAAACCCTGTTCATAGCTAGATGTGGCTTGTATGATGTAACAGTGTGTTCTGCATGAGAAGTCAGTGCATATCTTACAATCAAAATTTTTGTTTGTTTTTGAAAGAAGACTTGTGGAATCATGCTGAATGGTTGGCTTTTGTCCTTTTCCTGCCTGTCTCCTGTCTAAGGGTATTGTCACCAGTATCCTTTTGCCTGTTTCAGTCACATTTGACAAGGGTGAAGAGGTCTCGGAGGTTCTTAAATTCAAACAAGAATGTGGGGGGAAAAAAGGTGGCTTATAAGGAACAGACCATGGAAGTGCCCAGCTGAGGGAAGGCTGCAGCGCACCTACCTCAGATGTCATAGCAGAGAGGCACTGTAAAAACACTGAATTGCATGAAAATTGTATAACTAACTGTGAGATAGGTATACATACATGGACTTCATTACTGCTTAAGGTATTACTTGTTTACAATAGGGTTTTCAAATGTGATTGTGAAATCTGCACTTCATGTAAATTGATGTTTGCCAGTGTTTGCAGTCAGCCAGAAATGGCTATGATGTACGCACTCCTGTTCCTTCTAATTGCACTGTCTCCTCTGAAGCACAAATTATAATACTTAAACATTAATTGATGATCAGGTTAACAGATTCCACAGGAAAATGTACAGAAGGCTCATGCTGGAAGAAGTGAGAATTGAGAGTTACAGCAAGGAAAGAAAAGTTGTGGGAAAACATAGCTTCAAAGTGAGGAGGTGACAGGAAGGAAAAAAAAGCAGAGGAGGAGAGGACTGAAGTAGCACAGAGAAAACAGCAGTGTTATGGTGTTCCTCTATCCAGCTGTCTGACTTGCTTATGTAGCAGGGTTGGCAAGAAGGAACATGTACTATGTCTCAGCCACTGCATTTCACTCTGGCATCATGGCCTGAATCTGCCTTGATCAGTGGACTGGAGTGTTCAGGCATATGTTCTGTTGTGGTGATTCTGTTGCAAGCACATGAAATTTTGGAGAAGTATGTGTTAGACAGTTGCGGTAAGAGCTTAAACCACAGTAGGGAGGTTCACTCATCTGTTGGAGTTCTTATCAGGAGAATATTTCATGATAAATATGACACTAAGACTCAAGCATGATTGTAGCATTGATCATAATAGTTTTTGTAGATGTAATATGCTACAATATGGTAATAAAAGATGAGTCTGTACATTTGCTCTTTAAAATACTAAGTTTGTGACACTGCTTAGTATACTAATTGATTTAGACAAATTTGTTTTAAATTTACGTCAAAATATGAATTTGACTCTAATATAAAACAAATGTCAAATATGCGACACGATTTCAAAAATCCTGAAGTTTTCTAGCTGTAAAGCAGTATTTTTACCAGCACAGAGAATTATTTAGTTGGCATATAACTTGGTTGGATAATTTCAGTTATATAGATGTTCCCTTTTACCTGTATGTGTACCTATATTCGTCTTGCAAGTTCTAAGCACTAAGAAACAATGAAATACAAACTTGTGCTCTAGTCTTGCAGACAGAATTTTTAGCTCTGTCAGTGGGAATAACTGATCCTATTACTAGAAAATCTTGAATGCTTAGATGGGTCATTTATATAGTCTTTGTATTTGCTTTTTAAACTACTGAAGCAACTAATTTGCATTGAAACTTCTAGGAATGATTCTGTAAAAATAAAAAAAGTGGTAAAAGGATGTCTGTCCATTAATTGATATTGTCTACTTTTCTCTTTCAAATTTGTTGAAGGGAAGAGGTGTATAAAAGCCCTGTATAGGTGGGTAAATTTGGCTTTCCTGGCTTAGGAAGCTTGCTAAAGTTAAAAATTATTTCTTTCAGTAAGGTCTATCTGATCTTTCAGTTGAGGAAAAAAAATAAATATCTGTATCTTTTTGTAGCGTATAACCAGAGTGGTGTACTAACATAAATAGACCAGAACTGGAAAGGATTTTTAATATTTTTCATAAACTCAAATTCTCTTTATAATCCCACGAAAATGGGAAATTATAAAAGCAACATACTTCTTTTTATGAAACAGGAATTATGCAGGTTAAAAAAGCATGTGAAACACACCACAGTGTCCAGTTCATCGACAAAAGAGGTTGAGCAAATGTGTTCTTTTTTTCTCTCCCTCTGCATTTTGGGTGATTAGGTAAGTCTGATTTTTCTAAAAGATGAATGTAATGTTTACAACTGTACTTTTTAGGCAGTGAAAGATTTCTAAAGTCACCATCATATCCTCTTTTAAATACATCTCACAGACTTCCTGTCTTGTCTCATAGTGTAATTCAACCTTTAACTAAAAGTCTTTGAAGGTATTAGTTTTGATCCTTTGGGTCCCCACTTAATAAGTGTCATTATGAGATGTGTTGCACCAATGCTATTGAAAATCCATCTGATCAGAGGAAACTGAAGCAAAGGCATCTGATATCATAAATAGCATTACCCCAGGAATTTTCTGGAATTAATACAGTATAAATACGATTTATCTTGTTTGCAGTATTTTAGTTTTTGGCAACATGATTTCATTCTGTATTGAGCAGGTAGTAGATAAAGTCTATTTCAAGTCTGGCACCAATTGGGGAAGAATTGTAGAAGCATCATTACGTCTTTTCATGTTTTGAAGATCCATTCTATGAAAAAGACAAGCCCAGAGCCTTAATTCTCCGAGTCTCAGCCTTATAGAATCATAGAATGTGTTGGGTTGGAAGGGATCCTCAAAGGTCATCTAGTCCAACTCCCCTGCAGAAAGCGGGGACATCTTCAACTAGATCGGGTTGCTCAGAGCCTCATATGTGAGCATAACTTATCTTGGACTTCTGTATTCAAAACAGAAGGAAGTACAACTATTATCTAGTTGCTGTGAAGGAAAATAGTTTGTGTTTGCTCAGTGGGGCTCAAAAAGATGGGTGTGGTAGACGTACCAAATGTGAAGAGAAGGTAATTTTGTGCAATGCTGTTGTTCTCCTTGCCCAGGCAGAGATGGTTTTGCTTTGTACTAAATAAAAACCCTTTTGTCTTAGCTGCCCATGATTAGAATGTACAGGACCATGTCTTAAACTAATTAGTTAAGAAAATAACACTATTTGTAAGTATTTGAAAAATATGAACGGAAACTATCCAAATATTTCATAGTTAGGTTATCAAGTTGTGTATTACTAATGTGTGTTCTTTTGCAAGTAAAAGAACAACAAGGATTATTGAATCCCACTCAGCATATTCCATTTCTGCTTTCTGCGCTAGAAACAGTACACATTTCCATTTTGGTTAGTAGTTGAAACATCAGATATAAACTCATTTAATATAGCTATTCTGTTTGCTCTTAATCCTGATTTATATAAATACATGAGAAAGTATGAATTCACGTGTTCTGGTAAAACATAACTGGAAGAGTAGAATTATGTGTTTCTTCTTTAGCAGAAGATTCCATCAGTCACAGTGCGTTAGTGTAGGCTATGGCATTCTGTATACTTTCACTAGTGGCACGGACAAGGAAGAATCTTCTAATACACAGCAAAAAAAGGTGAAAACACTAGTAAATGAGTGCTTCTATACTGACATTTATCTTTGCCAATTATAAATAATTAAATTAATTTTAGACTTGTAATGTTTTATTCTTGTTCAGGAAAACATTGCTATTCTTGGTTAGTGAGTTTCCCTTTTATTTGTAATGCCTTTCTGTCACTAGGAAGAATAAAAATTCTGTTTTGTGGGGGGTTTTTTTTGTTGTTGTCCACTTACCTGTAGCTAAGGTCATGTTTGAAAAATTGGGCTTACATATACCTATGCAACATGGTTTAGTTATGTGAGTCACCTTTTATCTTTATTTTTCCTTGCTTCTTGAGGGGGGTGGAGAGCATTGTAGGGAAGGATCTAGCATAGTACATGTGTGAAGGGAGAAATGAATTTTCAGATTTTGACAACAGATTGAAGTCTTGAGATAAGAAATTTCATTTAAATGTGAAAGTTTGGGTTTTAATCAGGGTATTTACAAGTCAATAAAGCTAGAGGATAAAGCTGTTACAGCAAACTACTGAAAAGATGACCCATGGAGTTATCAACTGATATTTACTCTAGAAAGGGATAGATCAACCTCCCCCTACCCCACCCCAATAAGGCTGACACCAGTATAATCTTCAAAGCACTTTAGGCTGTTTGTGAATCATGTCTTTTTAAGGTAACTGCTGCCTACTAGGGTGGATGATAACAACGAGATAGGACACTTTAATTGTTTGCCTGCTTGCTGACACACTTTTAGACAGTATTTTTAATGTACGGTGGCTTTTTCTTTTCTTTAGGCAAATGCTGGGTGCATTTTCATTAGTGTTTTAGTTCAGGTAAGGTGTGTGCAGTTCTGAAGAGATTCTCCAAAGCATCCCAATTTACCATACTTTGTTTTGCATCTGGAGTGGTCTTAGAGCACACAAATTAGATTCCTCTTGGAAGAAACTAAATCAAGCAACATAGTTCAGCAGCAGCTGGTGTTCTGCCACAGAGCCAGCCTAGAACTAGTCTGTCAAAACCCTGCTGAAACCCAAAGTGTGTATGTCAGATCATAAGCACCAACAGCTTTACAGATTGTCTCCAATTAGTTTATCCATATGTTAGCTGTTAGTGTGTGTCTCAGGAGTGCTAGTTCGACATGTAGCACCACAATAGTGTGACCTCTGAGAAAAGGCAATGATAAAAGTGGAACCGGCTTTGAACAATACTATTGCTTTAGCAAGTGAAAAACTAAACAAGCACAAAACCAGATCATAAGTCTGGACTTTATTTTTTTCCCCTTTTCCATTGTAATGTACTGTATCAGGGTTTTTTTTTTTTTAGTTTATTTTAGAACTTTGAGAGAATGTATATCTGTAAAACTTGAAAATCAGGAAAATTCAACTATACTTAATTAAAAGATACTACACTTCCCTCTCCCACTGTGTTTTCTGGGCTTTAATTCCAGTAAACTGAAATAACACACTCATTTGTTAATGTTAAATGCGTTAATTTATAGAAACCTCAAGCTCTTTTGAAAATAAAATTTGAGAAACTTAATTAAAGGCCTTCCATGGTTAACACATATTCTTATCCCTTCCTTAAGAAATTAGCATCTAAGGAGATCTTTGATAAATCTGGTAATATAGCCTTTTTCTTTAACTTGGGTGAGATAAGCAATAAATGTTCAACTGATTTTTAACATGATTAAACTAAGATTAGTCATGATTTATCTCATCAGTTTGAAGTCAAACACAGGATGAAGTGTATGGTAGTTCAGCTTTACACCTAACTTTTATTATGTGCGAGAATGCTCTTTTATAGTCATTGATATTTTAACTTTGTTTCCAGGATCTTTTTCAATAACAAGTAAAAGTTCAGCAAATCTTGTTTTCATGTTGTGTTCTTGTGTATACACCTCAGTTACCAAACTTTCCACTTTATAAAGCTATATTGCGTTAACTATGACAAATACGTGTTCTGTATGCCTGGATAATTATCTCTGTGCTGGAAGGAGGGTAATGTAAGGCAGTGTTCGGGGACATATAGGTTTTATACTAATATGATGCAAAAACTGGTAAATGCCAGTACTATTGCAATATTAGCTTTAGCTTTTTTGTACTTCTGTTGTGCCTCTGTTTCTTCCCATTTCTGGGTAGTGACCTTGTATGCTTCTGCTCAGAAGGGCAGGGAAACTGGAGGTCAGTGTACTGACCAAAGTTGATGATGTTCCTTTCTGTCCCCTGCACAATGTCAAAGCCAAGTTGCTGTGTGAGGACTGAGCACCTATTTTATGGGTTGTTCAGAGAGCCCCAAAAAAAGAGATACTAATTTTGGGATCTTCCACATCCCAGTTAGGTGGCGGAGGAAGAAATTCTATACTCTGCAGCATACATCACAGACTGAAATCTCCCAAGTCTAGATCCCAAGTCCTGTAAGTCCGTCTTGGCTGATGAAAAGAGATAGACTCCACTTCTGCCTTAAACCTCTGCTGTCTTGTTGTCCAGAAGATCATGTGGTATTATGATAATTGGTGGTGTCAGTAGTGGTTCCTCTCTGCATCTGTATTTGCATAATTGGAGAGTCAGCTGGGACTGTGTACTTCAATGACGAATGGGAAACATTTTATAGTGAGGGATAGTTAGGTTTTAAAATAGCTTTTACGGGTCAGATGTGAACATGCATTTCAAGCCTCTGTTGCATACTGTGTTTTTGCTCTCTGCAACCAGCGCACTGAGCACAGTATAAATGATTACTTTAGGGGAAGGAATAACATCCTTTATGACAGACAAAGAGAGAGCTGTAGAGGGAAGTCTGAGTAGCTTGAGGGTTTTTATATTGGTGTAAAACATCCATGTTGGTTTGTAGTAATAAAACATTCATAAGCAACTGCATTCAAACATAGGTAATGCCCTGCTTTGAAATCATGTGAAAGTCTAAGCCTTGAATGAAACAGCTTTGAATAATCAGAAAACCAAAACAATATTGGAGTATCTTAGCAGGTCTGTCTCATTGCCAAGTCAGGATCTTTATTGTGCTAGAAAACCAAATACAGCGTTGAAGTCTTTACAAAACAGAAACAACAAAGTTTGTACCGTAATATTCTTCCTTCCAAAGATAGAATAAAGCAGCTACTCCACCCTAGCGTGGAAAAGAGAAAAGAGTTTCCTAAAAGTCTGTTCTTGAATTCATTTATTTTTAAAGAAGTAAAGATTTTAACAATAGGATAGAAAGGCCTCCACAGTTCCTTTTTTTTTTATAGTTTATTTGTAAATAATATCCACCTTGTCAGAGCTCATGGGTGTATTTTAATAAGGCTGCAAATTAAATATTCAGGAGTTGTGGAGTGCTTTAAATGAGGCTTTGTACCCCTTTTCCTTACCACCAACATCACCTTTTGAGAACAGCTTCTAAAGTAGTAAGCCCTGCAGCCAAATCCCCAGTAAAGGAGAGGCTTTATCATACTGGAAAATTGCAGGGGATATGACTGATGAAAAAGCAGCTGGGGCCATGTTGTGAATGGAGCAGAGCTGTGCTGTCTCAAGTGTGGAGTTACAATATCTTTTGCTCTTGTTGAAGTTGTTACCTCCTAATGAGCCTTTGACCATGTGTATCCAGTTTCAGAACTACTAAGCTAGATTGTGTAATCGTATTTAAGTTCTGCAGTACCACAGTCACGTCATGCAGATACCACGTAACAGAGTTTCATTTTAATTTTATACGTTTTGAAACAGTCCTGATTTTAATTGTCTCCCTCCCCCATCTGTAATTAATCTGTGAAATCCTGCATGCTGTTTTTAATGCGATTTTTAAGTTTGATTTAATTTTATTGTTGTAAAGTCCAGAGCTATTTGCTACATCTTTGGTGTAAAGAAAGAACTTCTTGTGAAAGAGTTGCATCAGTTTTTAAGATTCTTTGCTGTATACTATGTGCTATTTTAGCATCAGTTAGGCCTGACTTCAGGCTGGAATATTTATGCTCATGTATTAGTTGATAGAGGAGATATGTTATATATAAAGCAATCAGTGTAAGAGCTGATAGAAAGCTAGTTTTATTTGTTCTCTGAATTTTCCAGAATAGAGGTTTTTCTGTCTCTAAATAAAAAACCTCTCTTTCTTTTGAAACTCAATGTTTATTGCACCATTTCAGTCAACAGTCATTGGTTGGAACCACAGAGTAACTAAAGTTACCTTCTCTGACTTATTTTTGAGGATCAGACCCAACAGATTTGTTGGGCAAAGGCTGCAGCATTTGTAATGCACACCAACACTAGCTGTACTGTGCTGTTTTTTAATATTACAAAGTTCCAGATATTTAACAAAGCACCTTGAACATTTTATATTTTCAGTGTAAGGCAGACAGACCTATCTCTTTGCTTCTTACAATCAGCATTTCTTAACTTTTTCTGAAATGTGCTACACAGTATGAGAATCACACTTGTTAAGAGGAGCTCACCATTTGGCCTTGTATCACCCGCTTTGCAATACTGTATTAATGCAATTGTTATTAAAGATGATCTGCCCTGAAAATAATAAATACAGTACATCAAAACAGTGTAATTGCATGAAAACACATGAAAATTATATAACTTTGAGATGTTTTTGAACAGAATGTATTTCGAAACACATATCTCTAAGGTATTTTGGATTTTGTTGGAATAATTTTCTGGTGGTAAAAGTGTTAGGTTCTTTATTATAAGTATCTAAGTATTAAGTTATGGCACAGAAGACTTGCTGTCTGCTCTAAGACCTGTGTGTAATGATTTTTGTGGACATTCTAAGCATCCTGAGAGTGCAAATCTAACAGAGAACTCAAAGGACCAATTTTCCTGCATTCATGGCTAATATTATCATGGCTACAAGCTTGTCTTCACATTAAGCAATAGAGTAATGGAACAACTGTGTTTAATTTGCCATGTACACTTGTTGAGCTGGGTCACAAACTCCACTTTCTTCCCCCCCTCCAAAGTACAGACAGGAACGTGTTTCCTCTGTTTTCAATATTTAGTATAATTTATTTTTGTTTTCCTCCCTCCTGACTAGAGAGCTTCAGTGAGAGAGAGCTGAAGATACTGGTTTGGTGTTAGCAAGGTCTGTAGTTGTGAGCAGGGTTTTGTTGATTGGTTTTGGTGTTTGTTCTATTGGTTTCCTTCTCCATCCCGTCTCTCCCGTTTCTCCCCACCCCCACCCCGCATAAATCAAAATAAATCAAAAAGTGTTTGTTTGGCAAATAAAACATTTGCCTGAGCTAACTGGACAGTATGCAAATCTAAGAATTAGGATTGAAATATGATGTGAAAAGCATTACTGTGTCTCAGTACCAATGGTACAAAACATAGCTGGTTCTTGAACAACAGCTCTTTGCCCCAGATGTCTGCTGTGGCCAGACTTATACTTGTGACTGTGTTTTTATATGCCTGTGATGTGTATGAGCTGCCACCCATGTCCTTAGTTACTGATTTTACAATTTTCAGGGACAAGTCATTTATCCTTGCCAAAAAGCTTTACTTTCTTTTTCTCAACTAGTTAAATTCACTGTCTGCATAGTTGCCACACTAACATTTTACTGATTTTGATTTTTCTAGGGCGCCAATGCCTCAGCTTTGGAGAAAGAGATTGGTCCGGAACAATTTCCAGTCAATGAGCACTATTTTGGTTTGGTTAATGTAAGTTTCAGTCCATAACTACATTGCTTTGAAATGCCACAAGTGACTGCAACTGTGTGCATAAATATATTGCTGAAAGATATAGTAATTGAATATATATACTTCTTGAAATGTGTTTCAATATTCAGTGGATTTGTTGATATATACTACTGAAATAATTGTTGTAATTGGACTGTGTTTTTAATATTTTATTTCATTTTACTAATTGTAGGGTATTTTTAAATCACTTTCTTGCTATTAAAATGTATAAGTCTTTTGAAAAAGCTGTTTAAAATGTGTAGCTTGTAGTTCATAATAAGTGAATAAATACAGTAAGAGAAAAAATGTTTGAAAGACTGTCGATGATATGAAGTGTTCACATCTGATATTTGTATTAAGATTTTAAAAAAATCCTGAGCCCAAAGGGGAAAGCAATGGTGGAAAAAGCATACTGAATTGTTCAATTCAATCATTAGTTTTAAGGAATAATTTGCATATAATTTCTGGTATTACCCATGAAAAGTATATCTTGTTAGAAATTGCATTATTCTGTCTAAAATGAAATATTAAATTATTTTCTTTATTGGGGCTTCAGAAAGTACATATTTAAACCAAGTTGATTTAACAAGAGCTATCATCTTCCTTTTCTTAATGAAACTGATTACTTCTAATGCTTTCCTGCTACTATAACATATGTCTCTACCTCTAGGTGCATAGCACTGACATGGTTCAGGAGTCTGCAATCCCGGTATGCACTATGCAGTCAGTAAACACTCTTGCTGATAAGCTAATTTACATGCATCTCAAATGCTATTAGTAATTTTTTCCTTTGTCATGAAAGCTGAAATACCTTCAAAGTCACGTGTTGTTTCTCTGAAAATAGGAAATACAGTAGATTAACTGTTAATACTCGTTGTTAGTTCTGTAGCAGAGTTTAGGCTTTCCATCTAAGCTGCTGTTATATTTTTTTCAAAACTGTTATTCTGTTGACAGATAGCGTGTTTTCGTAATGTCTTGTCCAAGTCCAGAGAGGATTTGCTCATATCTCAAAATAGAATGAATATTGTTGCAGTATTTGTTTTCTATGTACAAAATCTATTAAGGTTAACTTGTGCCTAAAATACTGGTTGATATAACTGCTGCCTCACTGTCCCTTTTTGAAGGTATCCCCCATTTTCGGCATTGAAATGCTTCTTACAGAGAGAGGAAGAAAAACACAAAAGAAATACTTGAAAACTTGCAACATCTTTACAGTAATCTTAAACAATCAAATATTGAAGTGTTTGAAGAGCCCACCCACCTTTTTTTTTTTCTCAAGAGACTGGCACTTCTAAAAGCTTGTACTACAGACTACGGCAATGTGCAAAAAGCTTATGTTGTCTTGGCCTTGTCTCTTTATAACACTTGGGCATTTTTTTTCAACAGTGGCTTAGCTTAAGTCTTTGTCTTCCTCCTTGGTAATGTAATACAAACTCTTGTTAAAATGACCCAATTATTCATACAATAAACAAACTAATGCAGATCAACCTGCAGATCACATATTAGAGAGAAATTCCAATCCTCTAAATCAACAATTAATTTCAAACGTTAAACTGAGGGTAAATATATGGTACTAAGCACTTTGACCTTTTTAACGTCTTCAAATGTGAGGCTTCTTGCTCAGTTTAGCCCAAAATATAGGGAAAATAAAGTTTAAAAAATAAAAAAAAATCAGTATGAAGTGGCCCAAGCATTTGGAATATCCAGAATGGTACTCTGGCTCCCCTGTCCTACTTGCCATGTATTTGGAGAAAGAAACGTTGAACATAAAATGTGTTCTTGTCAATAATTAAACTTGTCCAGGAGTGGCTTATTATTTTCCACTAATGTTTTTCTTTGTTGACATTTAATAGGACTGAATATTTATATTATGAACATATTAATGAGCTCAGGTCATCAAAACCTGTGTTTACATTTCATTACAAAATCTATTCAATAGAAAAGACCAGTCTTTTAGCCTATACAGTGTATCTGTTATAACTGTAGTTGTATACATGTATTACATTAAGACTTAACAGTAAAATTGTATTGTACACCTAAAAGTTTTACTTATTTTGTACCCTTAAGAAAAGTTTTGATAAAAGACAATCTTCCTAATATATAATGAATGTCAACACATTCTGGCTTTCTGTAGTCCAGAGGGAGTAGGCAATTTGAGGAGAGAACTGTCTTAAAGTCATTGTCCTCAACCATACACATAAGAGGGAGGCAGCTAAGATATCTCTTAACTTTCTGTGTAGTACAGGAATGTTGCTTATTTTAGCTTCAAACAATAAAGTTTTATGGACTAAACTTCTTTGAATTGTAACAAATTGTGAAGTGGGATTCTGTTACACCTATGGCACATTGGTGCTGTGTTTTCCACGTATGGTGGCTGGCTAAGGAAATTTAGTCATATTGTTGCTTGGATGGTTATCTGATCCGTTATACAGATTGTGTTTACTAACACAGTATGAACATGCCATAAATGTGTAATAAACTTGCAGAATTTAAATCTATCTGGAAAAGGAAAGCTAGTGACATCTTCATTAGCAAACTATGGCCAATGGCCATTCAGAAAGAATAACTGAGCTAATGATAATTTAAAGAAGTATTAGTTAATTAGATAATAAAGATATCACTAAAGATAGAAATCACAGTGAAGATAGAAATCATAGTGAAGTGATAGAAATCACAATTTATGCCTTCATTGATTTCTGTAATTGTTTTATAGCAATTACAAGAAGTGAAGCTCTTAGAGGTTCATTAACATTTACTGCTAGATTTTTCTAATTTGTTTATTGATTTTGTTTGTCCTAACTATGTCCAGAGTAATGGAAAAAATTGAGATAATGTGGAAATCAATAGCTCTCTTTCAGTTGTGTGATAGCTAGCCATTTGAGATGTCTGGAATGCAGGACAGAATTTCAAATAATGATGACAATTTTGAAAGAGAGATCTGTCAATTGTAAACGTAGTGTTTATCTAGAGGTAGTGTAAAAGAAGAGAAGGCAGAAACAGCCTCATCTCCTCTCCAGCTTTGTGGCAGAATCTAGGGATTATTCAGAGGATGCGCTAATAGAACAATTTGAGAGGTAAAAGAAGAATTAAGAGAGGGCAATTATGGGAAGCATATGGAAGACCAGATGGTTGATGGGATGTTTGATTCTGTCAGCCTAAATGGAAAATTCAGCTTACTCTTGAAGGAACAATACCATTCACTAAATCAGCAGGAAATATTTAAGATACATGATAAGATGAAAATGTTATTAGTATGATGTTCCATGCACATGGACAATCAGGAACATCCCAGCCTCCCTGTCATTCTTTCCCTCTACAGCGCAGTAATGCAAACTATTCAAATCAACATGATTCACAAGTTAAATCAATTATTTTATCCAATAAATATGAAATAATCAACATTTTTAATCTCATAAGAGCTACTCTGGTACCTCTTTATCGGTTTACCAGACTTCTAGAGCAGAAAGTTTGGTTATTCAGTCTCTTGCAATGGATGTGTGTTTTGGAGAAATCCTATTTACTGGTGTGGCCCATTGCAACAAATAAAGCTGTCACAGCTGCCAGTGTATCAGAGCTGGGAGGAACCCTAGTGCTGCACAAAGACAGTGCTTTAAGCAGATCTAAGTTCTTTAAGACCTCTTGTTCATTTTTGTAGGTCTGTGGGGTTCAACATCAAAGGTTCTTCCCAGTTGTATGCTGCATCTCAAGAGTAAACTATAAGGCTTAGTGAGTGTGTGGTGGTTTTGTTGCAACTTTCCTGACTGTGTCGTTTATTTTTTTTTTTTTATTTCCACAGGGGTTTTAGTGTTTTTTGGAAATTTAAAAAAAAAAAAAAAAAGGGCTGGGCAGTGTTTTTGTGAAAAGAAATAATCTGATTTTTCAGAATTTAGAACAGAAGAACAATATGAACAGAAAAAAGAGAAAATTTGGTTTTTTACTTTTCTTAAATATTCACATCTTAAGGTGGTCCTCACAGAAACAAGGATGCAAGCAATAAACCAGTTGAAAACATGAGTTAAAATAACTCTGCTATATATAGTCACTATTACATCTCTCTGAATGAGATAGAAGAGTTTCACTATTCTGTACAGGATGACAGTTTAAGGTACAAAAATACAATGATGGTTTTTATTACAGTTTTCTACTGTGCTTCTGAGGAAGTGCTATACTGTAAAGTGAGGGGACAAGGAAGGTGTCTGTTGGCCAGGTTAGCAGGAGAGCAGAGTATTGAAGAAGCAGAATTTGAAAGCAAAGGATAGGTGGTCAGTAGGTGGTGGGAGGATGGGGAGACTGGAGCAAGGTCTTGGGTGTTTTCTAAATGAGGGGCGTGCTTTTGTATTGGAGTCAAAGCTGAGAAGTAAAGTAATAGTGGTGGTAAGACCAGTGTTTTTTCATGTAGCAAATCCCCTATTTACTTAGTCTGGAAACCTCCCCACCTTTCCCCCCTTGTTTTTTAGTACAGGTACCATTATAATTTTTTGATGATTGGAAGCTTTTATTTTGAAAATATTTTAGGATTTGAAGACTGATGCTTTAAATATAAAACAAATGTGAACTAATTACATTTTCTTCAGGAGTCTGTTTTCAAACAATCTTCTGTTGCCTGCTGTGTTTCTGAATTTGGTTGAGGAAAACCTTTTATGAACTTAATCTGCTTGCTTTTATTTCCTACCCACAGGCATGTAGGTTAACATACATTCATATTAAATTAGTCTGAATTTTGTTCAGTGTTCTGAGTTCTCTGTTGCTTTATATTTTGGTCATCTCTCACTGCATGCTTGCCATTCTAATTAATTTATCATCAGACTGTTCCTTTTTAAAATTGGAATGTTATGATATTTCTAATTTGCTGCCTTTTCATCTTTTGACACTTCTGTAGAAATTTTATCACTTTTCCCGCTTGATTTAATTTTAAGAACTTTCTTAACATTTTAATGTAAATCTCTTTTTATGGCTATTTTTAATTATAAACTCCTAAATAGTTAGCTTACGATATTAAATGTTTTGACATAAACTACTGTGTGATTTTGTCTATGCCCTTTAAGGAAAAAAGCCGTGTTTTTTCTCTTAAGTCCATCGAGCTGCTTGAGTGCAGATTTGGACCACAAAGAAGCTAATTTAAGCATTTTTCCCTGGCTTAAGGAAAAAAAAAAAAGATGGACTTTAATTTCCTCACTTTTTAATATGGAGATTTTAAAAGTAATTAATTTTTTTAAAATACACTTCTTACTCATTCTTTGAGTGTGTCTTGTGTATTTGGAAAGTACTTCATATTTCATTAATTTCAAATAAAGGAAAACAAATTACTTTCCAGTTTTGTGATTAAATTGCATGGTGCACTTGTTTGTCATTGTCTTAATCAGGAGAGAGCAAAAAACAGTTACTTCCCTGTTATTCCTGAGATGTAAAAGCTTTTAGTTCTTTTTCTCTATTGAAAAAACCTGCTCTTAAAATATCTCTAAATGCACTGGGTTTGCTATATTACAGTCTCCCCATCAAAATATAGTCTTAGAATTTGCTACCTGTATATGCTACTATCTTTATTTATTTAAAACGTAAATATGAACATTATTTTCACATTTTACAGAATGTGTGTAGTAGGTGTGTACTTCAATTTGCAGGTTGAATGACTGCAGCTGAAAGGTTGGATTACTTGCTGAGGGCCTTATAAAGATTTTTCTCACAATTTCAGTGTTAGATAATAGGTTTCACTGGAGGAGGGCAGCATAAAATTGAGAGTGGCTCTATTCACTGTCAGCTCATGGTGCCTTCGCAGAGGTGAAGAGGAGGTTTGCAGCATTGGGGTGAGCTGGAGACAGTGTCAATGATCACAAGGCTCAAGTGCCTAAGAGCTGGAAGGAGTCTGGGGAAGAGGGACATCTGGAGTGTCCTGGTACAAAGGTGGTTATGGATGCTTTTCTAGCTGCCGCCTTTCAATTCAGTGGCTTGCCTCCTTCAAAATGTGTGTGTCCAAATTGTGCATTCTTTTCCTTTCGGTCTCGATTTGAAACTGCCAACTGTGCCATGGCTTTGAATCCTGAACAAGCCATGTTGTATCGTTTTAAGCAAACTCTGAATGCCAATCCTGTCACCCTAACAAGAAAACTGAAAATGTAGGAACAGGTTAAAGTGGTTATTTCTGACTTTGATCACAAGTAATAAGATTTGGAGAATCCAATTTCTGAAGTGACTGAGAAGCTCTCAATTTACAGCTGAATTTCTTCACAGTACAAGGTCATGCTGTGCCTGTTTTTTACTGTTGTGGCTGACTTGCAGTAGATGGATAGATATTTTTACCTGGACATATTTTGGGGGCTGTGAAATTGGTGGTATTTGTTGAACATTGACCCAAGTAAATGCAAAATATGACTAATAAATTAAATTTAAAAGTGAGACAAAATCATATAGTATTGTTCAAGTTTACCTAGGTTTTTCTTGCATTTACTTACAGTGTACTTGTTAATCCTTGTAAAACAGAAGTATGGTGTACTATCTTAAAGTCAAGAAGAAATGACTTACAGAAAATTTGCCCCTGCTTATGCATTTTCTTATACTTTGGCTTTAATTTTACCTCTCTACAGTAATACAATGGAGGCTAATAAATCTCTCTCTTATTTTATAGTTCGGGAATACATGCTACTGCAATTCAGTTCTTCAAGCACTTTATTTTTGTCGACCATTTCGAGACAAAGTCTTAGCATACAAGAGTCAACCAAGAAAAAAAGAGAATCTCCTTACGTGCTTAGCTGATCTCTTCCACAGTATAGCCACCCAGAAGAAAAAAGTTGGAGTAATACCTCCTAAGAAATTTATAACAAGATTACGAAAAGAAAATGGTAACTTTTTTTTCTTGTGTAATAATCATAGGAATTATGGTTTAATTCTGAAGATGACATAGTGGAATACCTACATATTTGTTATGCATGGAAGGCATTCTTGGTCCTGCAGTAGAACGAAGAGGTGACCCTTATTCACCTTATAACTCTGGAGCCATTTTGACAGAGAACCCTTGTCTCTCTCTCTTCATGTAGAACTGAGTGTATTGTCAGTGACTGACTGCTTATGAAATTGCTTGCTAATTTTGCCTCTCTATGAATTGTATTTTTATAATCATAATTCACTCTAAAACTTTTGTTCCCCGTTTAAAAAACACATTACTCTCTGAATGGAGGAATGGGTCTCCTAAACTGAGTGTGTGGAAAGGACATTAAGACTTCCCTGCAAGAATCTAGGTTAAAACACCAAAAATTTTTAAATTCCATGAGAATTTTTGCAATACTTAGTTGACCTACTTTTTAAAGGATTAATAAATTTTAAAATCACTAAGTAGTTTTGGATAATTTTTTAATTGTCATTGATATCCTAAATTTCAAGAGATTTCCAGAGATTTTAACCATTTCTTGTTTCTTACCTGCAGAGCTAATTGGTTGAAATGTTTTAGAAAATAATTCCATATTAAAATGTAAATGAAACCTTGTAATAATAACAAACTGTGTGAGGTACCATATTTAACACTGCTGCAATAGACATTATTACACTGTTGTGTAGTCTCTCCAAGACTATATATGCAGACTATAAAGGTGTTTAAATGTTATGATGAATACCTCTGTAGTAAAAACAAGAACTAAAGGAGTATAATGACATTTCTAATTTGAAGTGAGCCTTCCAGCAAATGCGCACCATGAGTTGTAATAATATTGTTTGAAAAAAAGCTTTCAGGTAATGTACAATCTCTTACCGATGCAGAATAGAAAACTGTCATTCAATTCTTTAGTAAGTATACTTGACTCAGTATGCTTGTATGTTGATGAATTTATGGAAGTAGTTAATTATGCCAATGACTGTTGACTAACTATGACGAACGTGGAGAATGGTTCAAACGGAAAGCAGAAAGTAAGCCACAGGAGCCATTAAGTTATTTTAGAAAGAGTTCTTTTTAATGCTTAATTATTTGGCAATTGGAAAATTTTCATTAGAGAAATCAGATGTGAAAGTTCAGCTTTTGTTGGCTTCTGGATTTCTTTTAATGATGATACTCTCACCTTTCCTACAAATAAATGGCTAAATTGTCAGGCAGCATAAATTGTCAGGACATCATATATGCTATTAAGCACTTATTGTAAAGGTATACAATTTTGAGTTTTAAAGAAGAGTTAAGGAATCAGGTAGGTAAGCAACGCTGATCTAGGTTCTATTCCAGTCAGTATCCAGCTATACCAGAGTGATGACTGAGAACATAATCTTAATGTATTCCAGACCACAATGCTGCTATTCCATCTTTGTTTTCAAAGTCTGAATACAACATTACATATATTAATGACCTTAAAGCTTAACTGGCTGGGCAGCAGCTGCCAGCTTGAAGTCAGCTGAAGGTATACTGTTATGTTTGCTTAAATTTCTTCTAATCATAAAATGAACAATGCGTAGCTTTCATTCTGTTGTATTTAATGCTAATTTACTGACTGGACACATAGCGCTGAGAGGTCCATGATGTAACACTGTAAAGAATCTCTGAAATGTTTTACCTCAAGAGACTTGTAGCTCTTGTTCTGCCTTGATTTGCTTGATTAAATAAAGACCTTAATAGTTGGCTAGATTCAGAGTTGAACTTATTCTTACTTCTCAAAAATAGTGTAGTAGTTCATTAAATAAACTACTTGGTTCGTACTTGTGGCTGACCTATTGCATTACTTAAGCTGTCCAAATGATCTAGATCAGCATTAAATTCTCCTACTTTGATAATAACTCAGGATTATTATTATTTTTCCTGTTTGGAGTTTACTCCTGGATGCCATCAAGCGAATTATAGTAAAGCTTCCATGCAATCCCTGTATGCACTTCAAAACTTAAGCTTCAATGAGTATCTTTTTGCTTCATCTTTCCAGTCCTGGGAACCATCCCTCCACTGAAGGCCAGTCTCTTAGTATTGCTACAAGCAAATTGCAAGTTACAATTAATTGAAGTAATTGCATGTTAAAAGACTTGTATGTTATTAGCTAGTGATATAGGATGCTTTTTAAACTGGCAGGTAAATGTCCTTGTAACAATTCCTAGTCATAGAGAGAAGAGGTAGCTATTACTAAATCTGACTCATGTCTATGGTTTTCTTAGTTCCATTCCTAATATGAGGATTTGGGACAGCAAAAGATTTCTCAGGTTGATATCCCAGGGGACTAAAATAAACGATGTTTTCAGGGTAGTACCAATCTGAACATAAACAAGAGAGTAGACTAGACAGACTTTCTGTAAGAAAGAGAGTTCAGATTTGTGCTTTAATCTGTGTCATTGCTATACATCACAAGTATGTGCCAGTGAAACTGTTCTCCTTCCACTGAATTAATCCTAAAACTATTATGCTCAGAGATGTTGACAAACTGAGGACATGAAACAGAAAGCATAGTGAATCCATTATTATCTATCCAACAAGTCCACCAGTAATAGAGGTGCCCATATACCAATCGCCAGAAGCAGTATTTTGGATCTTCAAAGAAAAATCTATTACTCAAAGTCCTAATTTGAAACCTGTTTCTTCTTGCTGTGGCTAGAACTTCAGGCTAATTTGACATGGCTTCTACAAATACTACCTTACTTAAAGAACTTTGAGAAATAAAATAGTTATTTAAATATATCAGTGTCTTTAAGTTTTTTATCTTAATCTTCTTTTCATTGCTAGTATTGATGACACTGTGCTTATGACAGAGCAGCAGTGGACTTAAAACCCTAAAGTGAAAATAAATAAAGCAATATTTTGAGCATTTATTGATTATGTTCTTCCTGTGACAGAACATATAGACGATGAAACATTTCCTGTCATAATTTCCCAGTCCATTTCTGGAAGATATCAACATCTAATGCCATTTGAGATGCCCTCTGTTATCCAAGACATTGACCTAAGCTTGGCAGAGATAGCACAGCCGCTGTAGGAGATCCAGATCATTGTGACCTGTCATCTGGAGACTGGATGGGATAAGCTATAACGTTTCAGGTGGCACTATATGTAGACCTGGGTTTTCTTGCAGAATGGTTCACTCTTCTCTTAATTCTGATCAGCTGAGAGATTTCTGTGAATGTAAGCTGACTTGCCCTCCCCTGTTCCCACCCCTTATATTTTTGGCTTAGTTGATGAAGTACGCGTTTTGGGTTGGTGTTGTATTGCCATGAATGATTCAAGACATGAAATGAAGACTGGTTTTGGAATTTGACTTCTTTTAAAAACTTTTTTATAGTGTAGCACTAACCGGTTAATTAAAAAAAATCTTCTGTTGTTTTATCTTGTAGAGCTTTTTGATAACTACATGCAACAAGATGCACATGAGTTCTTAAACTATCTATTAAATACAATTGCGGATATCTTGCAAGAGGAGAGAAAACAAGAGAAACAAAATGGTCGCCTACCTAATGGCAACATTGACAATGAAAATAACAGCCCGCCAGACCCAACCTGGGTTCATGAAATCTTTCAGGGAACATTAACTAATGAAACCAGATGTCTTACATGTGAAACTGTAAGTCTGTTTATACATCATAAAATTAATTCTTCCATGTTTCAGAACTTCATGTTTCATGATTCATTTATCTCAACAGACTAACATACTGGATTAATTTACTTCTTTAGAAATCTTACGTTCATCTGAAAATTTGCATTTTTTCTTTGTTAGTGAGAAAATTTCAACAGCTGATGCATGAATTGTAGGAAAAGGCTCTTAGTCAATATTAGGAAAATGCTCAATTGAATTTTTGCCAGCGTGATCATAATCAACTTCAAAATTTAGATTAGAAAATTCTAAATTGATGTATTTGTAAGAGCAATGAGGCCTGCTACTTGGACATGTAGAGTTCTTCTCAGATTTTATGTCTTAATAACTTAATGTCATGTGTAGTGATACATTCCATAAATAAGTATTCTGAATCAGTTTCCACCTATTTCTAGTTTTTAAATTTAAAGCCATTGGAATCAAGATACTGTGGTTGTTTTTTGACACTGAGAGAAGAGACTGTGATTCTCACAGAACATAACTTAATTTCCAGGAAAAGTAATCCTTTCTTAAATGTCTGTCCACAGAAATTCTTCTAATACTAGTCTCTGAGAAATAAGCTCCTTCTTTGGCTAAGCTATAATAAAATTTTCTGTTAGAATAGTTCTACAATAAGAGAAAGCATATAGTTCAGAAAAACTCATAATTGAATTTTACCTGCTTGAGAAAGCGAAAAAACATGACAACTTGAAAATTACAGTAATTCTGTCATGATCTATGCCTTAGATATTGCAAAAAGCTAAATGACTATTTTGCTATGACTCTTTATACCTATTTTCATTAAGTTAATTAGATAATGCACACATTTCAGCATAACGTTGGAAGGGAGGAATTAATCAGATTAAATCTATATATTTCACATGCAATTTTTTCCGTCTTCTAGAAATACCCACCATGCACTTTATTTCAAAGAAAATAGCTTCCTAATGTCATATGTAACGTAGCTTCAGACTTCAGTAGATCTTGGTATTTTGAGTAATTTAGGTGCTGATTTCTAGCTACCATACTCTTTTTTTTTTTTTTTTCCTCTGGTAGATTTCCCCTCCCTAATAACTATTTCATGGCTGCTGTTTTAGTTCTTGAACTGCTTTTTTTTTCTTCTTGAAACATGAGTTTAGCTTAGTCTCTTGACATGAGTGACATCATTACCTTTCCTCACTATGGCATAGTCAATTACCGCTGTCACGATTTTGGTCTAGGTACAGTTCTTAATACAATTTTAAAATGCTGATATGCTCTGTGCCAGCATTATTAGTTATGAGGCTTAGCACAATTTTGTGATTTTTACTAATATTGCTCAGTTCTATTTTTTTGTTAGCTGTTGCTGAATAGGATACACCACGTCTGTCTGCCACTGTGCCTCCTTGGCCAGTTGAATTTTAAATTTGGTGTTCTAATACACTTGGTTTAGTATATTGGGGCCTTTGTTTTCCAAGCCCTATCAGCTTCTGTCTATTCAATACATAAGCTTGTGTCTAATTAAAACGCAGTGACCTGAATATGGGCACTTAGAAACACATTTAGACACATTAAATAAGTAATACTACTATGAATAGTGTCTTATTTTCAAAGATAGTGATCAGCTGTGATTTTTTTAATGTTTATTTGTAGCTGTTGGCATTCAGAGTCTTTCTGTTTTAGAAACGTAACCTAAAATGTCAAGATTACTTGGATATATCTTATGTAGAAGATTACAAAGCAATTGTGGATCGATTAGTGCTTCTTAATGATAAGACAATAACCTTAGTATATTTTTTATGTAAATTTGGAATTTAATGCATACTTAAATATAAAGCATAATATATCTCTGCTGCAAGTGAGAATGATTATCTTCTAACTGGCCAAACCTACTCAATGTTCCTAAAATCAGCATGGCAAGGTTTTATTCCAATTTCAATTGCCCTGATTATAGCAAAGAACTCCTTTCCAGGACACACTGTGCCATTAGCCTGTGTTTAAGATAAAAAATGAACTGACTGAAGATTTATCCTCAGTCTAAGTATGGACAGTGGAATATAGGGAATACAGATATGATTCTTTAAGAAAGATTTGTGTCATGGGTCAAGCCACACTATAAAATTACAAAGTTATGAAGTTACAAAACAGATTGTAAGTTGTCTTTACATACTTTTAATGTGATTTCTTGTTGTCATACTTTCCCCCTTCCTTGGCAGAGGCAGTATGATGACATAAATATTACAAATTTTTTGTGGCTAATTGATAAAAATGATCTAGAAGTTCTTTGGTTCTACAAATTTCTCTCACAATTTAAGGAAAGAATAACAGTATAACAGAAAATAATGTAATTGACTTCATTAAGATTAAATTTGAAATGGCTAATTGTGGGCAGTACTTCTACAGAGAAAAATAGGAAATTGTCTTGGGTTAAAAGCACCAAACACATTGATAATGTTTTTCTCCAGCTGATAGTCTTGCTCTTGTGTTCAAATGACTCCACAAGGCATAAAAACCCTTGGTTCAATTCTACTGTGGGCTGAGAGAAGGCAATAAGGAAAACCTCAGTGGTCTCACATGAGTACTATAGAAGCCTTAATTATGCCCTACTTTTCTTTTTCCTCTCTCTTTTATTTATCTTTTTTTGTTTGTTTGTTTGAAACAAAGATAAATCATGCCCTTTGTTTCAGCTTCATTTAAAAATAGTTTCTGTCTTAGCACACATGGAAGCCTTCAATTGCAAAAGCTTTTTTGTCAGTGAGCTGATTCACAATGCTACTGAAATTCCAAACGGAAAGAAATGCAGATTCCATGAGTGTTAGCCTTTTGAGTTTTCTGTTCTGTGTGGCATTGGTTGTCAGAGTACAGCTGAGCTGTTTGAGTGCAGATTACATCCTTGATGTGAGAACAACATGCCATCACCTTTAGGCAAAATACTGGAACACCCGAATTCTTCACTATTATTCAGATGCTCCTATTAGGAGCACTCAGATGGCTTTCTGAACACATCAGGACTTGATTCTGCAAGTGATGAGGTTTGCTGACTGTGTCCGTCTTTTTTTCCTTCTGTAGATGATTGAAATATATAGCATTGGCAACTTTAGTCTAAGGAACTTAGTGATGTTTATTTGAAAGAGAATGTTTATTTTGAAAGGGGTGGGAGGGCTGGTCAGAGTGGAAGGTGACTTTTTAAAATAATTTTTCTTTTTTTTAATTAAAACTGTATGAGTTAATATTGGAAAAAAGTATTTTAACATTAGTTAAAATACTAAAGTTCAAAATATCTTAAAAATTAGGAATAGCAATTTCTAAATTGTCAACATAGATGGAAAAAATCCACTTGGCTATTTTTTCAATAAAGCATTTAATAGTTCCTCATGATCCAAAGTGCACAATGGACTAGCTAACCTGAAAGAGACTCTTCAAAGTAGTATTATCAGTATTATCACTAAGACTGGAAGAATTCCTTTGGCGAACTTCTGGTTTCAATACCAATCATTTTTTAACCAAGTACAACACATCCCTTTCCTCTTCTCCATCTCCTCCCCACCCTTAGAGCTTCTGCGCAGGATAAAGCTGCCTGTGAAATCTTTACTGTTTCATGGAATTTTCTTTGATTAGACAAAGAGAGAAAGAATTATCTAATTGCATGTCTGAATAGCACTGATCACATGACTCCTAAATTCCAGCTGTCCTAGCTGAAGACAGCAGCAGAGTAATTTCTAGAACTCTTTTTTTTTTTTTTTTTTTTCTGAGCCATTCTTAATCCCTAGGCTAAGATGTTTTCCACCAGAATTCTTAGTGTTATAAACACAAGTTTGGTGATTTCAAAAGTGGTTTGCAATGGGATATTAATTCTCAGAAATAGTTGTCTTGACCACCTGTATTTTTCTCTTTATTCTCTATGTATGCTGCCCTTAGCAACCGTGTGTTTCTTATCTCTTGATAATCAGAGAACAACTTTCCAAATATATTTTTATCCTGAGTTGAACAGGGAAGATGAATCTCATGTGTTTTAAAGATCAACTGACCTTGGTTCTCCTGTAGCTGTTTAACTTTTCCTGTTTTCTATCAAGAAACTGCAGCCAGGCATCTTTTCTAAAAGTGTTTACTTTTGTACCTAGGAGTCATAAAAGGCAGAGGACATTCTCATCAGTGGTACTGCATATCTCTAGATACAGAGAGGAAACACTAGCAGACGAAAGTTAAGGTTGCAGATTGCCATTTCCTAAATATTTTAATAACATAGTTGATTTTCAGGGCAGCTGAAATCCATCGCCATTTTTCAGGATTTGTGATGGAATTTATTCTCTGATTCTAGGAATTTATTTTTTACTTTAATTATTAATTTTGCATTTTTGTAAGAAATGTCTATGCACTACTCTGCCTCTATCAGACCAAGTTCCAAACTCCCATTTACCAACAAATTTGCTATCTGCTGCTCCTAAAGAGTATGAATCTAGGCAGGAAGAGGCTTCAAAGTATTTGTGCCCTTTATTAGGGAGACTGATATGCAAATACATAACTTTCAGCTGGAAAGAATCATAGGGGAAGAACAGAGGTGACAGTACTAAATAGAAGAATCCTAGCGATTGTATTCTTTTGAAGAGAGTGAGGTGTAGAAGGAAATTGGTATTAATGTTGTTAAGCTGAAATCACAGCATAATGATAACTGGTGTTATACAGCCCCAGAGACATACACACTTCCCTATTCCTGAACAAAATGAGAAACAGAGATCTAGCAATTCTCTGAAGTAGAAAGGCCACTTGTAGCAATTTTTAAAAGGCTGTGATAAGGTAAAAGATACATTCTGTCAACAGAAAATGGTACTGAAAAGCTAAGGTAAATTAGTATAACTAGTTTTAGTTATAATCTATTGGTTCTTTTTTTCCTCTAGATAAGCAGCAAAGATGAAGACTTCTTAGACCTTTCAGTTGATGTGGAGCAGAATACTTCAATCACTCATTGTTTAAGGTAGACGCAAAAATTTAAATTTTCATTATTTGTCTATTATCTGTTACCTAGAAAGGAAGAAGTAAAACTAAAGCTGACAAACTTAGCAAATTTTAGCTATGTACCCTTAAGAATATAAAATTATGTTTATATTGTACTTGTTTATATGTATAGTTCAGATAAGAAACTAGTATCTATAGCATTTCTTTTTCTTTTTTTTTAATTCAGGGGTTTCAGCAATACAGAAACTCTGTGCAGTGAATACAAATATTACTGTGAAGAATGTCGCAGTAAGCAAGAAGCACATAAAAGGTACATCCAACTCCGGGTGGGCAAAAAAGTAACCCATTTATTTCATTAAAATACTCTTCTATTTCCTTGTGTGCATATGAGGCAGGGGGAGAACATTATTTTCTTAATTTTTGTCACTTTTTTCCACTTAAGAGTAGCTCGGTTGCATTCCTCCTGCTTGAGTTCAATGAACCTACTTCAATGAGTAATGAGAATCTATGTAAAGCATTTTGGGACTCCTTTGATTATTATTTATTTTACAAATAAGAAAAAAAATGGTCTTAAGACCAAAACTAAGTTAAAAAGACAAGTTAAAACAAACTACCAGTGACTAATCAAAGATTCTACGTAATCATGAAAAGTCACTGATTTCCTGTGACTTTTTAAACTTGGTTTTGTCTTGATAATAAAATAATTTTTCCAATTGCTTTAAGAATCAGTTTGATAGCACTTTTTTTCTGATTCAGTCATAATGAGGCTTGTAAATTTTTCTGTTAAGTCAGTTTCTGGTTTCTTAAAAGTGCACAGTTAGTTGTGCTAAACTTCTGCTTAACAGGGTTCCTGAAAAACGTCAGCAGCACTGTGGAAGCTTGAAGTTCGTTATGTTTAAAAACAATTCTTGTCTGCCTAATAATTCTTTTAGTCTTGTTTACACCTTTGAAAAACCTCTGATTTTGTGTACTGCATGGTATTTATTATCTGAGAAAGTATTTGGCTGCTTATAGATGAGTTGAAGGGGTGGGAATGCTGACATGCTCTACTGGTCTGGTTATTTGGTTTACCACAGATTTAGCACATGTTTTTTTGGCATATCTCATCTGCAAAGTCTGCCTTCACACATTGCCTAAACTTACTAATCGGTGTGTATTAGAGGTTGTAAAGCCAGGTCTGTCCTGTTGTTTTCTGTTGCCTTAGCTCTTGTTTCTGTGTGTGAGGTAATGTGATCCCTGACCAATGCAAGCTGTCTTGGCATAAACCTGTAATATAGGCACTACCATATTGGCAAAACACAGCTTTTTGTGTTTATATTTTGCTTTTCATGTGGGGCTTAAGTTCAGTTTCACTATAGTCATAATTTTCTTCCATCTCTATAACATGGAGCTTTCTGTGTTAGTGTCAGCTAGCAAAGGTGATACACTGAATTTCTCCACCAGTGAAAGAGCTGCTATTATCAAACACAGTTGCATTATGAGGACTTTCATTTTGAAAAAAAAAAAAAAAAAAAAAAAGAGAANNNAAAAAAAAGAGCAGAAATTATAGCTGTATCTCAGTAATATAATAAAAATGTAACTCTCCCTAAAAATAGTTGCTTCTGTCATCTTTCTGCTCTTCTCCAGCTTTTTTCATTTCCTAGTTACCTTGTGGGTCGTGGAGAAAATTTGAGTCTAGCAGGGTTTCCTACAGGTTACTATCAGTCTAAGTTTAATGAGAAAAAGAGAGAAAAGATAAGTTTTCAAGGATTTGCCCCGTCTTTTGAAAAAGGATTGTCTTGTGCAAACATTATTTACTGACATTCTGAAAATACAGTCTTAGTAGACATATCTGAAACTTGGGCTGTGTTGTGGAGACTTTTGAGCTGTCTTTCAGGGCTGAAGGCACTTTGAAAAATTCAGCACAGTGCCTATCTAAGGCAATTAGCTGTGTGAAGAAGCAGAGCACTTTAGCTTGGTTGCTCAGTTAGTATGGGCAAATTTTTTGTCCAGAGTGTAGAAGTCTGTGTTTGCTGCCAGGCCAGCTGTAGTTGAGGATTTGCAGGCGCAGAGGCAAGATCTCAATACCTCTAACTAGGAAAAGGGGCCAGTGAGCCCTTAGTAAAACTAGATTATCACTTTCTGGTTTTGACTGCCATAAAATAGTGCTGCGACTTTTGTACAAAATTATTGTGCTAGAGCACAGCATTATCTTGTTTAGGTAGTATGAGGTAAGGTGAATAACGGTGGGCTATTTGTATCCCTTGGCAATGTTAAATGAATGGCTTGATAGGAAAACTTGGAGTAATACATATGTAACAAAGTGGTCTAACAAAGCCTATTTTAGAAAGCTTGTTTGACTTGGCTGGTTTACTGAGAAATTCAACTGGAACAGGATCTCTGGAACAGCTTTGTTGCAATACCTCTACCGTATACGAAGTGGGATCTGAGTTTGTGTTTTGGGAACTCGGGAAAGCTATAGGGAGGTACGTTTAAAAATTGAATTCTGTGCTATGCAGTCATATGTCTAAATTATTATGTGGGTTCATCGTGGCTATTCTTATTATTATATATTATAGCTTATTTTTTCAAATACATTTGCAAGTCTCACAGTTGTTAAAGTCCACCTTTAGCAACGTAGGATGTGTTCAATATTTGGTAAACATGATTCTTCGAGCATCTTTTAATGCTTGCAAAAAATTTTAAAGACTTCAGTAAAACAGGTTTCATGTTTGTTGATACCAACTGAATATTTGGCTGGATATTGGAAATACTGTTGATTCTTGTTTTGTTTTCAGGATGAAAGTAAAAAAGCTGCCTATGATTCTAGCTCTCCATTTGAAGAGATTTAAATACATGGATCAGCTGCATCGATACACAAAACTCTCTTATAGAGTAGTTTTTCCTTTAGAGCTTCGTTTATTTAACACCTCAGGAGATGCCACCAATCCTGACAGAATGTATGACCTTGTTGCTGTGGTAGTTCATTGTGGAAGGTAATAACTCCTATTTTATGCAAGTGATTTTTGTACAAGATTAACTATGTTTAAAAAACAAAACAAAACACCTAATATTACTTAACTCTAATAGCATTTAAAGATGTCTTAAAATAAAAGTTTCTAAGGAAAAAGAGTATTGTGGGGAGATACTACCCATCTTGACAGAACATACGGCTTTATTCCCATGGGGGTTCATTGTGAAATGTGATAACAGTGTATTTCACATGACAGATCTCTGTATGAACTTAATTCCATTTAAAAAAAAAAACCAAACCACACAACATGTGATATCATATAACTAATAATATTTAAAGATGATTTTTTTTTTTAAAGTTTCTTAGGAAGGAAAGCATTATAGAACAGATACCTTTATAAAGCATTTCCTTTAGGGTGTTGTGTTTTGTCGGTTTGGTTTTTTTTAAGGGTTGAGCAACAGAAATACATCTGTATATTATGAGTTTTGTAGATTAATTTGTTTCAATTTGTATTTGATTTTGCTACGCTCAATAAATGTTTTTGTGGCTTCAAGTCTTAAATTTAGGGCTGCTCTACAAACTGCTTATTGAGTAGATAAAAGCACCAAAGTTGCAAATGATGATTTAACATCTAGAATCATAGAATAATTTACACTGTGAGGTCAACTTCTTAAAGCTCAGAGCAGGCCTAGCTTTGACATTAGATTAGGTTGCACTGGGCTCTATTTCATCATCAGGAATGCTGATTTCACTGCCTCTTTGGGCAGTTTATTCCAGTTCATCACTGTTCTCACAATGTTTTGGGTTTTTTTTCCCCCTATATCTGGTCAGAATTTCCCTTGCTGCAGTTTGTGACCACAGCCTCTTGTCCTTTCACTGTGCATTTCTGAGAAGAGCCTGGCTCTGATTTCTTTATAACTCTTTGGTTTGGGGTAGTGGAAGACAGCAGTTGGATTCCTCATTTAGTCTTCTCTAGTCTGAATAAAGCCAGCTCCCTTGGCCTCTCTTCATCTGTCTGGTGCTGTAGCCCTCTGACAAATACAGTGGCTTGCCACTGGACTTCCTCTGCATTATCAGTCTCTCTGATGTACTGGAAAGGTCATGTCTGGAATTCCCATGCCCAGTTCTGGGTCCCAGCATGCAGACTGATGGGGATTATCACTTCCCTACTGGCTCTGCTCTTACAGTACAGCCCCACATATGCTCAGCCCTGTCAACAAAACGATGCACTGCTGGCTAATAGCTCAACTTATTGAACTCCTGGGCCCACCTAGCCAGCTGGTTTACAGCTGGTGCTGTGGGATGGAGTTAGTCTGGCACAAGACTTTGCATTCGTACCTGTTAAACTTCATGAGGTTCTTATCAGCCCATTCTTCCAACCTTTTTAAGTCCCTCCAAATGGTAGACTTGCCCTCTAGTTGCCAATCATTGCCCTTTGTTACACTCCCATTCCTCCCTAGATAGACCTAGGATTAGAGTAGAGATAAGATGAGTAGATCTCAAGTTGGCCAGGACAGTTTTGGAAAATAAGCCTTTGTGCTGTAGTCTTCTGGGACACTCTTGTTCTGGATTTTAAGGAAAATAGAACCTGTTATTTCTAACCATTCTGACCATTTCAGTCTTGCTTATTCAAGCTGCAGTCTTGGAAACTTACCCATTCTTAAAGCCATGGCAGGAGATGAACCCTGTTTTCATTGGGTTGTGTGATTTGGTACGCAGACGTGTCCCTCACAGATGGCAACCTTCCCTCCCTGATTGAGACATAAAAATTTTATGAGTGCTGTTCCAAAACTGCTTTGACTAGTTGCCCACTTTCAGTTGTAAGGTTCAGCTATTTCAGAAAGTATATTATTTCCTTGCTTGAAATGTGATTAGAAATAGGAAACTTCTAAAGTTTTTTTTTTTTTTTGTTGTAGTTGTGGAGAAATTTCTTGTCTGTCATAAATTGAAGAGCTGTGCATTATAACACTTTTAATTTAATTGGGATCCCTTCTCATTGCTGTGAGGATTCTTGAGACTTCTAAACTGTCAGTTCAATTCAGTTTTTGTTTACAGTGGACCAGATAGAAAGATTCCTGAGTGAGACTGTAAACAAACAGCAGCTCTACAGCTTTTTTGTTCTAAAGATCAGAAATAGTTTGGAATCTGTTCTGTCCCTATGAAACATCAGAATGTTTTCTTGATTTCACTTCTCTGTCTCTTTTTTCTTTTAAATTTCATTTATATTTTCAGTGCCTTTGCTGTTTATTCCTCATTTGAAATTATAATCCTTTTTTTAGCACAATATTAAAAGTAGAGATAAGTAAGACCTCATTATGAAGATGATATAAGTGGATGGGGGAAAAAGAAAAGAAACATCCAAACGAATTATACTGGTAGACATTTTAATTATGGCTTTTTTACAAGAAAAAAACAATTTAATGGAAAATAATTGTACATACATATGTGTTATTGTCTGTGTTCTTTTCTAATTTTATTTTACAGTGGCCCTAACAGAGGACATTATATTGCAATAGTGAAGAGTCATGATTTTTGGTTGCTTTTTGATGATGATATTGTTGAGGTAAGCTTTGTGTAACCCTGGACTTTTTCCTCATACCAATCAGAGTGTGTGCACCCCTCTTGTTTGTTTGGATACTTACAGTAAAAGGCCTGGTAAGCTAAGGAAAAAAGGGTTCAACCCCAGTCTAAACGAGCAATAGCTCTGTGCAGAGCTGTGCCTTACAATTTGACTGTACAGTACTTTGTATTTTCACAATTTTCATAATGAAAGAAGCTTCTTTGCTTATGGCCACTGTCTTTCACCTTTGTTTAATAAGCTATTCCTGTGGCCAGAAGACATGACAAATAAAGATATAGATAAATCGGTTTTACTGCAATTCTTCTCTGAGGGCAATTTGTTGGAGCAAGCCATTTGTCCATATTTTCTAGGAGCTTATGATGTAATGGAATGCATCAGTCTAGTAGTCTGTTTTACTGAGCATTCTGGATTGTTTCAGACAAAGGTGTATCAAAATAGGAAGCAACTTCAGATTTTTGAGATTTTGCCCTCAAATTTAAAAGTTAATCCCTGAAACAGGAGCCTTTTGCCTGTGGTGGTATTCCTGCTAATATTAGCCATGCTTCCAGGAATTCTTATTATAGAAAAAAAAAAAAAAGAAAATATTTCTAACTAATTTTTTGGAACAACAGAATTGCCTTCACTGGTTTTGAATTTGGCATCTTTCTGTTTCATCAGTTACCTTTTATTCTTTATTGAGAGAAAGAGCAGAAACTGCTGGTGTCCCTTTATTATACCATCTCAGATTTTTTGCATGTTCTGTCATCTTCCTTTTCTTCCCTCTTGTCTATGCTTATGCATGAACAGAAGTATGCTTGTCCAAGTCCTTTTCCTGACTTCATTTGAATTAATTAAATCTATAAAATGAATAGTTTACATGTTCATTCCAATATACAAGAACTGCATAATTGAAAAGAAGAAAAATGAGTGAGACAGGTATTGGACTTCCATTGTGAATTGACAGGACCAGTTAAGGGTATTGAAGAGTTCTTATCTCCAAGCCATGTTAAGGATGGTTTTTCACACAGAAGATGACAAACATGGAAATAGACAGAGCTGTTAGGAAAGTAAAAGGATTGCCTCTGTGTTTTATCAAGATACACAGTAAATTGAAATGTCTCTACAGGGTCAAAAGTTCACTTTCCTCCAGGGAAAACAGAGAGCTGTAGTAGATCTCACATCATTTCACAAACATCAGGGACAATCTCTCCAGTTCCAAAGCAGTAACACCTGCCAGTAATGCCTTTTTTTTTTTCCTCTTAGGCCTTCTAAAGAGAAAGGAAAGAAATTTCCTGTTCTTAAATCTAAAACATCTCATTGACTTTTAGGCCCATGGTTCATCAAGTTGGAATGGCTCACTCCTTCCTGAGGGAGATTTTATTCCAAGTAATGGGAATGAGATTAAATAAAATCTGCCTAAGTGAAGGAAAATGTATCTTTCTGACTTTTTGGGTTTTGTAGCGTAATTGCCTTTGATTTAAAATGTGGCAAGAGAGCTTGCTTTCAGTTTCAGTTTCTTTTGTAGCTGAAAATGATGACAGTGAGAACTGGAAATATTCTTTTCACCTTCTCAACAGAACTTTTGCGTCTTTCCCCCGAAGTCTTGGTTATAAGAGGCTTTCTAAGCTAACAGGATCACAAGCAAACATTCTGTGTGAAAACCAGAAAAAGTTAGCCTTCATTCTCTGCCTTCTCTTTATTCTCCTCTGCACTTGATTGGCTTACACTGCTTAGATTTAGAAATGATAGTTTGTACTTAACATTCCTCATATTGACATAGAGTCTCAATGGGATATCGTTGTCTGTAAAATTTTTCTGCGTGAAATTTATGCAAGCAATGCACATAAGATTGCACTCACAGTAGGTTCACTTAATATATATAGGCACTGCCCTCTGTGCAGTTGGTGGCAGAGGGGAAACCAAAACACAACAAGTTTAAGAATTATTTGATTTTGTTACTTTTTGTAATTATGTGGACGTTATTTTTGTTTGACAATAGTTTTTAGATGGAGCTTAATGTCATGTATATGCAAGATATTCTTACTTGAAATTTTTGGGTTTTCACATACAGAAAATTGATGCACAAGCTATTGAAGAATTCTACGGGTTGACATCAGACATCTCAAAGAACTCTGAGTCTGGATACATCCTCTTCTATCAGTCTCGGGATTGAGGGGGAACTGTAATGAAGAGAGATTTTTATGCCTCACATCTTCTCTATCTTGGAATGGAGCAAGCACTGAAAAACAAGAAAGCAGGGAGCTCCAGGGGCAGTAGCACAGTTTGCACATAACTAAGCAGAGAGTTTGGGATTCTTAAAACCTTTGTATCATTTTCATTTTATTTGCTCAGGTATCGTGCTGACTACGCATCTCCACTGCATCCCATAGGCAAAAAGAGAGATACCAGCCACTCTTGCAGGAGCTTTCTGTTAGGTAATACTATCTCTGTGGTCCTAATTCAAAGCCCATTAAGGCCACTGGAGAACCTTTCGTGGACTTCAGTGGAATTTGAATCAGGTTCTAACTACACTGCCAGATTGGTGCAATAGGAGCATTAGAAATCTGTATTTTATACAGACTTTATGTATAAAAGGTAAAGGACTCATGGTGGACTTAGTTTCCTGTGCTTAAGTTTAAAAGAATGAGGTTGGGAGGATTAACATGTAAACAAGAAGATGTATCTGGGCCCAACACAATTGCCTTCTTGATGGTAGTAGTTTAACTGAAGATATAAACTGGTGTCAGGGAGGCAAGTATGTTTTGCTTCTCTGAAGAAGCTTACGTTATTTATAATGTATGATCGGGAACAATCAGTCAAGATTATGATTTTTAATCTCCGTATGGGGAAAGATTTGGTTTGTAACAGTTTATTTTTATTTATAAATTATTTTAACTTAGGATCTTGTGTATTGTCCTTTATTCTAACAAGTATTGGAAATTTTATATATTAATTTGAATTAAAACTAATTATGTTTAAATGTTAAGGAAGAGCCAATATAAATTCTAAAAACAATGCCTACGGTATCTCTAAAAGACGAATAACACAGAAGAGAGATTTCCTTCTGGAGGAACTGGTATCTAAGTGACATAGTTTATTTAATTAAATTAGACTATCCTCTTTCCATTAATGGGTGAAAAAAAAAAGTGATCAGTCGTAAGAAAGTGATGGTGCAGTGGTGGTATACTGGTTTTTATAGTTCTTTAATAATTTGTTAATGATTCATACTCCTAAACAAATTAGAATGATTTGGATCAAAGTAAACCATTTTAAGAATATTATTCCCTCTCCTAAAAATGGATCCACTTCTGTTCCCAATGGCATGGGTGACTATCTCAAAAACCACTCAAGGTCTCAAGTATAAGTTACATTTGAGTAATAAGAAGGAATAGGCTTGGAATTTCATGAGACTGAAAATACCACATTCTTTAAAGGTAATAATACTTAAGTCCTGTAGAGCGAAAAATTCTGAAACTAAGCAGTTTACCTTGCTTTAGGTTTATGAAACAATAGCATTAATAATAAAATCTTGACAAAACACCTGATCTGTAAGAAAGGTGAACTGTTGTGATTTGACATTCTTCCACTTACCAGTACGTTGTCTGACAGTAGCTGAATGTAATTTCTGGAAGGTCATGGGATATGCATTCCAGATTACGGCAATCAGGTCTTAGATGTCCTGTCACTCCCTCTTCAGCTAGTGATTTTTACATTATTGTAATTTTCTACGGTAATTTTATTGGTACTGTTACAACTTTTAAAAAGAATGTCTCCTGTCTGCTGCTATAACTGACTATTTACTTACCTGTATCTTTTAGCTCAGGAAATGACTTCACCTATTCACTCAGTTGAATAAATCTTTAACAGGGTCACTAAATAAATTGGGCTATTTAGCAACCGTCATGCTGTAACAAATTGCTTTTGTAAAAGGCAAAGTTTCTAAGGCCTTGGTTTGACTAGAATTCTTTTATATAAAAGTTACGTATCATGATTAAACTACCAGCATTGTAAAGTAAAACTTAAGTATTGTGGGAGGTGAAGAAAATATGATTAGATTTTTCGTAAAGGATTCAAATAACTTTAAAACATTTTTTTCAGCTTTCAGTGGGAAGAGGGTTAAGGGGTGAATCAGTTGGATAGTGGTGCATGTTAGAAGGATGAAGTCCTTTGCATACGAAAGGTACAGTATTGTAAAAGAACTGTCACATTACTTTTTGCTAATTGAAAATGTTTGGGTTCTTCTTTCTTTTTTTTTCTTTTTTTTTTTTTTCCTAGTTAAAAGCTGAGGCTAGTTGTTGAATATTTTATACCCTAACAAAATTTAAAACATATTTGTTGTTTCACTGGTTTTACTCCTGCTATGTATTTTTATAAGATACTGACTTTTATTTTGTATAGTTTTTTGAGATAGTATTCCAAATTATATATTTCATTTTTCTTTTAGTGCAGCTGAAGTAATAGTAAGTTCTTAATTAAACTGATATCAGAAACTGCAACTTTAAAAAAAAAGAAAAGAGGCAGGGAAATACAAAATAGAACCGAGGTATGTAAAACATTATAGGATTTTTTTTCTTGGCTGTAATACAGTGGGGAGTGTGGGAAAGTTGTCAGTTGTTGTAAATGGTGGAAATTATTTGCTGTGTAACTATGTAAATGTTAATTGGGACTACAGTCCCCTATTTTGTATATTGGAGCAAAAAATTCTATTAAATAAAGTATGTTCTCTAAAGGTAAGTACTGTATCCTTTGTGGAGCCCAAATGGTCGGTCAGCTGCCTTTTGTGCTTTTCAGTCTTTTCAGTCCTTAAAAGTATCTGGAACTTCCTGTATTAAGCTAAGTGCTCTGAGCCATGGAGGGAGAAGCGTGTTTAAATACACTGCATTATATATCTTTCTAGATGTGTTGTTATGAAAATAGTTCAGTGGCAGCCATGTTTTTGGTGGTGTACTTCTCTGGAATGAATTTTTAAGTTGTTGGTTTCTAAGGCAGAAGAGAAGGAAGTGTTTTGAAATACTGTTCTTTCTTGACTTCCATTTCCTCAAAAAAACCCTGTACCTTGCATCCGAGTTACCTAAGGGATATGCATCTGAGTTACCTAAGGGATTTCTTGGATCTCCACCTTGTGGGAGGGAGAACAGAAGGAAAGAAAAATAGGGGTGTTAACAGCACTAACGTAAGAGAGAGATTGACCGAAGAACGAGTCTAGCATCAGGAGAAAAAGATGCAGCTGGTTACAATATCCACATATGATTTGGTATTAAGTTGTTGTTCTCTTGGAGTAGACACTACTGTTTGTAATGAATGTTTATACTTATATACTGTTTTACAAACAGTTCATACCCTGCCATATTTGTAGTTGTGACGCCCACATCCATGGCCTTTAACTGCATGAAACTAGTGACTGTAGGTGTTCAGGTACACGTATGAGCATTTAAATTGAACTGTGTTTTCCAAAGTTTGTCATAAATCAGATTTCATATCTTTAGGTGACACTGAGATGTTAGCACATTTGATGCCACTTCAGATCTTCTGCTATACCCTTCAACATCTTCATAGGACTGTCAGAGATAACAGAAGATGCACAGATCATCTGCATCCTTGTGGAGCAGCAGCTTGAAGCTAGACAGGACATCCCGGCTTGTTCCCCATGTTTGTCTCAGTGTTTCCACAAGCGCTATTGCATACACACTATTTGGATCATATTCAGATGAAAGTCTGTATTGCTTGGTTACTTTTTCGTGGTGTTGTTTGTAAGGTTTGAAACCTGAAGTATCTGAGGCCTCTAGTTATTTTCATAATTCCCTTATTAAAATTAAAGGAACTTTATCTTGTGCTATTTGGTCCAGTCTGTCAGCTGTAGGTTTAAGATGATCATGTATAGACTTACTATTAAGCTCTTCCTTGTAACTAAAAGAAATTTTGATATGTGAAATATACAGTCTTCATTTTCTACAGAAATTTCCAATTGGCCTTACCAGAAGAATCTTAACTGTGTACAGTTAATGTCATAAACAGATCCTCATAATCTTCCTCATAACTGTTCATTCAGAATTAGTAGTTGTCCCTTCCTATAGTATACCTCCACAACATGGATTATAGAAGAACGGGGATGAATTGTCTTATACACAAAGCTTTGTTGTCTTATACACATGAAGAGGTGACATCTTTTTTTCTGTATAACTGCTGACTTTGTTAAATGACAGAATTCAGCTCGGGCTGAAAGACTTTTAGACACTTTCAGAAAGTGTTAAAAATGCATCAACAACTGAGGATGCCAAGAAGGGTTGGGTGGCGGTTGGTTTGTTTGTTTGGGTTTGTTTTTTTCATTTTGGGGTTTGTTTGCGTTTAGTTTTTTTTTAAATTTGTCAAGAGCAGTTATTTGAAACTAGCATGTCATCCCTTTAGATGAATCCATAGGTTAAACCAGCAGTACATGTTTCTCTTCAGTTACCTTTATCTGTAAGAGGAGAAAACTTCATTTCAGTACATGTTAATAATCTGTGTATTGCAGTATTACATTGCGGATACTTTTGTGACTTTTTTTCTAAAAGCTTAAGTAGTCCAGATGCAGTTTGTTTGCTTTCAAAGAGTGACCTTACAGTGTAAGCTGTCCACCCCATTTGTGTGGGTTGACCTTAAGTTTGTATGTCCTAGAAATTCAGTCTTTGTTTTCCCTTTTGGTAATGCAATATGCACATTTATGGTTTCTGGCTTGTGAGGCTTCAGAGTCCTCTAACCTCTCACAGCATAATGTGAGATGTATAATACATTAGTCTCTTTACGTGCAAGCCTCTTAGTACTCAATTATTACTGAAATTAATATTCTACATAATCTGTATTCAAGGGTTGTTCATTTTGCAGCAGCTTTGCCACTGATTGACTGTTATAAATTAACTATGCAGGCCAACTACCTTGCAAATAAACACAGGCATCATCTTTATATACAGAGATCTCTGGAATCTATTGTTTCCAGTATTAACGATAGAATGTGGTAAGGCAGAAATAAATTTTCTTTGGTCTATATTAAAAAATGTCTGCAAAATTGTTTGCCTCTTACCTTTATTTTTTTAAAGTGAGTTAATTTTTAGGCTAAACCTAATAATCTGCTGTTTGGGTTGGTGAATCCCTTTGGGGGAACTCGTGTAAGAATATGTTGGGTTTATAAGGAGGATTGTTTGCAGACATCACCAGTTTGGAAATTAACTGAGTAATATCTCCCAGTTTCTTCCCAAAAGTGTGAATAAATTACATTCTCTCTTTCCCTCTAATGGCTTGTGATTGCTGCCTGCATAAGAGATCGTAAGGGTTCAGAAAAGGGCAAGGTACTTTCTACGTAGCTCTTTGTGTAGAACTCATTTTGGCAGCATTAGGGAGCTTTAATTACAGAAGGATCATCAGTCGTGTCCTTGATCCTCATTCCGCAGGTTATGTAATCCAGGAGAGAAAGCGCACAGCAGGATCTGTCAGAGAATATGGAGAAAGTAGCTTTACAATTATTTACTAACATACTAGATATAAAAGCAACATTTCCTAAAAGATAAAATGTTACATTTAATGGAGATTTCTCGTGTTTGGAGAATTTAGGGAGTGCTCAAAACATCCTGCCATTCTAGGGCTTTGTTGCTTGTTAAAGAGCCATGCCTTTGTGTCTGTGTGTTTAATTTGCTATTTAAGCCTATATTTGAAATTTCCATCTGTACGCAAATTTAAGTTGATATGATTGTATTAATGAATGCTCCTTCAGAAACAATTTCTGCATATATGGCAGTCAAATGGAATATAATCTTTTAATAGTCTGATCTACAAAGCATTTTCAGCTCTTAACTAGGGTTCATTTTTGTATTTTCTGTTACTTCATTTGAATTAGAAAAATATTTTATTAGCATGCTATATTATTAAGTGATTCAGTATCTATGGATGTCTAAAAATCTTACTGCTGTCAAGTATCAGCTGTTCAGAATTCCGATGTCAACACATCCTAATGCAAGTTGATAGTTGAGCTGTGGTCGTTATGTTATTTCAACTCTATTTCACTAAATATTGCTTCATTGTAACGGCTGCTTTAATCAGCTCTCATGAGATGTGCTAATGACATTCAGCTCCAGTTGCAGACTTTCACGCGTGCACATTATTTGTGTTTCTAGAAGCTGGTTATCCTAATGTTATGTCACGTCAGTCTTCTCTCTGCATCTTTCATGTCAAGGAAGGCTGCTGATACGCAGCTACAGGCAGCGTTTGCTAAATTACTGAGTTGTATTTCAGAGACGAGATCAATGTTTCAGATTTTTGCACTGAAAATATTGAGCTTTTTGTCTTCTAAGCCTCATGCCTCGCTGTTGAAAGTACTCTTCAGTATCAAACCCACTTTTTTGGAGTCATGAGATTGAGCAAATACAACCTTCAGGTACCCCTTTCTTCCTCTTTTGAAGGAGACTCTGAAAGGCATTCACTGTTTCTCCCTCAGATTGTTGCAGAACCAGGAACATACTTGAAAACAGAAACATCTGTTTTATAGAATCACAGAATGTTAGGGGTAGGAAGGGACCTTCGGAGATCATGTAATCCAGCCCCCTGCCAAAGCAGGTTCACCTAGAGCAGGTTGTTCAGGAACGTGTCCAGGTGGGTTCAGGTTATTTGAAAGTTTGCTGAGGGTTCGGTGTGGAGGCATGGCCATATTACACAGAGATCTGTCAGAATGAACAGCAGGTTCTGTTAAGAGCCGTTAGGAGCTGGATACCAAGGAAGTATCACTGTGTTTGCTAATCCCAATGTATTCTAGCAGGACCCAAATTTTGCTAATATCTTCATCCGTGATATTTGCAGAGCGGCCACCAAGAACCTTCAGTGAATATTTAAAGGAAAACTGCATTCAGCAGGAATGTACTTGTTAAGCATAAGCAAAGCTTCAAGATTGGCCGCTGCTCCTTTTCATTCCCCTTTTTGGGACAAAAGGGAGACCATTTTGAAGATAGAATTTTTATATGTATAGGCTCTATATTCACTGACCTTTCGTTGTGATAAAATTCTGGTAACTTTTCCTGAATTGCAGAGTATTAGGAGGAGGGACTACAGGTTGAGATCAGGAAGTATGTTCCACATATATATCACAACACCAATTAGCCTCTTTTTTTATATATATATATTAAATTTAGAAAAAATCATAATTCACCAGAGGAGAAATGAGACAAAAGTGACTATAGTTCCTAAACTGTCTTTTGTCTTTCTTCATTACGGGATGGTGTGCAAGATAATATTTATTTGGGGGGGAGAGTTTAAAAAAGAACTCGGACTTTTACAAAAAAATACAATGCACAATAATTTTGTGCTTCGGGGAGTAATAGTAATTGTTAAATATTATAAAGCTAAAGCAGTGCTTTGGGCTAAATTGGGTAACTTTTAAAAATAAAACTAGCATACCGAAAGCTTATTAATAAGGCTTAGAGTGAGATGAAAAAAAAACAAACCCAGAGCCTTGAAGTCTTCTAAAAACAATGACCATCCTACCAGACTGGAAGGAAGGGGGAAAAAAAAAAAAAATAAAAGGGAAAAAAAGAAGGGAAAAGCTGTTAGTGTAGGCTGATAGGAGCAGTCTGTATTATACAGATTATCAGCCTGCATTATGCACCTACATGTCCAAAAAATGGCATCTCCTGGTGTTTATGCTGCATGTCAGATATATCTACATACATCAGAAGACATTCATTCAATGGAAGACTTCCATACTGAATGTACCTGCGACAATAGTTTACAGCATGTGAATATTTGTAACTGGACAAATACCAGCTTCAGTTTTGGAAATTGTCTGACAAGGAATAACTTAAAAACGCAGCTGTCATGAGTCCTAAAAAATGAGAAATCTTGGGTTTATGGGGACACTGGGTATCATTCCCTGGAGTCCTGAATAATCCAGTCCCACTACAGTATTTCCCTGTGAGAAAGTGTGTGTTTTTCAAAGAGCTGCCACAAATCTTTCCTGGAGGGCGCTGGCATGCCTGCAGCTTACTCTCCTATAGTCCAGCACTGCAGGCTCTCTTGAATTTGGCACTGTGCCCCCAACACAAAGACCGTGTTAAAAACTCTAAAACATTCCTTGCAAAATTAGTGGTAAGACTGGACAGAGGGCCACCTAACCTGGTTGCCTGCTCTTCGGCTTGTGCGCAAGAGGTACAGCAGCGTCTAGGACTTATGCCTATCCTTGGTGGTTTTTATATTTGAGTCTTCCTTGTTCTAACGGGCTCTGGTGGTTTCTAACTGAGGGGCATTTAGCATTTGCTCATGAAGGTTATTTCATTAAGCCGTGATCTGACTCCGATTTCCATTGCTGGCAGGGCATGGATAGAAAGCACTTCCTGACTTTTCGTGGCTATTTACGTAAGTACTAAGAGCAGCACTGCATTTTCCTTTCAGTTCCTTCAAGGGCTAGATAAGACTGTAGGGGTCAGCATGCAGACACATTACAAAAATCCAATTAATCATTAGATTTAATAGGAGTTATGCATTTTAAATACCTTTGTCAATAAGGACCAAAGTGCAAAATCCATAGTAATTCCTGCAGAAGCAAGCAGTGCTGAAAGTTTGTGGTCTTGAATATCTGAGAGAACAAACCTTCCAGGTGCTCCATAACAGCATATGGACCCTCAAGAAGCAACAGCTCTCAGAGCATTGCCTTGGAGATGCTGATTCCATGCCAATGACTTAATTTTTCTGGTGAAATTAAAAGTAACGAAGCGTTTTTCCCATTCTGTAAGCAAGGTCTACCTAGATGTTGAGGCTGGAGATATTCTTCATTGAAAATTAGTTTGATGTTTTGTGATTAATAATTTACTGAAATACTTCTCATAAATGATTGTTAGGTGAATTAAAGTTCTAAGTCTCCTTATATCAATGCTTGTTTCCTGTTGCTGGTTTTTTTTTTAATTATAGTAAGGAAGATGTGGAGATTAGAAGTCAGCTGTCACATTAACATTCCATTTATTTGGCAGATTGGTCTGCTGTGGATGTCTAGATAATTGTATGTAAATCGCTGCCTCTTGCTAATGGCCAACTTGAAGATTTTTCTCCACAAATCTGTCAGTTCTTGAATGTTTCTCCTAAGCGTGAGGAAGAATTAAAAAACATTTTGACATACTCATGCAAACGTAAGCTGAAAGTAGACATGCAAATGCTTAAACTCTGCAGTATCTAAATATGGATGTTTTCAAACTGCTACTTTTATACTGGAAAACAGGCTATGTATTTAAAAACAAAAACTTATGAAATGCAAGTGCCTGAAGCTAATCATCTCAATATGATTTAAAATTCTACTTGTCTTCTGAATATTTTGTCTGTGTTAACAGTAGAAGTCCCCTAAAATGAAAAGGAGCTACACAATCTCAGTGTCTTTGGAAAAGCCGCTTTGATATAAATGGCTAATGTAGACTTGGAAGCCTAACTTTTTACATAGAGTTGACAATTTTGACCTGATTTATTAGTAGAAGGTTTCAGTAGCTTCACATAAGGTAAAGAATCCATCTCATGGATGGGGGTGAAAATCTACAGTTCCACATAATTTAAAGAAACTTTTTGCGTTGTTAAATCCTAGTTTTGTAAAATCACTGGAGCTAGGTAATAGCTCCAGTGATATATAGGTATAGTGAATAGGTCAAAGCATTAGGAATGTTCTAAATGTGGCATAATAGCAGAGCACATTCAAACCTATGTGAGCACAGATTTGTGTTTGTGGATGATTAATGCTATTCATACAAAAATACATCAACGGCAAAAGCTTTCACAGCCAAGTGTGGGAGAGAAGCTCTGTCTCCTTAGTCTTTTGAAAACAGTCTTTGCTCGTAACTTTGCTGTGCTCGGTTAATTGCACAGATCTTTCACCAGAATTTCATCTAGTCTCCTTCAGACACCATTTGGGACTTGCAGAAAGAATTCATAATAAATTTGGATTCCTTTATAAGCTCAAATGAACGAGTTTCAAACTAAAACTGAGTTGACAAATTCAGTCAAACATAGTTATGATTAGTTCATTCACTGTTCACTAATAGCTCTATTTTTACATATAGAATTTTAAATCTTCAGAAATTAATTAATAATACTTGGAGATCTGCGCTTATTCTGTTTTCTTATACTGTTGACCTTACGTTATTTTGTTTTTGATAAGCATACATGCTATTTGAGAAGAAAAGACCCTTACTATGAATGTAATAAACTAAATTACAAATTTATATAAGTATGTACATGTAATTCTGTGAAACTGTGTATGTCGTTCATAAAACACTGAAATAAACATTTATGATGATCCTGATTTAATAAAGCGTGATTCTGAGCTACAGAATGGCTGGCCAACTGGAGGGCTTGGCGGGTTTGTTTTGTAAATCGTGCTTTGGCTGCCGGATGTAAATATTGGCTTGTCCCTGATGCCTGTCTTGTGCTCTTTTCAAAGAGCCCTGAGAATAAAAACTAAACCCGGTGTTCCTGTTTCTGGGTAAGCAAAGAGGAATACTGGCACCGTACATGTTACATGTACTCAATTTCATACCAGCTGCAATTAGTGTTGCCCCATAGTACTCAAGAACAAGGCAAACTAAACCACTGTGGTTATGGAACAGATTTATCTAAATTCATGATTTCATGAACAGGCAATTGCAGGTTCACCCTGGGACTAACCTTCAGTGACTTCCAACCGATGCCAACTGGAGAGAGCCGGTGGTCCTGCCGGGACACCCTCTTACCTGGGCTCCCGGTACGGCTCTGGCTCTCTTGTGGGAGGATGAACATTACGCTCTGCCACAGAATTAAAACACTCTTGTTAAACCAGTCCTCCCAAGGCAATATACATACAATGTGCGCTAAATATTTGATTGTCATCAGGAGTTTCACTGGTGACTAATGGTGTATTAGGGTTTTTTTGGTTTAGAGTGCTGCTGTGAGGAAAAGTGGTTGCATTCATGTCAGTGAGACGTGGTTTTAAAAGCAGGGCTGCATGAGCAGCTTTGTGAGAAGTGGGAATCTAGTTCTGCTGAAACATGTTTCTCTTGCAGTGTCAAAAATGAAATCCAATAATTTGCTTGGGCAAACAATGGGATTGCAGAAGGGAGCTTTGAAGGAGTTCCAGCGTGTTGAGCATGCCGTGAGCCACCTATCAGGCAGCACTTGTCACAGTAAACATAACACCCCGGCGCTCTGAGCCCTGTGCGAGCTTCCAGTAACCCACTGGCTCAGATCCATCGTGCTACCCCTGGCCTTCAGAGCGCCAGTGGAACGTGTAACTTTCTCAAATCCCATCCTCTTCTCTCTTATTAGAGTCGGCAGAACGTAAATCAACAAACCATCAAGGACCAGGATAAAGTCCACTAATAGGGTACAGTGCTTTCTGAAGAAGGATGGCTCCTATTGTATTCATACAGTCGTGTCTTCAGAGCTACAGCTGGGTAGGAATTTTACAGCAAAGATAATTTTGTCAGAAATCGGCCAGTTGCAAAAACTGAAGTGCTTTGTGGGAACGCCATTCACCAATTTGTGGTGAAACAGCTGCAGAGCGAAGAGAGCGCTCGGTTTGGTTGCCGGCCAGCTCATCGGACAAGTTTATGGGGAGCCCAGACTTTAGGATTTAAGCATAACTTTGCAGTGTGAACTTTTCAGTGGCAGGAGATCCCACCTGGTGGAGTCCTTAGCCCACCAGGCTACGGGGTAGTCATGAGGGTTTAAAACAACATAAATATCTGAGGCTGCTGTGATTGTTTAAGGTCTCCACATGCCACAGTGGCTTCAGTCTAAGCATTTGGGTGCTGTTGCATATCACCGGGAGGCTGCGTTAACATTGCCTTCCTCCCATTTCTACTCTTTGCATGCTTGACTTCACAAACTTGGTAATATTCACTGAGGTTTGTTTATAGCTTTCTGCATTTTAATGAAAGACAACAGGGGGAAGCAGAGGTGTTTTCTTGTGCTGGTAATTTATCAGTCGTAGAAGGAATGTAGATGTTGGACCCGTCTGGAAAAAAAATGGCATTTGGGCTAACAAAGCAAGAGACAGGATGGCTATCTTCTGAACAGTTTGATATGAAAATAAATGAGTCATATGAGATTGCAAATGGGATTCACAGAGACTTTTTGAAGAAAATAGGTGGCCTTGGAGCAAGCTTCTGACTCCCCAGGCTGGAGGATACTGTTTTCCACTTAACGCTTTTTTGTCTCATGCCTGTCCATGAGGAGATTTTTCATTTGTTTTCCCATGCCATCCCCTTGTTTGCTTTTAACTCCAGCAATTAAACAATTGGTTAGTGAAAGAGCAGGAACTATTCCCTTCCCAAAGCTGTATTCGGACAGTGTCTGTGGTCAGACCAAGTTGCTCAGGGCTTTCTCCATTCGGGGCTTGAAAACGCCCAAGGCAGAGAGTCCACAGCCTCTCTGGGCAACCCGTGCCACTGCTTGACTGTCCTTGCTGTGGAATTTTCTCCTTGCAAGTCTGAACTTCTGTCTCTTTGATTTATGACGATTATCTCTCATCCTCCCACCACGTACCACAGTGAATAGCCTGGCTTCCATTTTCCATGTTTTAAAACCAAAGAACTATTATTACTTAATGTGACCTCTTGTCTATCACAGAGCTCTAAATTTCAACCAGCAGCTCCTGTGGGACACCTCTAAGTAGTACATGACTCTTCATGTAAGGTGCCTCTTGCTGGCATTTCTAACTAGGCTACTTATTGGACCTTGGTAGCCTTCTCTGCTGCTGCCTTCACACTTCTCATGTATGGTCAGTCTGAACCACCAATGTCCGCCCCTCCCATCTGTCTAGTCTCTCCTTCTGCGTGTTTGCCTTCACCTCGCTCTCCCTGACTCTGGTTCCAGTTTCTTTGTGTGTGTGTGTCTCCTTTTCCATATGACTGGCTCCCCACCTCCAAACTCTACCTGCATCTCAGGGCGGATGTCTGCACCCATGTGGATCTACTCTCCATTCCTCCCTCTGCCTCCTTCAGCCCTGACTCATCCCACCAGCTCCCGTCCTGCTCTCCTCTTTCTCCCCCTCCCTCCTCCTCTGGGGTCCATCTGAGACTTCTGCCCTCTGCATTCGGACTAGAAGTGCTTGGCCTTTCCCTGCCTGGGCTCAGCAACAGGATGCTTCTGCTGCAGACTCAAGCTTAACCCCCCCATCCCAGCATTTGCCTTGTGAATTCCACCTTTGAGACCTGCAGACCCACAGACCCAAGGTAGTCCGTGTAACATGGCGTTACCCTTCGCCAGGGCCTGGACCCACACTGCCTGCCAGAGGGGACACTACCACTTACTCTGTTTTCATCCTGGAACCCCCCTCTCCCGTGCAGTGTTTTTGTTGTATGATACAAAAGCTATGTGCTTCAGTTCCAAGACTTCCTACCTGTCAGTGGTCTGCTCCTCATCTCTATCTGCTCTCTGGCTTCGACAACCATGTCAGCTTAATTTTCCTAACAAAGCCACAATACCTTTCCCTCCATCTCCATTTGTGCGTAATATGAGCGCCCTGCTTAAAATTAGTCATCTGTAAACTAAAAGTGCTGGCAAGATGACTTCACTTCATTATCTCCTTCCTAAGCAAAATTATCCTTGAAACTCACCTGTAAAATCATCTGATGCATTGTGTCTGCTGCTAATAATATCATAATTTTTTCTGATTTTCTAATCTTAAGTTTTCACCACTCATATCCATTTATATCTCCCAGTGGGTTACTGTGTTATTCTGAGGGCGTAGAGGGGAACAGGTTATTACCACCTGTTTATACAGCATGAGCCCAGTGGGGCTGAGGCCCTATACACTGTGGAAGGGCAAGCATAGCAATCGCTATCTATGGAGGATATTAGACACTCAAATAGGAGGCATTCATTATTGCCGAGCTCAGATTTATACTTGTATCCCCCATGACAGTGATGGAAACCACATGTTTTTATTTTGTGATGAAATTAGTTCAGTATTATTTCTAATTCTGTTATTTTTAATTCCTTTGGTGGTGGTGGTGGTGATTTCCACCTGCCATGGGATTGCTCACTCTCAGCTCCATGTAATGCGTTGCCATTTTAATGTTCTGTCCTGCATAACGGGCACATTGGGGTTCCCTGCTGCTGTCATTAACCCATGGATGTGGGAGCCGGGAGGACCGTGGGGGCATCCCAGGGAGTTGGCCATGGGATGCTGCCTCTGCTTGTCCTGCTGTGACCCCTGGCTTCAGGGCAGGGTGATTTACCCAAACAGCATCACACCTGAAACCTGGCAGATGCCGGGTAAGGCAGGGAGGAAAAGCCTCCTCTGTGTTACAACATCTTTTCTGTACACAGCTGTGTCCTGGTTTGAGCCATACAGGATTAATTTCTCTTTTAGTAATTTTACTTTTCAGTAAGGTCTCTTCTAATGCTTGGGAAAACAGCATTTTTAGAAGACTCTAGTGTCTGCATTTGTGAAAATANTGTGTGTATTTTATATTAGTATCGGTATCGATATTGGTTCTTTAGTATTATTAATGTTAACTATTTAGTATTATTCTATTATATCTGTTTATATTTCAACCCTCGGGCTTCCTTGTTTTTTCCCGATTCCCCTTCTTGGGTGGGGAGGGATCACCGGGTGATAGAATAATAATCTAAATGACAAAAAATTGACGTGGGCTCCTCAAACCATAACAAGCTGCCAAACGGCTGCTGGGTTTAACAGCGGGCCTGTCCCACCTCTTCCTCACTAACGAACCGAGCTTGCTAGAGGATCGCTTTCTGCCTAACAAAGGGCATGCAACCAGCGCTGAGAATTTCTGGTTTTCTGTCGACGAGTAATGAGGGGATGCAGGATGGACCCCTGGAAGTTGTGCCTTTGTGCTCGTGATGGGAGAGTGAGGTGCTACCATGCATCTAAATAACACTCCAGTTTGACGCACTGGTTTTCAAGGAAGAGAGATGGAGTTTTCCCAGCCACTTGCTGACGGGATGCTGCTGCTCCTGCCTTAGGTGGCAGCTGCCTCCCCAGCCCCCATCTACGGCAGCTCCCCCGGGGCGGGCTAACCACAGCCATGGGGGGACACATCACCCCAGAACCCCCCGCCTCCCTTTTCCTTGTCAAAATACCAGCTCTTATCCCCCTCCAGGGGAGGTGAACAGCTTGTCAGCAAGGCAAAAAAACCTCAGAAACAAACTCTCAAGGAAGGGTTTTATAAACATTGTGTTTATTCTTTACAAAAACGGCATGAGGCTGTAATCAGGAGTAACGAGAGGAGGTGCAGTTCCAGCATGCCGCTAATTAGGTACTAAAAACCTGAGCACAGTTGTCAGCACCTCTCTCTCCAGCGATAATTCAAAATGTGGTATTCCTCCCCTGACAAATCCCCCTGACGAATAAATAAACTGACATTCGGTTATAATCACCTAAAGTTATGGCAGAACCCATTCACTTTAAGCCGTTACACATCTAAGAACAGTCTGGCAAAGTCAAGTGGACTCGTTCCAATTGCACTGAAACGCGAAAATATATTGCTATCTTTTCTTTTGTAAACAGTTACCGAAAATTGCACTTGTTATTTCCCCACAGCCGATGGCAGTAGCGCCGCTTCCTCGCTTGGCCGGACGCCAGCCCCAGCCTGTGCTGCGCGTCTGCCACGGCGTGTCTGGGAAATCAGCTCCCGAGCTGTAATTTATCCCTCCAGCTGGTGCCCGCGCAGCGTTACTGGAGGGAGGTGCTAATTACCTGGTATTAATTCAAGCAGAGGCAAGCACACTGCGCTTTCTAATTTGTAGGTAAGATGAAGAAGATGAAGACGTTGGACACTGGTCCTACCTCTAACAGCCCCTTGGTTTGCTTTGGTGGTGGTTGCGCTCGGCAAAACCAATGTTACCAGCTAGCGGGAGATTTTGATATTTGGATTTTATTTCCTCTCTATCCCAGCTGAGAACAAATACACAAATGTTGGAAACTTCCTCTGAGTCAGAGAGCCTCAACAGGCCAATTTTCAGATTGTAGATTTTCCTGTTAAGTGGATGTTATTTGGAGATTCGTGTTTATACTTTATAGTGGTTTTGACAAGCCACGATGCAAAGGGTGCAGTCAGTCCATATTTATTGCTGAAATCTTGGGAGAAGGGAAAGCACATGCTTCTGTTTGGAAAATCTTTCCTTTTCTAGATCACAGTCTTAAGTTCTGTGTTTCCAAAGGGAAAGCACACACACCAAACGCTGGGCCGTGCAGAGAGAGATATTGGGTGGCACTGAAGCCATCTGGCAAGTGAGATCCATCTGCGAGGAGCCAGGGGTGCTCAGGAGGCTCCTGGTCCTTGGCCACTGGTGGACCCTCACCACCAGCCAGCAGCTCCCCAGGGCCCTGGGGTGACAGCCCACCCTGGCGAATGGAGTCCACCAGCCTGGGGGAGACCTCGCCACAAACAACTGGGAAAAATTTTATCCTTGATCCCCAATGGATCGAAAATCCATGGAAGCCCTGATGGTTGGCTTTACTGTTCTTGATAACAGGCTGGATTAAACGGGACATCTAAGGGGGCTGCAGCTGTTTGACATCCCTGCCTGTGGCTCCTTGGGGTGCTGCCAGAGGCTCAGGGCCACACACCCGCTCCCCTTTCCCTCATTCACAGAATCACAGAATGGTAGGGGCTGGAAGGGACCTCTGGAGATCATCTAGACCAACCCCCCTGCCAGAGCAGGGTCACCCAGAGCAGGTTGCACAGGAACGCCCCCAGGCGGGTTTTGAATGTCTCCAGAGACGGAGACTCCACCACCTCTCTGGGCAGCCTGGGCCAGTGCTCTGCCACCCTCAAAGTAAAGAAGTTCCTCCTCATGTTTAGGTGGAACTTCCTATGTTCAAGTTTGTGCCTGTTACCTCTTGTCCTGTCCCCAGGCACCACTGAAAAGAGCCTGGCCCCATCCTCCTGACACCCACCCTTTAAGTATTTATGAATGTTGATAAGATTCCCCCCTCAGTCATCTTTTTTCTTCTTTTTTCCAGACTGAAGAGACTGAGATCCCTCAGCCTTTCTTCATAAGAGAGGTGTTCCAGTCCCCTAATCATCTTGGTAGCCCTTTGCTGCACCCTCTCCAGCAGTTCCCTGTCCTTTTTGACCCAGGGAGCCCAGAACTGGACACAGTACTTCCTGCTGCTGCCAGCATGTCCTAGTGGAGAAGTATACTTCTCAGAGCTTTGAAGGCTGGGAAACTGGAGGTGAAGGTGTTTTCCTCTTCCCCTGACATTTACCATAGAAGCAAGAGCAAAATCCAGATGAGGGATGTCAGACAAGTCGGCGGGAGCTGTTTAACCCAGGAGTTTGATGAGATGAGCAGACGCATTGCTTCTGCTTCGGAGAGGAGCAGGATTTGGGCTCTCAGCCCCCAGTGACATGCTGGGGCACCAGCTGCCATGTTGGTGGGCTCCATGGGCTCCTCCGCCTCTGTGCCCAGCGGCTATTCCTTGCTGCAGGGCAGCATTCCTCACCTGAGAGGCCACACCGTGGAGAAGCTTTCCCCAGATTTTGTGCCCCATCTGCAGCCTTCCCTCTGTGCTGTTTCTTCAGCAACTCATGAAACAAACCTGAGCAAGGCACAGGAGTCTCAAAGGTCATCGAGTTTCTCCATACCTCATGTGTGCTGGTGGACAGGTAAAGGAGAAGACCCAAATTAATCTTTGCACTAGTTGTTTATTTTAAAGTTTTCATAATTTTCATTTTTCTTGATGTACTAGGGAGTGAAAACCATCTCTGAGAGATGAAGATGGAAAAAGCAGCTCCCTGCCAAGTTCCAGTGACTTTGCCCCAAATCCCAGGGATGTCTCCTTAACACCCCTGCCCTCCCAAGCTCTTCAAATACTTCGGGTTTTCATCACAGCACTTCCCCTGTACAGAGGGGACTATGCATCTTTTTAGGCTGAATCTCATTTTATTTCCATCCTAGTTTGTATTTTCCATTAAAAAAAAAAAAAATTCTTCCTCCAATAGCTCTATTAAAACACACGTCAGCGTTCATTTTCTCTGATTATTTATAGTCCTTCATTACGCTTATGCTGGGTCTTTTCTGAGAAGCTTCCATTAGGGGCCCTTAAACCTCAGGATGGGGAGGATGGTCAGAGGTGGGGCAGGGTTGAATAATGGCAAGATGTTTTGATTCCAGGTATGACATGAAAACACCGACACTGGTATCAGGGCTGGGGCCTTAGTTTGGTTCAATCTGCCTTGCAGTGCTCTGCTGGTATGTAGCTCTCTTAGAAACATCCTAAACTAGGGCGTACTCTTGATATACACAAATATCCCAGGAGTTTGCAGCTGACCTGACCTCCAAGCCCTCTGCTGTGGACAACGTCATTGAAATTAAGGTCAGCATCCATAACCAAGTGTGACACCTTGGCTGAGCCTGGCCCATCTGCCTCGGGGCAGCCCCAGGGCTGTGCCACCGCGCTGCAGCTCTGCCCAAAGCCCAGAACCAACTCCCCTTCCCACCTGGACATGATCCCAAGTGGCCGAGTCCGGCCAGCGTTCGCATTTCTTTAGGTGCTCCTCCAACTCATTGAATCGCACCTCCTGCTTCAAGGCTAGACATACGCATTAAAGTCCCACAAATATTTCAGCTGCCATCAAAGGCAGAAAGAAAGGAGTAGGCAGTAATTTATTTTTAGAGCTGATGATAAACCCACAGAAAGGATTTTGCGGTTGCGTCCATGAATATATTGCTCCACTTAATATGAATTATTCACCCACTCTGCCAGAGTTTGCTTGTTTGGAGCAAGCAGTGACTCGGACTTCCAGGCATAAATCCTCGCTCGCCGTGTCTGAGGATCCCTCCTGGCGTGGTTTACACGGGCTGGCTTGGTGGCGGCCTTGCATCAGCCCCTCAAGCATGCCTGGCTAAGGGAAAGACAAGCGGCCCGTCGGCTCGCTGCCATCGGCGGGGAGGAGGGGGACTTGGCATGGCAGAGGATGGGGACCAGGGCTCTTCATCCCACCCCAAGCAGCTGAGGATTGTGTGCTGCAAATGGACTGTCCCCCCTCTTCTTTAACTCTGAAATACAACCCGTTCTTCTGGCAAATGCTTCCGGAAAATCAGGGACTTCAGGAAAGTACCAGGCAGAGGAGGAGAAGTTCTCCAGGCAGCAATGCAGCCGTCTCCCTAGTAAACAGGCACGCTAGTGGCGCGACGGCTGAGGTCCATGTCAACCCATCTCTTAGTTAATTGGTTGATGTTTTGCTAGAACGTAAGGATAGATGATTCTGTTATTCCAGGTAGAAATACCAGAAAGAAAGCAGAAAAAGGCCCGTGGGCTGTGATGAGCAGTGGGTGTACGGGTAGCACAGGCAGCATTGAACACACAGCAGCTACCAGCCGTGTTTTCCTGCGGTAGTTAGGGCCTCTGTAAAACTTGGGTTGTACTGAAAACGCTAAAAAACCGGCTTGCAAGCAGTGATGACAGTGATACTTACACTTGAGCAGAGATATGGTCGATCTGGAATGAAATGAAAAGTGCTTGGGAGCGGGGGTGAAGACGGCCTCCACCTGCAAGTGCTCCTACCCCACACCCCACAGCCTTGCCAGGTTTTTTTGCAGGGAACGGTGTTAAAGCCAGCCACTATGCCCCTTCTAGATTTGTTTCTACCCAGGTCTATTAGATATAAACTATACAAAGAGACCAGGAACCGTCCCTCAGGCTGAGAGGACAGGGCTGGCTGGGCGTAAGATTTCCCTTTCCCCGGTTCCCACCTGTGTGCTGGGTTCTTCGCTCTACCATGCCCAGGCCACAGGTTCATTGTGCCTCCCCACCCTACGGCAGGCGAGTCACACACGGACACGGGCATCGCCTTGCAGACTGGAGACAGGAGCCTCGAAAAGAGATGGCAGGTTTGGGTCGCTTGCTCTCTGCAGCCCTTTCTGCTGGCTTGGTCGATGCAGCTCCCTGCTCAGAGGGCAGGACTCGGGGTTTGAGTCTTTTCCCTGCTCTGTCTGTGCCACCGTGGAGTGTATTTTATTCCAGTGCAGGGAAAAGACGTAAGAGGGGACAGATGTTGGAAGCCTACATAGCAAGTGCCTGGGGTGCTTACCAGACCTTTCTGTGAACTACTCCCACTTCGCATGAAATGTCCTTATTTCAGGTATATTATGTGAGAGAAGTAATTAAAGAATGAGAGGCGCCCAGATGTGCTGGCAGCGGAGAGCAGGACGTGCTGCCTGCGGCCGCGGGAGCCCTGAGGAGCTCTGTGCCAGGCAGACGGGGATGAACACGGGCAGGCACCTATTAAGCATCTCCCTACAGTTCTGCAGAGCCCCGGCTGCCCACGGCTCTCACCTGGATGAGGGTTTTCATGCCCCCTGGAAGACAGGGCAGAGGTAACATGCCCTTCCAGATGGTCAAACAGAATTTCCCCAAAGAGACAACCAGACCCAGCCTGAGTCAGCTAAAGCAGCACATCTATTTTAAGGCACAAATGAGTAAAAGATTCAGCAAGACCTACAAGAAGGTTTTCAAAATAGTTTTTTAAAATCTAAGTCTGTAGGAGGTGAAGATATTCCATCGCAACACTCACAGTGGGCTCTTTGGTTTAGTAGGTCAGATAGATTGAGCACAAATGTAACTTCATTCCTCCCTCTTCTGCCTGCTGTCCTCAGATATAGGCCACCTTCCCTTGAGATACAGTCAAACAGTAAAAGATCTGACTTACAAAGGTCCAGCCCACCTGCACCACCCGCTGCCTTCAGCAAAGCTCAGAGGTTCCCAGTGTGTGCAAAGAATCAGAGGCTGGTACATGGCCTTTACACACAGCCTTTTCCCTGTAGGTCTGCAGGAGCCCCACACGAGTAGTTGTGTGAGATCACTGTGGAGCAAAGGGTTCATCCGATCCAGTGACTGGTTGAGGGTTGTGCTTTGCTCTCCTACTCTTCTGGTTGCGGCACACTAAAGTGCGTGAAGGGTGGAGGAATGCTCACCCCTATGCGGCTGTTTGGAAGGGAAATGCGAAGGGAAGAAGCCGGCTCTGCTGGCGTGGGTGCCACGAGAGCCAATGGCTACAGGCAACCATGGTCCTCTGTGGTTATTTTTGGTGGGGATTGCAGACTAACTTGGAGAAACAACACACAAACACTAGGGCCTGTCAGCTCAGTCCAGGTACTCTCTGGGGGTTCCCTGAGTCACCATGATTGGGTCTCCTCCAAGAAAGGCTCTTGCTGTTGGGGGGTTGGAGAGGCCCTGGGGGCTCTTCTGCTTGGGAAAAAAAGACACTGGAAAGAGGAAAGAGGAGGAGCATCTTAAAATGAGACGACATGAGTGGAATATCTTACTACATCTCAACTGGAGGAGCAGCACAGTGGTGGGAATCATGCTACCTCTCTACAACCCACTTCAGCACCCTCCACCCGTCTCGGGGAATGACTTTGGTGGGATTGCCTCAGAGAACTGTGCATTTGCTTCTTCAAAACGTGCAGATAAGCACAAAGGTTTTTATGAAACCCTCTGGCATTACCATCTCCACGTGGGGAGTACAAGACCGCACAGCAAGACTGGCCTGGTAACTCTTGCTACACAAATTTGCTGGAGGACCATGGGGGAGACTTTGCTGTGTGATGGAGGGATGCAAAAACAATTAAGTCGTGACCTTCTAGGAGGGTGGGGGCACCAGCAAGCCAGAGCTTTTGCCAGCTCCCTGCCAGCATGAAGCCTTTCACTGAAAGGCTCTTGCTAAGAGCAGTCCCTGCTCCTCTCCACCATCAGCTCACATAGGATCCTGACCTGCCTGCTGGGATGGCATTAGTGCAGCTATGAATACCGTAGCGATACGATTTATTTCAATTAACCTGTTTTCTGATTAGAGCGATCAAGCCAGCAGTCACACATTTCATAGAAAAGGCCTTCAGTATATTTTTTCCATCACTGGTGCTGTCTGATGAGGAACCTGAGATCCAAGTGCTGAAGCGTCCTGGGCTTGCCGCCTTCTCGTCCTGTGTCCATCACAGATGCTTTCTGGCACCCAGCTGAGTCAGTACGTCAGTGCCACCAGCACCAGGAGAGCTGTGAAGAAAAACCCTCTTCAGCAATATCGATATTTTCTTGTGTCATCTGCCATGTCCAGGAGAGCACCCACTCAGCTCTTGGGCTGAAACTGCAAGTGAAAGTTCATGGGATTATAGAATGGTTTGGGTTGGAAGGGACCTTTGGAGATCATCTAGTTCATGACAGGCCATGGGCAGGGACACCTCCCACTAGATCAGTTTTCCCAAAGCCCCATCCAGCCTGGTCTTGAACGCTTCCAGGGATGGGGCAACCACAACTTCTCTGGGCAACCTGTTCTAGTGCCGCACCACCCTCATCGTGAAAAATTTCTTCCTTATGTCCAATCTATACTGAAATCTCTTCCAGTTTAAAACCATTGCCCCTTGTCCTGTCACTACAGGCCCTGGTAAAAAGTTGTGTCCCCTCATCATCTGCTGCATGTGGTATGTGGGTACGGGACTGCGGTCCCACCTGTGTCCATACTGAGGTCCATCCCTGACTGCAGTTCAGCTGGGGAAGGACCAGGAGGTGGTGGCTGGGAGTTGTGGCAGCTCCTACCAGTGCTCGCCTGTAGGTGCTCATCCGAGGCCAGCCTGCGGGAAAGCTGATGAGGTGTCAGGAATATGCCTGGTGCCTGCAGTTGTGGTGAGAACCTGCATCTTGTTGCTTTTCTTCTCCAACAAATTGTATGTAGGTGGAGCCAATTATATGTAATGTACTTCAGCTTCCTAAACGCAAAGCATAGGAGGCTAAAATGTGCCCCAGATTGACGTCAGCAGTATTTCAAGTGTGTAGCTGAAGGCAGAATCCCTTTGATATCTGTCCATTAGTATCTGTTTTGCTGATGTCATGGGTGGTTTTTTCTTCCATTTGTCTGTTTAGAGTTTTTTTAAACTGCATTTTAAGTAATGATTTTCACTAGCAAAACGAAAGAGAGTTAGCAAAGACTGAGGTGGGGGAAGCGTGTAGCTGTTTCAAGAGTATGATGCTATAGAAAATATTCCTTTGAGCTTTCTGGGTTCAGAAATAAGCCCAGAGTCACATTCTTTGGAGATGCGAAGTACATCACTCACAAGCCAGCGACTCTAACCTGTGCCTGTGTCTCCCTGCTCTCAGGGATGCAGGTAATGGATTTGCTTTCATAAGCACATCTAGTCAGCGTGAAACGGTTCCTCAGCAGCTTCGGAAATGCCGGAGCTGGCTCAAAGCTGCGCAGGCAAATTCACTTCTGCTGCAGGCAGCAGGGAACAGGCAGAGGGGCGAGTGTGGGGCATGGGCAGTGACATTTGAGGGGTTTGGGGGTGGGGAATAACCCTCAGTGGGCAGGGGCTGGGCTTTCCAGGGGCATTGATAGGATGCACCTCTCTTCACCCCACACCACCTCCTCCCTCATTCCCTTGGGGAAGGGAAAACCCCTCATTAGGCTCTCCCAGGTCTCGGGAGCCAGAGTAGGGGATGCACTAAGCCAACAAATGGGAGCGCCTGGGATTGCACGGCAGGCTATGGGAAGATGCACACTTCTCACTTGTATGGAAATTACTATTAGTTCGGACAAGGAGAGAGATTTATTTATGAGATGCTGGTCTTATTTAGCACACTCAGTAACCAGCCATCTCTTATGCACCAGGCGAGATTTTACCTCCACTTCAGGCAGGCCCCAGCGCCTGTACCCTTCATTGCTACTGCTGTTTTCCCTGCATGGGGGGAAAAGAGGGAGAAAAAGTACAAGAAGATTTGTCTGTCTTCAAAAATGACCACACTTTCAGTAGCTGCTGACAGCCTTCAGTCGTGTTTCTCGTGCTAACATAATATTGATAGTGATGCTTCATGCTGTGGATTCGGTATTAGCGATAGTCCAACAGATGCATCCGAAAACTCACATCCACCAACTAATGAAGGGTAATTAGTAACTGGGGCCTTTAATGGTGTTATTTTAAATAGATTGTTCTCTATGGATGGTAACAATGTCAGTCTGTTCTCTGTATAATTTCCTTGAAAGCTCTGACAAGTACTTCTGCCTTCCTGATAAGGCCACTGCTCAAGGAGCTGAGAAATGAGGAGCAAACCTGAGCACACAGGCAATTAGTTGAAAGTACATCTTATGCCTTCAAAAGCTGGTCCTGTTAAGGGGCACTCAGGCCTTACAGGAAATACCCTAAGAGACCATTCGGGAAAATTTGTTAGGCAAAAACAACATGTACCAAACCCACTCAGGTAAAAGGACATTTGGGTTCCTGAGAAGCCGGCAGCCACCACCCTGAGGGCTGTCTATGCCAACAGCTCCTGGCAGCCCTTGTTCCTCCCAGTGCCCCTCAATCCTTCTCAGCATCCCACAGCCATCACACCCCGCCCTACCCTGTGTCTCTGCCCATCTCACCCCCACCAGCCCCATTTTCCCCAGCTCTCCGGCACCACCTGCCTCTCACAGACGCCTACCCATCCTCCTGCCCCATCCCCAGGGCTGTCCTCTGATCCCTGCCTGCAGCCCTGCTTAGTGCTGGGACAATTCACTCCTGCAGCAGTTAGGGGAGTAATAGGTGGCCAGGGAGAAACTAGATGGTTGGAACTGGATGATCTTTAAGGTCCCTTCCAACCTAAACCATTCTACGATCCTATGAAACTACTGGAGCTGTGAGTGGACGTGGGGGATGAAGCTGTGCAGAGGGACGCGGCTCAGGGAGGAAGGTGATGGGGCTATGAAACCTCTCTGCCTAACAAATGCAGAGTGAGGTTTAGAAGCTGGCCAAAGCTGGGGGAGGTTCAAAAGCAGCACGAGTACTCCTGGCATTATGGGCCAGCAGGCTTGGGGATGGAAATCTTTCTCCAGAAGCAGGTCTTCTGAAGCTGCTAATGCTGAAAACCGTGGTAGTTCCTCTTATTTCATGCTTGCAAATGGAGAAGAGCAACTTTGGCTCAATCTGTTCCAAGTCCACCTGAATTTAATACCCACCCTGGAAAAGTCAGCACAAAGTTAAGGCTGATAAATTTAGACACAAATAAAAACCTTCGTTGCAGGAAGTGTCTGTACAGTGGAGAAAGGTTCGGCCTTACCTAAAAGGACTGTCCTGAGTTGGGAGCATCTCTCCTCAAACGAGTAGGAGGAAGATAAGTAAACTCCACTGATGTGGACCAAGCAATGCCACTTTGCCCTAACTCCTAGGGGAATTCACTAGCTGTGCTGCATTTCATGCCGGAGAAGCATCCAGACATAGGCTTGTACTAGGCTTATTTTCTTTCTATTGTTTCTTTCTCAGTCTCATGCAGAAGATGCACCTCACCCAACTGATACGGACCGCCACAAACCACAGCATGTTTGGTGCTAAGTGCAGGCAGATCGCTCCCTCGGCCTCGCTGCAGTCGTGGTTACACGTGAAAACCGGCAAAGGATGCTGCAGTAATGAGCACGGCAGCAGCACGATCGGCAGAGCAGGGATGCTGCGGCAGGGACTGTGGCATGAGAACCTCATTAGTCAGAAGGACAGTCATGATGGGGTGACTCAGCTTGGAAAAAATGTGCTTTTTTTGATGACTTAATGAGAGGTTGTTTAGTTGTTTATTTATTTAAATAATTGCTATTACTGACTCATTGCCAGTGGATGTTAAGGGTAAAGGGAGCATGATGGCACTAGCTTACCCACCAGCCTTGTAGCTATTAATTCAAAGTATGCTCCATGTGGTGCCACCTGTAGCTTGGGCTATCATTTATGCCATCCCTGTGATTTTGGTGGCTTTACAATTTTGCCATATAGGCACCATTTGAACTGAGTTTTCCCATGCTGGTGGTCTACCTTGAGCTTGTCATTAGTAACAGGACTGCGGTGTTTCAGCTGCTTCCAAGAACTGAATTAGGCAGAAATGTTTTGCAGATGACTGTTTCGTGCACCGCAGGACTTAAGAGTAGAAGATCTGGCCTCAAAACACCACCACAAATCATCAATGCTTTTGAAATTTATCATCCTCTGCTTTCTCAGATCTCACATGTTCCCCAGAGACTCCTCCGAATTCAGAATCTCTGCGGATGCTTTATGGCAGCGCTGAGCCTGCTCTGCCATGGCACGTCCCTGGTGTGTTGCCCATCCTGTACACCGGCCATCTCTAGGGGACACTGACCCATGCTTCGTCCACAGGTCAACATCAGAGCAGGACTTCCTCAGCAATAGTTTGTTTCATCTGCTGGGTGCCATGAACCGGAGGCTAGAAAGCGTCTCAACCGTCTGCTTTTGATACTTCTCCAGTTGGCACAGAGAAGCAAGAAGGGAAAGGAAGTGTCTTTGTTCAAATGCCAGACAGAAACAAGTTCATCCAAGGATAAAAGGTATGGGGGGAGGAGGAGGAGGGCACTAGGAGACAGACAGACTGGAGACAGAAGGGGCAGAAGGGGTCAAGCTAGCTTGGAGGGGATAAGCAGTTCAAGAACAGCCTGTAACCAGTACAGCACACTCCTTTCTTGAAACCTGGAACAGGACCCAGCACTGGCAAGTCTTCACATTCCTCTGCAACCAGCGACACCTCTGCCATCAGCTGGACTGGGGATGGCATGGGGTTAGCAGTCGGGACACAAGTGCCACATGGACATCTCCCATGGGTTTTGCAGCAGCTTGTTGGCCACCCAGCCTGGCAGCCAGCTGCCACATCCCCGCTGAAAGCTGGTGTGAGGCCCCTGGGGTTCAGCAGAGGGGAATTACTGCTGGTACGTGCTCTGGAGAGAGAAGGAAGGAAGAGAGGAGGGAGAGGGCTGTTCATACTGCTGTCCTACAAACCCTCCTCAATGACAGAGAAGACATCGCCTAGAACACTGGCAGCACCTGGGAAATGCCACCACCCATGCGACCTCCTCTCCGTTCCTCAGAGAGTAAGAACAATCCTTTCTCATTTTATTCCTCATTTGAGTAACTCCATGCCTTAGTCAGCAAACCTGAGTGTCTCCAGGAGCAGAGCACACCCAGAGCCTACAGCACACCCCCTGCTGCCACGGCTGACAAACTCCTCATCCAATCCCTAAGTCATTCAAGCCACCAAGGGAGATAACTTGGGTCTGGTATTCCTGCTCATCCGGGAAGACTCTGTCCCAGGCTCTCACTTTTCAGAGCACTCTTCAAATTCTGATTGCCAGCCTCAACTTAGCCAAGTTTTTGATTCAGGCTTTTCAAAGTCCAAGATACATCATGTACTGTGCAACGGGCAATCTCTGTGCTAATAGGTGATTCCCCAAAGAAGCACCAGCCTGAGAGTCAGAGTATGACTGATTTTTTTTTTCATAACTTGTTATCCTGCTGCTTGTATTTGCAACACTGAATATTTTGAGAGATATTACTCTCTGTTAGCTAGAGTTATTGCACCAGACTGAACTTAAACAACAGCAGTGTGTTGCCAATATTGAAAGTCCAAACTGACTGAGAACCCAGCTGTAAGTCTACTGATTTTGTTCTCGTTTCGCTTACACTTAAGCGCAGATCATCATAAAGAGTATAAGAAATGCTTGTGAGAGCTGCAAAATTGAAACTTAAGCTGCATATCAGCAGAGCTTTCTGGAAGATGGATTAGACCGTGAATTTGTTTTATTGGCTGTTTAAAATGTAACTAAATAAAGCTAAAAGAATGTGCTCTAAGAATAATTCAGCATTGTCAGAAAGAGTAATCGTAACATCTCCAGGTCTTCTTTTCAGCAAGTTTTTTGTGATTCTCAGGAAAAGAATCCCAGGTCCTGAGAATGAAAAATGGATTTCTCAAGTACTCACAGTCGCAGTTGTGTTGGTCTAATTCTGTGCCATCGCAGCACAGACAGGAGCATGGCGACCTATATCCAGGGTAACGGAAGACTGTCTCAGTCCTTACGTGCATACCAGCCTCCTGGCACCTCCTCTCAGACAAAATTACCCTTTCTTTTGCCAAAGAAGCATCACTGAGCATAAAGTAATTTTTGGGGAGCAGGTCAACCGACAGCAGCCACTTGGCCTCCTCCGTATGCCCTAGGAAGCTCCACTTCAAAAATTCCAGCTCTCATCTTCCCTGCAGCTTTCCCGTACTCACCTAACCTTGGCACCAGCCTTTGCCTTTGGGAAACATTTTCTGCCTTCTCCTTTGGGTCACATTTTCTTTCTTCCACTGTTCTGTCTTCCTCACCCTTCTCCCTTTCTTCAAAAGCTGGCATTTGCTTTCCCTCACCTTCACTGTCAAATCAGCTAGCCTGCATGTGTGTGTCCGTGTCCATGTTCCCCTGTCCAGTACAGAGTTATTTGCACACCCTCCTGCTTAAGCATCCCCTTGATCTCCCAAACCTTATTGCTGAGTCTTACAGGCTTGTCTCTTCCCACCTGTCCCCTTTCCTCCAGCATCATCTAAATCACTTCATCACCTCCATCAGTTCCTCACCTTTTGTTCCTTCACCCTGTTTCAGGACACCCCCATGCTGGTGCCTTGCAACGTGCTGGCTGGGAGTCCAAGGATGCTGTAGATATCCCGTGCCTGCCGCTGACCTCCTTGAGGCAGCTGGACCATCCAGCTCGTGTTGACTTCAGGTCCATCATGATGTTGGTCTCCACAGCACGTTTCTGCTTGCAGCAAGCCCATTCTTGGTGTGCCCTGTGTGTTCTTGATGGACCAGGCTATGGCACGGACCAGGCTATGGCACAGTCCAGCCTCGTTTGGAAGGGACCTGTTGCTTGTAAGCATCACGTCATAGAATCATAGAATAGTTTGGAAGGGACCTTTAAAGATCATCTAGACCAACCTCCCCTGGAACGAGCAGGGACATCTTCAACCAGATCACGTTGCTCAGAGCCCCATCCAACCTGACCTTGAATGTTTCCAAGGATGGGGCATCTACCGCCACTCTGGACAACTCGTGCCAGTGTTTCACCA
>VXBH01008039.1:0-28973 GCA_013400035.1 Rynchops niger
TTCCTTGGGAGAACAAGCCCTAAGCCCTATATATAGCACTATATCCTTTCAAATTGAAAAACAACTTCAAAGCATAACTTCAGCTCTACTGTGGTGCCTACCTTGCTACAGGTACCTCAGCTAGCAATATGGCTATTGCAAGTCTTTCTGCATGGCACCATCCTGCATCATATAGAGCTCAGACTACCAGTTCTTGCATTCTCATTCCTAAACCATTAGAAAGAAGTCTTATAATGCTCAGAGGAAAACTAAAAATTCATGGATAAGAGAAAATGTCTACTTACTTAACTTAGACACCTAACAAGAGAGAGACAACAATTTAAGTAGTTAATTGGTATGTTAGGATTTATAATTCGAAACAGCCACTTTCTACCATAAATAATTGGAAGATTATATGGACTTTGTACACGTGATGTGATGACGGAAGCAATATTTTATAAATTGTCATTATTGTTGGTTTCTTATGTTTTACTCTATAATCTTGTAGTGCATTACAGTTATTCTAAAGTTCTTATGATTAACTATGTACAGTCTTCACATGGAAGTAACCCTTGGTATTCCTGGGCTTTTTATGATAGTCGACTGATAGCTATGAAACTCTGACAGTGACAGTAAAGAATGATAGAAAATGCTAGAAGTTTGCTTTTTTGTTTGTTTGGGGTTTTTCTTCTCACATTCCGGGAGACCTGTTCTCAATAGACTTTCATGTTCTGATTCCAAACAAGGAAACATGGAGCATCATAACACATATTACTCTCATTAGACTAAAGTTACCAAACCTGAAAATCCCAGGGAAAACAGTCTAGACTAGAAAATGCCAAAAATGCATAGACTGAAAACAAGTGTATTTGCTAATACCATTCCCCGAACATCAAAAACCAGTAAAGTAGTTAGCATAAATTCAAAGCTTTTTACCTGAGTAGCAAATAATGCATGCATTTTCTTGCTCAGGAAAATTCTCCTGGTCCTTCAGCTGCTTCCTGATGACACTCGCCTACTAATTAGCCTTCTTCCAATTCCCAGCTTTAGGCAAACATTTCATAATTCAGCTCTATCTTATGTTGCAGACGGTGGCTGTATTTCACCAATCACTAAGAAATATAGTGATAACATATTTCTTGAACAAAATTGATGAAAAACCAGTAACTACACAAATATAACCTTCTGGAGCAACCTGTCCAACATCAGGAAGCTGGATTCATGACCTTGAGAAATAGTTCAAAAAAATCAGAAGGAACTCTAGCTCAAATAATTCCATCTCCAAAAGGCTGCCAGCATTTCAAAAATGTATGAGACAGACAACAGATCTTAAGATATAGCATGAAATTTGTTATTTGTTGTTTAGCAAGATCGTCAAACATAAAAGCACAGGTGTCAGAATACTGCTTGAGGGGGAAGTTTTGATGTAGCCTCCTGAAGGGAAGACCTAATAGTGTCCATCAATTACTGAGCCAGAGATCCATGTTGCACTTTCTAGTCAGTTTAGAGGAGGCAATCTGAACTCTTTGAAAACTTTTTTGATGCTAAGAGCAGATTCAGCATTTGTTTCTTTATGATATGCCTCTGTACCACAGAAATATACAGCATAAGCTAAGTCCATGAACATAAATCCACTCTCCAGCAAGAAAAATTCTCATTACCATCATATCTGATTCAATTGTGAGAGTTAAAAAATAATCAGAAAATAAGCCATAAACCCGATATGAAACGAGAAATTTCCTTTTAAACAGCTTCTTGCTATGGGAACACATTCTCTACCAGTTAATACAGCTAATAAAAATACAGGCATTATTGTTTTTATAGAATGAAAGACATTCAGTGAAACCTGTTATCTTCACACTAATATTACAGGCCCCAAGACTAACTATATCTGGTTTTCTTAAAAAAGATACGTATGCAGATTTATTTTTTTTAGCTTTAACTTGTATTAAGACTGCCTCTGAAAAGGGAGCTAGAAAAACCCTTTGGTTTCAATGCTCAAATGCTGTTTTAGGCATTTTAACATAGTAGTAAGAAAAAGAAGCATAGATATTAATCTCAACTCAGCTCCAGTGACAGGCAATGTGTTGCTGTAACTGCCTGCAGCATGCTGATTCAAACTGAGAATGTCATTATAATTGTGCATTATCATGTATTTTTGAAGAAATTGAATTCTGGAATGGGTGTAAAAGTTTAACAACCCACGAAGTCACATATACGGTAACACATAACAGGATGCAGTAAAATCTCCATTTATGTCAGATGTATCAGTAATAGGTATTGGAATGACAAGTAATTTTCAGGTCTAAATGCATTAGGAAATTACATCTCTGCAACAGTAATACCCAAATCACCAAAATTATTGCTTTTTTCCCTCTGAATATTATTTTTCACCTGGATTACTCACTATCAGTTTTTTTTTATTAATGTATCAGAAGTAAACAGATGATAACTTACTTATTATTTGCATACCTTACTAATTAAGTCCTCTAACTTACTAACGGATCATCTAACACTACAACTGTTTGAATCTGGACTCTTTTACCATTTCCCTTAGTGAACCCTGACAAATCTTTCCTCCTGTGTTTCCTTATCTGCAAAATGAAGCTAGTTTGAGTGTAAGCAGAAAAAGACCTCTAAATTCTTACTGGAACATTCCTGTTGGATATTTTTGAATATATAGAGAGCTACATAAGACAAAACAGGTTGTTAGGCTTTTGAAGTACAGCACAGAAGATACAGTAACAAAATGGCAGAAGACAAAGCCAGCTATACTGTTTCAAAATAAATCTCTTTTAAGACTGTTTTGTTATTCAAATCATGCAATAAGAACCAATTATTTGTTTCGTATGAAAGCAGAAGTCCTTCTGTTTCGAGTAGGTGAATGGGCTTGCCTAAACTCTGTAAGTTTTGACTCAGTATTGAGAAAAAACCTAAACCAAAATGAAGCCATCATTTTTACTTTCAGTACACTGGCTCAGGCCAAACAAAAAGAAAATGAATGAAAGGAACTTGTCATACTGAAAACACACCTTGGATGGAAAACCTGATCCAGCTGCTTATCACTGTATAGAAAATTTTAAGGCATTTTTATTAACGTGAATGTTTTTTGAGCTAGCCAGAAGATAATGTAAAAATTATCATAAAACCTATGTATTCATTTATTCTGTGTTTGGAGGAAGAATACTAAATTTTTGTTATATCTCAAATTATGCGGGGGGAGAAAAATCATTTCCCAGAGGGACCCTAAGGTATAAATGAAAATTTCCACCTGCAAGGAACTTTGTAACAGTGACGGGGAGTGGAAATTATGAATTGTTGCAGTAGGGCTGTGTTCCTGCATATCAATACACAGGAGTGAGATCAAAGATAAACAGCACCGACTGATGACTCTGTCATGGCACGGAGTACTGTTCAATAAAGAAAAGCCAGAATAAAAGCAGAGACTTCTGTACACACAAGGCAGCAAAAACCAAGTTCCTTCTCCATGAATGAGCTAGAACTCTTTACCTAATTTCAGGTGTGACTATCTGCAAAGACGTATGCAAATTTCACATGCAGATACACCAGTTTCATTTGCAGCTCTGCTCATGAAATAGGTGATTTTCTATTATGCTACTGCTTCAAGAACTTAGGCTATTTTTTTTAAATGCAACAAATATACTCTTTAAAGTTGCACAATAGTATTTAGAATGGAGTGAAATTAAGATGTCAAATTGAATGCTATATTCTGTTAGCATATTAGTATAGGCTATTATGCATTTATTAGATTTATAAGGTATATGCTGCTAAACCTATAGTCCTAAATTATTTGTTGCACGTTTGCTTAGAAGTTTTGCTTGAGAAGGGACTGCACAACTGCCCATTTTTTCCCCTGCTATGGCTTTGTAGCAGTGCCTTGGTCAGTAGTAGGCTATTTAAGGGTAGTTCATATGTTCCACAGGCTGTGACTTTCGTGATCACATCATATTTACCCAAAAGAGAAGCATTCTTGGTGTGAGTATAATATGGAAAAATAGATTACCTTTAACCAAATATCATGTGAGAATTCAATAAGTTTCAACTGCTGGCCTTCTGCAGTAGTTGTCTAGAAATTTGGCAAGAATTTTACCTAACATGATTGCTAATATAAAATAAGGAATTCCTGGGATACGTTGCAAATGGCGTAATGAACTTAATTGCCTAAAGCATATGGAAAACTTTTTAAAGTACCCTCTATAGTATAACCTATAGCTATACAGAATATTATTTCTCAAGCATTTAATTCTCCATTTTTTCTTCTCTGACAGCAGTGGGATTTCTGTAGGTAATTGTCAGCTTTTATACGACCTTAGAATTCAAATCACTCCTCTCCTTTAGAAGGACTTTTGGGGTAAAATGAAAATAAGGCAAGTACAGTGCTGACAGTACAGCAAAGCACAGCTGTGACCAACTGGGCTTTAATGTAATAAACATATATAGCAGTCAGCACTTAAGTTCTTTTTTCAGTTCTAGCAATTCAAAAGAAAATACTATGTGGAAACTATGTTTGCTTAAATAGTATAGCTTCAGGAGAAAAATTTTAATCAAAACTGCATAATAATTTTGCTACAAATCTACATCTAGAACAAGATCATTGCAGAGACATTGATCTGTTCCTTCTGCGTCTCCTTCAAATGAAAGTTAGTCTGTTTGACACATTTTTCACTACAAGAGTGTCTCAAGAAGATGTCCTATTTTGAATTCTTTGAGATAATTTCAAAAGTTTATCATACATTTATACATTTATCATCAATCAACAAAAATACAGAATTGATCATGCTTTGAAATCAGCTTTTGTTGAAGGAGTATTCAAGGAGGATTCAACAGGAATTCATTTGACAGCAAAATTTGGGTAGCTTATACAGGACCTCATGCAAAGGCTGCTACCTGTATTATCTTTTTGTAAATTAAGAATTTTGCTTCCCTTTACTAAAAAAAAAAAAAAAGAAACTACCTAAGAATAGCAGAAATCAGCATTTCCACACAGAATTTTTCTGGTCTTTTTTGCTTTGTTTCAATGAAAATGTCCCTGTACAATAAATACTGAAGAACGAAACCCTGGGAACGTTTTCAAAAGGGTATTTTAAAATATTATCAAGTATGCGATAGGCATATAGAACTTGGCCATTTAATGAATGGCCATATTAACTCAACTACTTTTTCATTAGATATGTAAATTAAAGATGAAGAAAGCTGGACTGTTATTTCTAAGGGAAAGCCTTCTTGGTTGGTGGAAACTGTGTTCATTCAGTAAGTCTCTTTTCTGAGTGACTGCATGTGTGTCTTCTGAGGTTTCCTCTACTGCAGTTCATTGGAAAACTGTCCAATTTAGCATTTCAGGTGCAGAGATATCATAACTTTCACTGTAAATATTACCAAATTTTAAAGATTCCCTATCACTGACACAAAGTAAGGTTGAAGAATAGAGAGCAGAAAAGTACTTGGTTAATCTATTTGATGTTTATGATTAAGACATAAAAGCACAGTCTGGTTTAATATGAAATAAAGTTTTCATACCACAGGCAGACAGTGGCACATAATATTTCAGTGCATTTAATTTTTCTGTGCACAAGTGGTGGAGTTCACAGAGACAAATGTTGTTAATTTATAAATGGACTTGTGTAAATGCCTATATGTAGGCATACAGTCAGGCAAGACACCCATCACTAGATTTTAGAAAATAAAAAATGCAAAATAAATTAACTGATAGGAAAGCAAGTCTCATGGGGTAATACTAAAGGCAAATTTATTACAGCCTTTAATTTGCTGAAGCCTTAAAAATATGAAAATAATTTTAATTGCAGCAGATACAATAAAACCATGAACTTGTTCAGTGCTTTGCATCTGCATGGAAAACCTGATTTAAAACCTCTTTTTACAGGAACGCTAAAATTGTTTTTCTCCTTTTCTAATCTGCGCTTAGACGATGCTATTCTTCTGGAAATATCTAGATTCAGGTTAGTCTCAACTGTAGTCTCAAGGACTGACCTGTGCAGTGACTGAGGTTTCCAAAAAAGTGCATTAATGTAGAGATTCAGAGGAATCAGAAAACTAAGGAAGATTTGCACTAGGTATAGGAAATTATTTTGACGTGGTGAATACCTAGTGAGATTTCCCTGAACATGGATGTTATATGTCTGGCTGCTTCTGAAAATACTATGAAGTACATAACTAAATACCTTTTAAAAAACTTTTATTAATATTATTTCAGTGTATATCCATAAATCAGCTTCCTCTGATTTCTGAAAAGGGCAATCAGGTGTTTATGTAAGTATTAGAATGACTTCAAGGAGTCTTCCAAAGCAGGCATACAACTCCATCGTAATCCCTCAGATCTACTTAGAGACTTAATTTCAGAGCTATCCTACACTTAAGAAAACAACATAATAAAATGAACTTTGTACTTGCTGTTGCAAAACTACATTCATCTGCTTCTAACCCTTTGCTCCAATAAGAAACCAACAGTTCACCTACCCTACTGGTGATAAATAATCCACGTTACCATATTCTGTTTGTGAGAAATGGTTACCTAATGTGAAATTAAAATAATTTTAGAAAATAGCATGGTTTGTTTTGGAAGCTCTGCAGCAAGGACAGTATGTTTACAAGACTCAAGCCTGTTACTAATTTTATGAAGCACTGTTCATTAGTGAGAAGAACAAAATATAACAGGTAAAGAGGTTGTGCTGTCTCTTATTTTCAGCAGGGTGTCTTAGCCTTCACTGTTCTGGAAATTTTCTTGGGTGTGGACTGATGTATTTGTTATGAAAGTGCTTCCTTTTTTTCTTGTCAACTATTTTTAGGTTATATACTTCAGTCACTCACATTTGAAAAACAGGTTTTATGTCTAGAACCTCTTAAGAACAGAGAAAAAATTGATTCCAGCTCTTTAGTCCCTCCCTGCTCCCTATTCCCATTCTGTCTCACTTGTCTCAGTGTTGTCTGTGGAATAAAGGGTTGCAGTCTAATAACCAACGTAGCAGAATTAACAAAAACTGCATGGGGGTGTAGTGGTGGTACTGTTTGACAGCTCAGAGTTATAATTTTCTTGTCAGTCTTGTACCATGGCAAGAACACAGAAAAGAAACATTTCTGTGCTCTGTATGTTTGGAAGAAAAGCAAACCTGCGATGAAGTACAGGTAGTTCACCTTTGGCTGAGTCACAAAAGGGTTAGACTGCTCTGCTGCTCAGATGAAACGCCCAGCATGGATACACTGCCATAGCTGGCAGGCTGGGAGAGATGGGGGGGCATATTTGGATGACTGTGTCAGGCTAGTGGGACGATGAGCCCACAGGTGTGTTTCACAAGGAAAAAAGCTTTTTAAATACCAGGTTTTTGATGGAACATTGAGGGGGAGCCGTTTCTGAAATAATCTTAGAGCTCTTATCCAAAGGGAAAAGGGGAACCACTGTGGAAGAGGGGTCATAGCTGTTTTTTATGCATAAATACTCAGGAATGGATTGCAAATCTGTGGCTATGCCAACAGATGAAGTACTGTAGTAAACAAGCAAGACCTGCTAACATAGGGAAAAATTAAGATGATTTTATGGTTAAACTTCCATTCCACCCTCTTGGTAAGTTTGGTGGGATACCAGAGGAATTATGTTCTACTCTTTACTGTAAGCAGATTTTAAGTACTCATTTTTATTTTATTTAATAAACAAAGGCCTTAGTGTCAAGACAAATTGTCCTTTACCATAAATATCAAAAGTATTACAGGATTTGCTAAGTATGAGGACTGGGACACCAGAAAACAATCAAAGGGTTCCACAATTGCAGACTGAATATTTTTGCAGCCTCAGTGTTCTAAGTCTCCGTTAATTTACATTTTAATGGCATCACTGATAGTGTCCATCTCTATCATCTCTAAGAAGCTCAAAATAGAAAAATAGAGGACCAGATTAGGTTATTTTTATACATCTTCTATTACATCATGAGGATTTCTTTCCTTAAAAAGTTATGAACTTGTGAAAATAAGAAATTAGGAATCAAGCTTATTACAACCCTTGTTTCAGTTCTATATTGCTCCAGTTGTTACAGCTGTAGCAATTTACAACCAAGTTGTAATTTGTTGATTTTCAGTAGGTTGGAGATGGGGGGAGGACTTCTTGGCAATGCTAACAAATTTCTTTCATATCATGCGGTCATGTTAAAAGACAAGGCGATTTTGTAAAGCATAAATCCAAAAGATGAAGGCATATAGTATAATATAATTTAACCAGAATTGTCTTTTAGTAATATTTTAGGCCAGCTGTCAAAGTCAAGTAGCTTTGCTGTTTTTCCTGAAATCTACATCTGAATTATGAGACGCTGCTTCATCCCTAATGATTGTTATTATTAGAACTACAGTACCAAGAGTCTCTCTACAAACTGTCATTAAAACCTTCTTTATCATAAGTAAATAGTAAAACCATATGTTTAAAATGTCTTTTTTACAGGGGATTAAAAATTGATTACAGGGGAAAAAATTGAGATAGATCTCGGACAAACCTTTTCAGCAAACAGAAATGGAAGAAATTGGATGTTACAAAAGGCTGAAAAGAAAGATTAACTGAGTGAAATTATTTAAGCATTTTCATTGTTTAATAGCAAGTCTAATGACAATCTTAGTATATTACACTAAACAACAAACACTGGACTTTGGAAAGAGATATTGGTCGGTGTAATATATGTATACATGGTAAGCATGTGTAAACCAGCTATGTACTAATGCTAGGTAATTGTATATAAACAGTTTTGATAAAATATTCTGCAGAGAAATACAGATTCTAAAAGACCTTGAAAGGACCAGACTGACTGGGACATCATCAAAGACAAAGAGAACCATTTGACATAGATCCTGTACATCACTGACAATAAGAATTCTTAAGATGGCTGCATATCTCCAACTCCCTTGGAGACACAAAAAATATCCTAAATGGAATAAAATAGTGAACTATCAGTGAGGCAATCAATAGAAAATTAGAAACCATTTAGCAATATTAACAGTGTAACTGAGTTGAAAGAACTTGATTTCTTGATAAATACAGCAATGAAGTTAATGATAATGGAAAAAAATCCAATATGATAAAAAAGGAAAATAATGAAAAAAAAAAATAAATGCACGCACATTTAAATGTTTAAAGTTGTTGTGCCACTAGATAATTTTGCATAATGGGTTTACTACTCGCAGAATAAACTCATCATAAACTAAAATTAGTTAATGAGCAAACAGACAATCAGCAGTGGATTGCAGAAGCATAGTTTTGATACTGTCCTCTGTTAATCAACAGAGGAATTGACTGGATTGAAGAGAAACTAAGAGTAAAAAGACCATTTCATTCATTTTAGCTTTTAAGACAGCCTACAGCGATGTCTGCCAGGCACACCCACTTCAAACCCATTCCAAAATGCTCCAAAACACTGAGCAGAACCTGAAAATCACACTGGGAACATTCCCTGTATGTTACACTCTGGTATCTGATTAGTCAAAGGTTTTCTCCCATCCCCCTCAATCTAATACCAAACAAAAAGGTGTCTTTCCTTCAACTCCAACATCCTTTTTTACATTTCAGTTTACATATGGAAGGATTAATCAGCCAACAAATACTACACATTTGGATGGCCACTTATGACCTTTTTTGTGTCAGAATAGAGAATAAACAATTGTTATTTATTTTTTAATACTGCTTTGAAAGGCTCCTATTGCCTTGAAGTCACAGATCCAAGCCTACATCCTCATCAGGATGCAATTATGGAAAATTTAGACCTCCAGTTAAATAGAAATTAAAGCCTTGGTTCAATCCCTGTGATAGAAAAGTTAGTTTATACTGTTTCTTGAGGTGATCCCTACATTATCCAAATTAATTCAAATTAATTTTTATTTGTGGAGAACAAGTCAACAAAGTGTTAAATAGTTTCAGCCCTTTCTAAATTCAGGTTAGTGGATGAGATGAGATGACGACCTACAGACCAAGAATCAAAGATAATGGAAAGCAAAACTGCCATAGAAAGAACCCAGAAAATAGTATAAGCAAATGCAAGTACAGGGCAGCCAAGACAGTTCATTTGATATGCAAAAATTTGATTTGACTAAATGAAAGAGATGAGGAAAGACAAGTTGAGCAATTCAGTAGAAAATAAATAATGCTGAAAAAAATATTTTTCATTAAGTTACAAATGTTAAGTGGAAAAGAATGAAAACTTAAGACCTATAAGGTACCAAAAGAAATCTTCATGAAAGAACAAAGAGTCCCTGGGTTTAGGAACATGAAAGTGCAGCTTGCAGCAGCTGCTACCAAAGTATTTCAATCACCCTGCAAAGATGAGCACCTTCTAAACCAGCAGGGCTCAGTTTTTATCTATGTGAGAGACAGAAAGCAATTGTGAAGCCTTGGCATATGCAGTACTCGACTCACGCAAAAGGGGGCAAATTGTTATTACCTGCCAACTTTCTAGGCCATCTTCACACAGCTCCACTATGATACATCATGTTGCACGAAGATAGGTAATATTCACTTCAACTTGTAAATATTCGAGCTGGTATATAACTAAGACAATAATCTGAATCCCTGAAAATGTATTACTTTTCTGAATTTGGGTACAGGTAATGAAAATAATGCATAGTTACCACAGTGTCAACAGTTATTATTTTCTCCGTGAATAGCTTAGGACTGTTGCCACAGAACTTAACTGCAAATAGATCTTGCTCTTATTCAGCTCCAGCTACCTTCCTAATCACATTTTGCAGGTGCTTTAAATAACTACTTTGGCGATTATGGCATGAAGTCTATTTCAAACTGTAGCTTTAGTAATTGGGACAGTGATGTTTTGTACGTATTGAAACACTTCATTGACAAATTCTTAGCAGCATCTGCGATAAAAGATAACTTTTGAACTGATTCACACTATTTATAATGTTATAGGTTTTTCTATATTTAATGCACATATTAAACTCAACACTCTTGAATAGTCATCATTTTGTAATAGTTTACCAGTTATGCACAAGTGGAAAGAATATTGTGGAGAAAAAGAAAATGTACTAGTACAGGGTCTTTACTAATTGCATCCTGACCACCAAGATAAGAAACTGTACTAACTTCCTAAAGAAAATTCAAAATTTAGTACTTTCAGAAATTGTTACGTCTGTGTAATACTGTTCCTGAAGAATGATATTATGCAAATGGGAAAAGACTCCATCCATCCTTAACACTGCAGAAAAAGAGCACATAGGATGGGGGTATAAATTAATTTCCTCATTCTTTTTCATATAAATAGCTCGTAAGATCTACCTCTTGAAGTCATAGTACTTCTTAAAGAGTGAAAAAATGTACATCTAATGGCTTTTCTTCAGCAACATTAAATCAGTGCAAGTTTAACCTTTTTCCTCTCCTTTTCTTTAGTGAGAGAAGATGTGGCTGAGCCTTTATTTATCATATATTTCTAGGAAAATAAAAAGGAGTTATGTCAAATTTCTTAAGCTTTTTGCCTGGGAAGGCATCCTGCATGACATGGCCACTGCCATGACAGTGCACTGTAGCTGGGAGTGGGAATATCTATCACATCTACCAGTTTTCCTGAAGTTCAGACCCTACAGACTGCAGTTGGAAGTCTTTCCTATAAAAATCAGTGTGAATAGGTTACAAGTCTTTCCTGTCAAAATAAACTTGTTAGTGCTAAAGCAACAGATCTGCTCATATGTGAAAATTCAAGATAAGTATTGTCTGCTTTCAAAGTACACAAACATTTTCACTGACAGATATTATTAATGTTCACTCAAATCAAAAATGTTTTTCCTTCATAGGGAAAAACAAAAAAAAAAATCTAAAAGAATAACAGCAGCTGTGGAAATATTATTAGAGGAGATTACTGTACTAGTGTCGTAAGTGTAAGATCTTTCTGCCAGATAACAGTTTTGTTAAAGCAGAAGAAAATATGGATTAAAGTGAAATTGCCCATATTACCCACTTTCTTGCTGTCTGGAATTTGAATTCTTACTGTAGAAAGTAATAAGTTACATTTTTGAACACTTTTTTTGAGTAATATAGATATTACTATATTATTATATATTACTATATATTTAGTGTGTTGAAACAGTATCTGGCAAAATCTAATAAGAGGATCACAGGAATTTTGTTGCCCATTTTCCATTCCCCTCTTACATAATCTGTGCAATTTGGATGTTTTTTAGATAATTTTTTTTTTAGATAAAACAGTGCTTCAGTACTCTTTTAATGTACTTCTTTACCATAGAAAATTATCCATTGTCTTTCATGAATTTCATTCTGAAAGCTGAAATTCTTATCAGTATCTAGAAAATCATGCATTTGAGCACAAATTAACAGACAAAATTTGAAGCAGATTACAAGAACTATTAAATTAAAATTATGTTAGAAAACGCTGTGATCAGATGCTTTTGGATAACTCAGTAGCTTCAGTCTTCGCCAGGGTTCTATTACCTGTATCTATTTTCTCTCTGTTTATTCTGCTATTATCCAATAAACCAGTGTCCTACTTATTACTATTGTTTGTTTTATACTGAACTCATAAATGCAACTGAAGATTATTAAGGTGAATGGCAAGGTAAAAATGGGTAGTTTGGAACGCTTGGACTGAAATGCAAGTATATGTTACCCCTGTTTTCCAGGAGATGGTAGTTGGCTCTACACTTGCATAATAATGATAATCATAAATTAGAAATATTTCCACTCTTTAGTCTCATGACTGCTAATATAAATGTATAAGCAACTCTGAGAGCATGGAGTGAAATCCTGGCCTCTCCTTTTGTAGACAAATATCTAATAGCAGCTGTATAGAGACACCCAATGCTTTGAACTCTACATCTCTTGGCTTCTTGCTGTAGTGTGCCTTGATTTCAGTGACAGGAGTGGAGAGTTTCCCATTACATTAGTTGTTTCATAGTTTGATCATAAGTTATGAATTCTTGTGAATCCCCCTAAGCTGTTGGCGAGCTGAGTTGATGATGATCAGAACATTCACAGTAAACACATGGGTTTAAGTCCTCTCAGGCAAGGAGGAAACTGAATACAGGCTTGCTTCCTGAGTACATGCTCTACCTGCTATGTAATTATTGATAAGGTCACCTTCCCCTCCAGCATTTTAAAGTGAAGAGTTAACACTGCTTACATGTTATAAGAATAGGTGTAGATACATATCCTCATGAAGAGATTGCAGATACTGCCCTTGCTTGCCTGGATCTATACAAGCAATATAGAAATCCAAGGCTCAGATTTTACCTTGGGCTCAGTTATACACAGTTTCTGTAGCTTAACTTGCAGAATTCTAAACCATTTATTAGCTGGAGGCTTTCCAAGGCTATTGCAATCATTTATATCGACATATTTGTAAGATTCAAGAAGCATGATTTCAGAGGGGGGATCAACCAATTGAATCAATAGCAAAACAGAGAGCCATAGCTATGTGCTGATGCACACCTCACCCTGAAGTATTTGGGGGTGTTCTTTTATGAGCCTACAGTTTTCAAATAAAAGAACAATGACATAAATGCATCTCAGTATGTATATCATTAGTCTAACGTAGCATATTTTCTTGTCGCTTTTACCTTAATCTTCCTTCTTTCCAGCTCATTACAGCTTGTTTCCAGCTTGCCATCACTTCAGCTCTGATCCTGATGCTGTTTCTGCAAAGACAGCACTTCTATATTAAGTTCTGTTTGTTTCAACAGAATTCTCATTGGGAGCAAAATGTTCACTTGTAGAATTAGGACTCTAGTTTGTAAAGTCATCTGTTATACAGTAACCAAATTCAGTAGAAGGATAGTGCCTTGTTCTCAGATGCAGATCCTTGACAATTTTGCAATACATATAAACAACATCATTAATTACAGATCACTTTAGGAAAAACACAAATCAAAGCTCAATTGATGAGACAGATGAAAATGCATTGGTTCCTCCTCTTATGTTTTTTGACAGTATTCATTCCTTACTTGAGTTTTAGATTAACTACCTTATTTCCTATGCTCTTCCTGGAGACAATTGTCGAGTTAGGGTGATGCTTATATATGTAAGCCAGTTAAATTACTTTTCTGTTTAGCTATTGAAAGGACTGCATTACTATTAAACAAGAACGAAATATCTATATCCTAGAACAAAAATCACATGGATGGAGACAATGCTGGCAATACTAGCTTTTGCTGATACAGGTTAAAGTTGTTAGAAACATTTTTTCATCACATGAAAGAAACAATGCTGTGTCCTGTCACATCGCTGGAGTAAGGACTACAGCAAGATTTGCCTTTGCCTGTTTTCTGTTCCATTGGGCCACCATGAATTGCAGCCTAGCAATGCCTGGCAACTTTCCCCAACAGAGCGGAAGACAAGCGCCAACACCAAGCTGCAAAATCATGAGGTACAGCCCTACTTGTGAGAAAGTCAGTAGTGCAGCACTCAAGATCAGTGCATGAGGCTTGAGAGCTTTATTGTTAATCGTAGCTTCTACCTTGTTCTGCAGCTCTCATGTGCTGCACTTATGACCAAAAAAAAGAGCCATGCTGAATATATTTAGCAAAAAATATTATGTCTTCTTGTCTAAAGAAAACATACCTAGAGAAATCTTCAGTGCTTTTGCTATGGTATAGCTAATATCTATTTGGAATAAGTCATAGCTACATATTCAGTTGTATATGTGCTCTTCATGATGCAGAATATACTTTTTTTGCTTCTTAGTCCCATGTGAGACACCTACCATATCACATTGAGTGCCCTCATTAATTTCAAGGGAAGTTTTTAAAGACTTCTCATTTATACTTTATTGGCCTTTAAAATTTTGTTATCTTTGGATAGTCCATGCAGAAATTTTTTCATTTAATTTTATCTGCAACCTTAAAAATTTTTTTTTTAATTTTACACTATTCAGTTCTAGTTTACACTATGTGCTGGGCATCTCATCATTATCAATAAGAGAGGGATTTCTAGAAATGAGCAGAAATACTTGTCACCTGAGTCTCAAGTGATAAAAATCAGCAAAAGCTCCTTTGGAGACCATTTAGCTTCACTAATACTAGTGCAGAATTTGATCGAAAAAGCCTTACTTAATTTTACTACTATGAGATTTATTTACAAAAAAAAAAATGAACATATTTGTTGAATTCAGCCTACTTGTTGCAGCAACAATACTTTTTTTTCTGTATTCACTTAATTTCTTATTTCTCAAGCAATACTTGGTGCTGAAAGGCAATAGGCAAGTAAAACTGATGAAACTCTGTACTAATGCTTAATTTCCTGTTTCGCTCTCTTCTCCCCAGTTGTTACTGTTTACAGATTCGCCACTGCCTAAAACAAGATAATATTAAAAGTCATTCACATCTGAAATTTCTAGTTTTAGCTAGAAGTTAAAGGAATGAGATAGTACAAAGAAATCGGCATCATTTTTGGCTAACATACCTGAAGGTAATATAGCTTTACTGCTAGCACAATCTATAATAAACATTCTATAATAAATATGTAAGAATAAACATTACTCTCAGATATCAATATTTTCTAGATAAATTTCTTTTACAGTTTTCTTTCAATAAAACTTGAGAAAACAAATAAATAGTTATTTTGTTTTAAGCACTGCATGATTAGAAGAACCTAGACTTCTACAGTGCCCCTCGCATAAACTGTTAAATACGCAGGGAATGCAAAGTTACTCTGCTATGACAGAAGGTTTAACTGCTATTCCATATCCTATCCAGAATTCCCAAAGCCCATAGATAGAAAAGTCTCTTTTTCAAATTAGAAAGCCTACAGCTTTTGCCGTGCTTTGTTTCAGTTCCCCTCCTCCTCTCTTTTAATTGCTTAGGGAGATTAGCAAAACTGGCCCAGAACCTATCCTGCAGCATTTCAGAGTGCTCTCTGTTCTTAGTCATGTAGCCAAACTGATTTTACCAATAATGTCTACTTTTACACGTTCTGATCCTATATAGCCTCTGAATTTATGATTTAATTTTACTTTATTTGGCTCCTGTTCTTAAAAGGATCATAAATTTGCCATTAATCTTCGATTGTATTCCATCTGCTCTCAAGGTGACTTCTGTTGCTTCAGTATGTACTACAGAGCTACCTGCCAAACAATCTTTCTGCTGCAAGGCTACGTGTTTTTCCAGGAATAGTTGTATCAGGGTATTTCATTCTTGTTTCATAAGCTGATTATCAACAGCACCAGATCATAATATTCAATTCATTTTAAGCATTATATTTCTGCTTCAGAAAGCCCCTTTAACTTCCCATTTTCTTTCAGGCTGACTTGGCCCAGTATCCAACATTACTATCACTGAAGGAACCATCGGTATTCCCCAGTGTAGTAGTTGAACCTTAGCTTCTAGTAAGAACATGTATATTGCATGGCACGTTTGAAACCAAAGGCAATGCTTCTGGCACAGGAAATCTCTGAATCACAAATTTCTGTAGCTGAAAGAGTATTCTGGGAAAAATCACTATAAACTTGCTGTACTCCTATTCTCTTTCTTAGACAGTATTGTGTTGGTCATCATCATTAACAGGAAACTAGACGAGACAAACTGTGGGTTTAACCTGGCATAGATATTTTCCTGGGTTTGTGTCAGCTGCTCCAGAGTAACAGCCTCTGCGTGTGCTCATTCGTATACCCCAGAGAGCACACTGAGGTGTGAGCGAGACCTTCAGTCCTGTGGCTGTAATCCAAACCCTAACCTTAGCAATGGCATTCCACTCAGGCAGGCAACACAGTATGAACCATGGAGGAAAAAGCAATGACACTGAGTGATAACATTTTCTGATTTCCTTATAGAGAATGAACTGAAATTCAGCAGTTAATAAACAGACTCTCCAGACTCTTCACACCAATGTCTTTATTCTTCCATATGGGCTTTCATAGATTATCATATAAGCAAGATACTAATGGTTGTCTAAAAACCGAAGATAACGTTTTTATAATAGTTGGCAACAGTTTTTTGGTTTTGTTTTTTTAAAGTATAAACTTAATTCAATACATTGGTCTGGAACCCACCCCTAACCCTAGCTTTATACCTACCATTTCAGGTAAGCAAGGACAGTGAAAATTGAGAGGAAGCTTCTCCTGGAAGCAGTTTTTTAGTCGTCGCTGAATTTATCTGAACAGATTCTAGTAGCTTAACTTTCTGAAGATTTATATGGGAAAAAAAAAATTTTGACATCAGCCACAATCTTAACTCCAGCTTTCTAGATAGGCAAGGTTCTCAGGACTTCTGTGTAGTGAGAAAACAATGGCTCATATGAATGAGCTTTGGTACACCATTTACCTCTTTGAGCTTGACAGTTTTATAACATGGACCACATTCTCTGTAAACAAAATACTTAAGCTATTTCTGGATTTATCCATAGGCAAAGTTCTCTGAATACCTTGAAAACTGAGAATAAGGCTTTTTTTTATTACCCTCTAACAAGTCCCTATTCATATGCCTGGCCTACTTAAACTCCCCAAAATCACAGCTTCTAGTCTCCAGGACTTTAACCCAAACTATAATCTTAAATAATAGCTTCCAGATGGGTAGAAAACCCAGGACTACTAGATAATTAATGGAAGTGAGTCGCAGCTGCAGGTAGCATCTCCCAAATTATATCTTCCAGCCCATCTGAATTAATTAAATTCACTTTAGCAGCTACAATAGCTCTGCAGAAGCAATTTTCTATAGCCATATTCCAGCCATAAGCTTATGCTTCAGAAGGAGGATGCTGTCTTCAACTCCTCAAAATTTCAGAAGAAGCTGTTCACACTAACTGACAATAACTCTTCTTTAAGCTCTGTGCCTACATGTGGCTTGGCAGACCCTTTCTGAAACTCTTGATTGTACTTCAGCAAGATACCCAACATGTTGTAGAGGTTGAGAAAGCAGCCTCGTGTGACCTGCTGCTTGCCTCTGGCACTAGGGTTGTTAAACAACTGAGGTGGCTCTCTACTACAAACCTAGCCTTTCAGATAAGCATGTTAAACAGGAATGGGTGAAAACTTAGGAAAAGTGAATTCCCAGAGACTGAGAGCGGCTATGGGTGATGGATTAATATTTAAATGGGATCAAAATGGCACAGGATCAAAATCCTGCCCTAGTCTTAAGCACAGGGTGTAGGCTGGGCTCAGAGATGCTGCAGGCTGCCACCAGTTCCTCTCATCGGCCCCCTCACAATTCTCAGTTTCAGGGCCTGAATTAATTCACAAACTCTGTGATCTCTTCCCTACCAGAGGCTCGGGTTAGGAAAACTAGCCACCGTACCACAGCTGTGTGCTCAATATGACATGCCCCGCTCCTCAAGCTGGGCTTTTAGGGCCCACACAGCCCCAGCTACAGCAGACCCCAAGGCCTTCCTGAGGCTGCTGTGTCAAAGCTGCCTTGCAACAGCAAGATTTCTCTTCAGTACTTTTTGTATGTACCTCTGTAGATAGAACGTTAGATAAACAACTTATAATACCTTATGGAGAAGCAAGGCAAGGCTTCTGCTGGGTCCAGCAAACAACAACCTGCTCGTTCTCTGCTTGGCTGCTCCCCCCACCTCACGGACGGTGTGGTGCTGGAGCTGTCCTGTCTGTGACAGAGGCTAGATTTACCTCTTACTGTAATCAAGGGAAATCTTCAACTGGAAGAGTGCAGACTGAGTGAAGCAACTCCGGTGTACCCACCATGCCGGGGAGCAGGAACACCTCCTGGCAGGGAAGACCTGAGCAAGGGAGCGGGGCAGGCCCGGAATCTGTGGCTGGATCCAGAGAGGAGCCCAAGATCATCAGGCAAGTTCGGTGGTGACAACAGAGCCAGGACCAGGCTGGGCTGCCAGCATGTGGGTCAGTATCGGGCCTGGTGAGGGGAACCGAGGTCACATACAGCCCCGGGCATGGGACACCTCGCTGGGGAGAGGAACAGGCAGAGACCAGGCCAGGACAGGGGCCCACAGGTGGGCCTGGCTCAGCAGGGCCCCTGGCCAGGCCCTGGCTGGGGCGAGCTGGAGCCCGGCCCTGCTACAGAGTCACTGAGGCAGGGACTGATGGCGCCGGGGGGAGCTGAAACGGAGTCCTGGGCCCTGGGCAGGGTGGAGGAGCCTTGGAGGGTATGGTACAGGCAGCCATAGCTGGCAGGACTGAGACGCACAGTTACCTAAGCACCAAATGAACATAAGAGATTCATTATATTCACTTTGGTATTCGCCATCAGGCAGCGGGGACCTCATAAACATTACCCAGATTCTTGTTACAAAATTCCTAACTGTGACAGTAACGATCTCATCAGCATCTTTTATTCAGTGGATACTTGGAAGTCATTTGCAGGCTGATCATGAGTCTCCCCTTCCCTCCTCTCTGATCTTCTATAACCTCTCTAAACCTATTTATATATGTAATCTACCTAAATTCAGCTACCTTTAGGGTCAATTGCATCACTTGTTCAAGTGTCTAATCCAAAGTTAGTTTTATTTAGCGGCTAGATTCCCAAAGATGGACTCCCGCCATAAAGCAAACAGCTAATCCAAGCTATCATTTCGCCATGCCCTCAAAGTTAACTTTACATGAAGCGTCACAGTCTTTGATGGATGTGAGTATTCAGACATCAGTTTTAATTCCCTCCCAAAGGGCAGTACCTCCCACCAAATGATCTGCACTTCTGCTTGGGCAGGGCAGGTCAAAGAGGAAAAATGACAGTATTTGACTACATTTAAATCCACGACCAGCTGGATGTTCTGACATGGTTTTTCATCCACACCTCAACCCAGTCTCCATTTATTTAACTGTGCATTTAACTCTTACTGTGAGGTTACCTTTATGTACCTGAAAACACTATGCATAAATCCTTCTGGAAAGGTGTATGCAATGCAAATTTTTGTTGTGTTAAAATATAGAAATTAAGATGGATGAAGATGACTTGCTGATTAAAATGTTCACTCACTTCTGAATAGAAGGTAGTTGTAAACACATTTGCTTATTTTCTTTTTATAGTTAAGGTCTACGCCATACCCACAGATATAATACAAGTGGTTTCCTTAGCAACCTTCAGATTCTGAAAGAAAACATAAATTCAATATTTCTAAGTAAAAATAACAGAGAAAACCAATTAATTTCAGAATATTAATTTCCATCTATCCTAAAATTATTAGCAGCTATTTCAAACTGAATTACAGTATACATTATTATCCTTCAGAGAATAAATTTCTCCAAATTAGTTTAGTAAATTTTCCAAATTAGTTTGGAAAATTACATAAAAATCATTTGCATATAGGTGGTAGTAAACAACTTTCCACTTTCTACCTACCTATTGCAGCATTTTAAATTTCAGTTAGTATCTTAAATGTCATTAAAACCTATTAACAATAACCAAATCATTTGTGTATTGCTAAAACAGCATTTACTAGTGCTCTGCTCATAAAGCATGGAAGCAGACAACAAGCTGGTTTACAATCTCAGTTTGCCTTTGCTGGATCCGCTAATCTAAATTTACAAAAATTCAAAATAACCCTGCTGACTCCCATCTACGTGAAGATAAATTTTCAAAAGGGAATTGAATGTGTCCTTTGTAATGAAATTTTTCCTAAGTGTGCAAACAAACAGGATGAAAGAATAACTGCCCTGAACTTCCTCAGCCCATCTTAACCCACTTCTGACTTTGAAGCCAAGAACAAGAGATCGTGTTAACTCCTTAGCTACTGATGAGTTTAGTAATGTGAGGAGTTTACTAAATTTAGTAAATACTTTTTCAGTTTCATATTAGCTAAAGGAAATTACAGAGATTTTGTTTACTCTGAGAAGTGCAGGATGCAGACATATTAATTTTTTTTCGGCATTTCAACTTGCGTAATTTAGAAATAAAAAAAGCTGTCTCTGATACAAGTCTCCTGAGGATACTAATCACAAACATCAAAAAAAGGCTTTGCTGATTTTTTTAATCATCCATAACCCTCATTTACCCAACTTCTTTTGCAATACCCTATAAGTGATCCAACAGATTTTTCTCCACCCCTGTCATCAGAATCAAGTCATTATACTTCACACTGCAATTTTCAGAAAAAAATATACCAATCCTTAGCGTGGACTAAGCTGGTGCCGTGCTCAAGGTCTTGATTTCTATAACCTTCAAGAAACTAGACCTGTTGACAGCTGATGGCGGTCAACTGGCCAAGTGAGGCAAGAGTGACCTGGGCAACAATCTGGCTGGACTTGTAAACAGAGCTTTAAACTAGATTTAGCAAGAGGAAGGGGATGGAGTTCTAAGCACTCGAGAAGAGCCAGGGGCTGCTGAGGCACTAGGAAGCAAAAAGGCAACACCTGTGAGTTGCCCCAAGGGAATTAGGGTGAACTCCTCTAAAGTGAAGATGTGGCCAATAGCCCAGCTGAAGTGCCTCTATACCAATGCATGCAGCATAGAGAGCTGAAAGCTGCTGCCTAGATGGAAAGCTATGGCATGATTGCTATCGCAGAAACTTGGTGGGATGAATTACATGACTAGAGTGCTGTGATTGGTGATTATAAACTATTTGAAGCAACAGGCAAAGAAGGAGAAGTAGGGGATTTTTGTCCTCTATGCCAAAAATGGGATTGATTGCACAGAGTTATCTTTGAAGAACAGCAATGTGCATGGTGAGAGCTTGTGGATGAAAATTAGAGATCAAGGCAACAAGGGAAACCTTGTGGTTGGTGTCTACTACAGGTCTACTAGAGGCTGATGAAGAGTTGTTCTTTCTTTGACAGTGGGAAGCTCACAGATCCTGATATGGGACTTCAATCACCCAGACATCCATTGTAAAAGCGGCACAGTGAACTGCAAGCAGTCCAGGAAACTACTGGAGTGCATTGAGGACAACTTCCTAGTACAGGGGATGGAAAGCCTGACCAGAGGAAAAGCACTGCTTGACCCCTTGATCATTAACGCAGAATAAGCTCTCAGAGAGGTCAAGATTGGAGGTAGCCTGGGCTGCAGTGTTCATGCCCTGGTAGAATTCTCAATCTTGAGGGGTACACGATCGGTAAAAAGCCAGAACCCTAAACCTCAGAAAGGCAAACTTTCAGTTGTTTAGGACACTAGTGCATGGGATCCCTTGGGAAATTGCCCTCAGAGAAAAAGAAGAAAATGAGAGCTTGGAGCTATTTAAAGACATTTTTCTTAAGGCACAAGAGCTCTCAATCCTGATGTGTAAGAAGTCAGACAGGGGAGGCAGGAGGCCAGATTGGCTAAGAAGTCAAGACCTCTTAGCCAAGCTACAACACAAAACCAAAATACATAGGCAATGGAGACAGGGATACACTCTCTGGGGAGATTATAGGCATATGGCTCAGAAATGCAGGGAGGGGATAAAGAAAGCCAAGGCACAGCAGCAGCTGAACTTGGCTAGGGACATCAGAAATAACAAGAAGGGGTTTCTTCAGATACATAGGGCAACAAAGGAAGATGAAAGAAACTGTACTGGCCCCCGATGAGTGAGATGGGACACCTGGCTACAACCAACATGGAGAAGGCTGAGGTACTCAGCAACATTTTTGCCTTGATCTTCACCAGCACGCACTCTAGCCACACTGCTGATTTCACAGAATCGGAAGGCAGGGACTGGCAGAATGAAGTTACTGTAGGAGAAGATCAGGTTTGAGACCATCTAAGGAACTTGAATGTGCATAAGTCCATGGAACCTGATGAGATGCATTCAAGGGACCTGAGGGAACTGGCAGATGAAGTTGCTAAGCCATTATCCATCATGTTTGAAAAGTTGTGGTAGTCTGGTGAAGTTCCCAGTGACAGGAAACAGGGAAACATAACCCCATTTTTAAAAAGGGAAAAAGGAAAGACCCAGGGAACTACAGGCCAGTCAGTCTCACTTCTGTGCCTGGCAATATCATGGAGGAGATCCTCCTGGAAACTCTGCTAAGGCACATGAAAAACACACAGGTGCTCTCATGTAGGGCTTGATCTAAGAGAATTTCCAGTCAGTGGTAATGCTCACTTCAATCCCTCTTGAGTTTCAGTAGGTGTCTTTGGATTTGAAATGCATCCATGCAAAAATGCTGAAATTGCAATTTCTTGGGACAAAGTACTTCAAGTTTACAGGATTCTCAGCTGTTAAATCTGAAACTTCCTCCTTTCCCCCCTGTCTCCCCTTAATCTCAAACACCAAACTCAAATCTAAACCTGGGCATTTCAAGAATTTGCTTAGTAATTAATAAAAATAAAAGACGTAGCTATGGTTTATATGGCAGCTAGAGCTTGATGCTCTCAGTTAAAATGTGGCAGCACGTTTCAGAATGTGACTTTTTCTCTGTGAGTGAAAAAAACATTTTTATATAATTTCGATGACAGGCGACAAATGCTGATTTTTCCCTCTGTCTCAGCTATGTGTGGGATACAAGGAGTGGTCATGAAACCTGTTGCACAGCCATCCAACTCAGTTTTTATGAATTTAATACTACAGATAAGGCCATACTTCCTCCAATAGCATAAGACATTTCAGGATATTCTTACTGATCTAAGATGAAACAGAAGAGTTACTGTCCCATACATATTTTGTCCAAAAAAAGCCTACCTTTAGATTCAATTGGATATGGCCTATAAATTCAGCATCCATCTGAATGTTCATTTGAGTAAGAAGCAAGAAGAATTCATATGTCTACCTAAGAATAATTCCACAATGATCATCTCTGAATGTTTTAAGACCAGTTTGCACTGCTAGTAATCCAGCATGAGATCATCCTTCACATAGTCAAGTAAAAGGCCAATGGCTTAGACAGATAATGTTATTTTGTACAAGTTCAATTGTTGGAAAACTTCCATTCACTCCCTGTGTGGCAGATGATATCTTAGCAATGGAACTATTACAAACACCAAAAATTAAAGAAGTCATAATTTTTGCAGGTATAGAAGTGAACAGTCTTTTCTCAAGGCAAATTCTGAACAGCTTATGCAACAGGACAAGGATTTTTGATAAATGCAATTACCAATTTTTTCAAACATTACAGAAAACTTAATTCTGACAATCACAGAGCACTGAGTAGGCAAAATGTAATTTATATTAATACAAAACCTCATAATTTCTGATCTCATCACAAAAAGAAGATACTGGGGAAAAAAAACAGAACTAGGTCACTCTTCACAGAGGTGTAGGAAAATGTGATGATATGGTGTATGCTAACTGGTTTAGAATTGGGGGGAAAAGTTTATTGTCTATTTTTACTACACCTGGTAACACATATCATTTAATACGTGTGTATTTCACAAATACTGATTATAAAGGCATATAATGTTTTGAAATATTTTGAGTAAAATAATGGATTGAGCTGTTCACACTCATAGGAGAGATATTTCAGTAGATCTGTACATTTTCCCCAAGATACCAGGACTCTATGAAAGAACTAATGCAACAGCTGTAATTATTTTTCCTTTGTTCAAAACCAAATTAAAAAGTACTTAATCAGTGGATGCCAGATTATAGACCCTCAAAGAACTTTGATATGACACAAATACTTAAAAATTGCATAGAAGCAGGCAAAAACCTTTCTTTGTAGGATAAAATTAAGTCAAATGAGTTATATGAGGACTGAAATTAAATTGTTCGAATTATTAATTCCTGCCCACACACATTTGCCAAGGGGTATTAAGTCAAATCTTTCCTCATCCTTTCAATTGAAAATAAGTGGTTTTGGAATCTCTCCTTTCATGTGCCTTGATATTACTGACTACAGTTTGTCAGAAAACAGAAAGTTTTACTCAACAAAAGTAATTTTAGTTGGCACATTCTCTGCAGAGAATATCAACACTTTGCCTGGGTTTTAATGAAAAAATATGCAAGCGTTAATTTTTTTCCTAAAGTCGTGCTATTTTCCCAGGGAAGGTACATTTTCAAAATAAAGTTCCTTTTTTTTTAAAATCAGCTCTGTTGTAATTATTCTTAAAGAGGAAAAAAGTTAGAGTGAGACATACCTCTATTGTTGTGCTGTGTAGAAGGCACAGTTTTCAGATCTATCAGAAAATCCAAATGCTCTGCTAATTACTTTGGACACTTTCTGTACTGGGTTTAATAGTCACAACATTCAAACTTTGTGGAACTTGCTGCATTCCAAGCTGTGCACCCGTTGAATGAATTCAGTCTGTTATTTATTGTGAGAACCAGCAGTAGGTGTATCCTAGAACTGGGTAATACCTGAGAATGAGAAACACACATCTGTGTTTTGAGAGTTACTTAATTAACAGAAACAGCGTAGTGAAGTGAGAAAGGATACATGGGAAAAGGATAGAAACAGAAAAGTTGTGAAAAGACACTTGGCAACAACAGCAAGAATATGGCCATTCACACCCAGGAAAGACCAATCTCTTACATTTCTCAGAAAGGGACAAGAGAATCATCCTTTCTTGCAATTAAAATTTCACAGCTGCAAGTAGCAGTTGGAAGTAAAAGGGCCAGTAAAGTCAACATTGTACATTACCCATAAACCAAGAGAAGAAAACTCAACATATTTTTATCAATCATAAGTGGTTTCCTGAGCAGCACAGCTAATGGAACCTGCTTTCCCGTGGTTCATGTGTATGTTTGATCGCAGCACCCACCTGCTTTTTCCAAATGAGGTACGTATTATGACATTTTCCCATTAAGACTGCCTGGTGTCTGATATGATTTGGTGTCATCATCTGTAGCTTTTCCCTCACTCAAACCCATTTGTGAGGCTTTTTCATGGACCAGAAAACTTTTTCATGAAATATGCATAAATGTTTTAAGAACTTTAGTCCTCTGCCATGTTTGGTTGAAATTGGTCAGCAGATGATTGAAAAGTTTTTGAAGAAGAGATAGATAGAGAACTAATGTGTAAGCTTTACTTCTTTGGACACCAGTAAGAACATTTACTAGTCATTCTCTGATATAGAACTCTCAGAACTCTCAAAGTCCCCTTCGTGATCATTATGTTATCTTCCAGAGCTACCAAACATGTAGGACAAAATGAAACTTTGTGTAAAGTCTCTAAAAAATAGTTCAGTAATAACGAGCCCTGAGTATTCCTGATGTAATAAATCTACTCAAGTTTATAAGGTTTTAACATAAGGAAAAAATATGTATGTAAGGATTTACAGTTTCAAAATTTTTGTTTGTTTGATTTTTAACTCAGAATGAACAGGAAACAAGGGGGGAGTAAAAGCAATATCAGATTTTAAAACTATTTTTATAAAATCCCAAGCAAAGTTACCAATTTTTCTGCAGTGTCTAAGAATGTAAGAATAAGATGAAGTAGCAAGTGACAACAATATAACAAGGAATAGGGACCATATTGAAGGAAAACAGAAGGATCAGTGAAATAATTGTTGTTTGTGCTCTGTTCACATCCCATTCATTCACTAGAGTAAGAGCAGCATTTTGTTTATTGACCTCAGGTAACGTTCCTAGGTTATAAGCAAAAAAGAAGACAGACACAGCAGTATAAAATGTAAACTTCACATGCCACAGGAGATCCAGCCTCCCAGTCAAAAGCTGTTCCTCAGAGTCAAGAAATCTTAATTTTCTGAATTACTAAAATGACAAATATAGGTCAGGAGGAGCTTAGAACATGCCTATAGAAGAGAACTGCCATTAGGTGTGCTTCTTAGTACCTGCACTACTGCAGGTAACTGCAGCTACAGTGATAGAGTCTCTCAGGTACTTACTCTGATGCTGAGCATGAAAGACTGACAGACTTTATGGCTCCTTTGCATAATACTTAATAACCGAAAGACAGATCAGCGTTCTCACAAGCTCAATAACATTTTATTCTGCTTAATGAATGATAATATTTCACTGTTTTTAAATTTTCTTCTTCCCTTATTTTGCCGCATCAGAGAAATTACAGAAGTTCTCTTGCTCTGGAATAGGCATAGTTCAAGAGAGGCCAGTTTATGGAAATATAACATCTTTTTTTTACTACATTTTGATCTTGCACAAGTGGGCCCCATTAGGCTGCCATGTTAAAAATACTTCCTGCCGTGCAGGGCAGAAGTTAATAATTTGCCTTAAGATGACTCAGTCACACTTTGCTAGAAGTTTAGGTGACGTTGAAAAGAAGTTGAGTAGTTTTGGCAGTAGAATTTAGGAACTACCGATACTCATGGAGTGTAAGTGACCCACATAAGGGTAACAGGGCAGTGCTTCTAACAAAAGTCATGCCTGGAATTCAAGCATTGAGAGGGATATATTACTCAGAAAAATAGAAAAAGACATGTAAAGATCCTTATAGTAAAATAAAACGGTGTAAAACACCAACAGATGTTTATGGAAGAGGCTGTTACAAGCTGCTTCTAAGGTTCTTAAATATAATAAATGCTAAGGGATGTTATAAGTGGCCACCATCTCCAACAGCTCAGGGCCCAGAGATTCCTCCTCCTGGCTGTTGGAGCCCAGCCCAGCGTGCCCAGGGGTCTCTCTCCCAGGCCAAGGGATGCGGCTGCTGCTTTCCTGTTTGCATCTTGAATCAATCTGTATCCCAGAGGCACACATGCACACACAAAGAGGACACTGACATAGCTGGTGACACAGACAAAGCTTTGCCCTCAACAGCACCTACATACAGGACTCACATAAAGCACAAGCACAGACAACCAAGTGCCCTCCTCCTCTTCTGCTCGTAAGGGCTGACGATCACTGGTGAAAGCACACACACCCCCTGCTATCTGTAGATTCACAGGCACACACACATTCGCAGATCCCTCGAATACTGACACAGCTGCTCTGTGGATCTGACACCCCTGCCCAGACCCAATGCCTCTTACCTGCTCCACAGATCTCCTGTTCAACCCCTCGTCCAGCTTGATGCTTGCTGGCAAACACATGCACACTCACACACCCATCTCTCGGGCGCTCCGTACTTGTGGGTTCCCCCAAATACTAGCGGGGACCCTTATGCCCACCTGATTCCCCTGCCCAGATCTGCGGCCTTCTGCTTGCCAGCAGGTCCACTTGAGGTTTGCTAGTGAAGGAGACATGCACACTCCCATGCACATCGGGTTTGGGGAAGAAACAGACAGGCAGGAAAATGAGGCAATCCCAATCTGTTTAGAGTTTGTTAAAAGATTGATGACTGTGTTACATTGGAAGGTACTGAGATGAGTAATATGGATATTGGTGCAAAATTGTAACACAGATAATGAACTGGCATTACCACAGGCTGTGCCAAAAGACTTGTACTAATACAAAGATGCAAGGTACCATTAAGTGATCATCTGAAACAGTGTGTATCACTCTACTCACCTTTACACAGGAAAGAGGAACAGTATGAAGGTTATCCTTATAGGTGTTGTCTACAAACTCTTTGGGGGGATAAAAACATGAAGGAAGGTCAGGGAAAAAGTTGGCAGAGGAATACATGGGTATGAACTAGCCATTAATAAACTGAGGGTGAAATAAGAAGGCACTGAAATTATCAAATTCGCTAAAACAGATATTAGCCTTTTATTAGGCAAATATCATAAGTGTACTGGGTTTGCGTGGCAAGGTTTTGGTAGTGGAGGGGCTACAGGAGTGGCTCCTGCTAGAAGCTTCCCCTACGTCCAATAAAGCCGATGCCAGCCAGCTCCAAGACAGATCCACCACTGGCCAAGGCTGAGCCCATCAGTGACAGTGGTACCGCCTGTGGGATTACATATTTAAGAAAGGGAAAAAAAACCTGGGCATTTTGCAGCTGGAAGAGAGGATATGAGAATATGTGACAGACACAACTCTGCAGACACCAAGGTTAGTCAAGAAGGATGACGAGGAGGTGCTCCAGGCACCAGAGCAGAGATTCCCCTGCAGCCCATCGTGAAGACCATGGTGAGGCAGGCTGTCCCTCTGCAGCCCGTGGAGGTTAAGGCTGGAGCAGATATCCACCTGCAGCCCGTGGAGGACCCTAGGCCAGAGCATGTGGGTGCCTGAAGGTGACTGTGACCCCATGGGAAGCCTGCGCTTCTGGCTCCTGGCAGGACCTGTGGACCCATGGAGACAGAAGACCATGCTGGAGGTGGACTTGTGACCCTGTGGGGGACCCATGCTGGAGCAGTCTGTT